>CM051263.1:23324887-23779887 GCA_027921565.1 Artemia sinica | reverse complement strand
ATCAGTCCTCTAGGCATTATGAAACTACCTAAAACGTCTTTTTTTAATAGACTAATTAAACTTGGTATTTTATACTTAGCCATGTTCCTTTTGTAATGCTGCATGTCTCGTAGATATAGATACAATACGTTCCCTCCTTGACGGGGGGCGGGGGGGTTCAGTAATTTTTTCCCTTGAAATGTACTCATATATATGACGTCAGTCATATGATTTTTCTATTTATTAACAAGTTTTTTGTGTAACGTTGCCTGCATCATAGACCCTAAAAACGATACAACTACTAGTGAGGCATATATGACGTATGTATGCTTTTCGAATGTATTCATAAATATAACATCACCCACATAAATATTTTTTTCCAAAATTAAGGCTCTTAACGAATTTTCTCAAATATATGACCTTTATAGATCGTTTTTTAGGCCAGAAAATTCCAGGATACCAGTTTTCCCGAAAAAAAAAATTCGTAAAAATTTCTCGTTTAATATAAAAAACAATAGGTTCAAGTAAAGCATTATCTTATAAATTCTGGCCATCTAGAGAAGGTTTTGTATGGAAATAGGATGAAAATGTTTAAACTGCATACTAAAATATTTAATAAAGACGGTGAAAAAAAATACATTACAACAAAAACTAAATATTAGGGCTTCAGGCCTTCCTCAAAGGAAAGAAAAGATAAAATCTACTAAATAGTTGAAACGTACAAGAATATAACTTACAGAGATAAATGAAAGCTATATATAAAAAAATCACCAGTTTTATGTTTTGATCGTCAGGAGCGAGTCATTTGTTTTTTTGTTTTTTTTTTTCCTTTCTGCCTTTTACATTGGTCATATAGGGTTTCAAGATCTCTTTATGTTGTTTTACTCTATTACCCCACTTAATAAGTTATTCTGTGACAAATTTGGGATATGACCCTTGCAGCCTAATCACGCAGAAAGAGAATCACAGTGTTATTACATTTCAAACTGGTTGTAACTTGTGTACCTTCCTGATAAAATCTTTGTGGTGGGGAAGGGCCTTACGGAGAAGCTCTTTACATTAAAGTTTCAACATATAATAGGTAGATATCAAACCATCTCCAAATTCAGCATAAAATCCATTCATTTAAGACACTGAAAATTTTAAGGCACTGGCAATTTAGTAATTATAAGAAAATAACCAATCTCTTTACTATACAGTCTATTTCTACAGAAAAATGCAGAATATTTTACTGCGAAATTTTTTAAGTTATAAACAGCCTATTAGCTGAGCATTGATAAATAAAAAAACATGGTTTGACTTGTCTCATTTTCAACTCATTAAAATATCAATCCCAATCATTCTCTAGGTATATTTACTGCCCATAAACTTGGTTCAAATATAAAAAAGTAATATTTTCAGGGAAACCTTTTGCCTATTTGATAACATGAACATTCAGGGACATATCAAAGGGAGGGGCTGGGCTGAAATCTCTCCATATCCCCAGGGACCAATCATGTTGTTAATAAGTGCTCTAAATTTTACGGTAAAATTGGGTATTTTGCTTCATGGGCACTTACCACTACTGTTAAGGTTTCAAGCGAACGAAAATCACGGATGCGTGTTCATTTGTTTTTTTGTTTGTTCTCCCCAAGGGTGATAGTATCGAATCAATGGTCCTAGAAAATTAAATAATAGCTCATTTAAACGGACATCAAAAGTTCTAGTGCCATTTTAAAGTGACAAAAAAATGAAGGGGAAATGAGCCCCCCTTTCAAGCCCATTTTTTCTCCAAATGGGTCTGGTCAAAATTTTAAGATGGCCATTTGAAAGGTCCAATAACTATGCTTCTGGTGATGGCATGACCCTCCATAGTACCTGGAGAAAGGGCTACGCAATTTGCCCGTATTATTCGCATATAGTATTTGTTATTGGGAAATATAAGAAAAATTTTCGGGGTAATTCTCTACGGAAAGATGGGGAGGATTTCTCCTGGAAAAAGTCCATTGGAATTATCGCATGGAGAAAAAACAGAAATATTACAGGGGAAAGTGAGGGATGGGGATTTCCTGGCATGATATGATAAACGAACAGAATTAAACGAACAGAAATTATTCTAAATATGAGGGAGGCGGCCTCTTCCTCAGCCCTTGCTCTTTACGCTTAAGTTTGACCCCTTGTCCTGATTCTTCAGAAAAGACTACTCGAACGCAAGGGCCGTTGATTTTGAATGAGCAGTATTCTTAAAGAACTTTAAGACTTTAGCGTAAAGAGCAAAGATTAAGGAAGAGGCAGCAACCCCTCATATACAGAATAATTTCTGCTCGTTTTAATGTTGCTCCTTACATTTAATTGAAAAACTTTTTTTTAATTTAATTTCTTTTAAAGATCACAAGACACTATGAACACAGAGCACAATTCACAAGGTAATAATTCAAAGTCCTCCACCAGAACTGGAAGTCAAATCCGAAGCCATTCCCTAACAACGTAGGAAGTATTACCAGTGATGCCAACCGAAATTCGGTATATACTAGACTTTCTCAATGTAACTTCGCTACTCAGAAAGAACAGACTTATACAATGTAGAAAAATATTTAGCAATGAAAAGGAAATTATAAAAAAAATCTATTACGCTAAAGTTTTTATTGTTTTAAAAAATAAAGTTTTGAGACAGAGTCAAACTTTAGCGTAAAGAGCGAGGCGTTGAGGAGGGGACAATCCCTTTCATATACCGAATAATTTCTGTTCGTTTTAAGTTTTAATGTCACTCCTTACTTTCGGTTAAAAGAACTTGTTTTTATTTATTTAAGTTCAGAACGTTTTTGAATTATTACGGGCTTTGATTTTGGCTCACCGTACGTGAATAATTAAAACGAAATTTGCATATTAATTTTACCTTTTTTTGTTTAAATGGCTTTCTCGAAAGTTGTTTAATTTTATTTACGAACGTTTTTATTAGTAATAAATATACGTAACTTACGAATTAACTTACGTAACAAACTTCTATATTCGTACATTTGTTATACGCAAATTAGGGAGTTCGCCCCCTAGTCAGTACCTCGCTCTTTACGCTAAAGTTCAAATTCTGATCTAATTCTTTAAAAATGACCCCTTAATCACAAATGCGGTTAATTAGAATAAATAGCTCTTACGAAATTACTAAAAAAAACTTTAGCGTAAAGAGCGAAGTATTGACTAGGGGGCAAACCCAATCATATACGTAATAATTTCTGTTCGTTTTAAGTTTTTTAGTGCTCCTTACTTTCAGTTGAAAAACTTGTTTTTTTTATTCAACTTCTGATATTTTTTTAAATAATACTGGGAAGTCCGGTGCCTCCTTCATAGCAATGTCCCTTCCCCCATGAAAACTTCCTCAATGGGAAGATCCTAGTAACAACCGACCCCCCCCTCCACTACCAGAAAAAAAATCCCCCTGAAAATGTCTGTATATTTCCCAATAACCAATGCTATATGTAAACACTGGGCAAAGTTCATAACTTGCAGCCCTTCCCCTGGGAACTGTGGAGGATTAATCATCCTCAAAGACATAGTTATTATATTTTTCGACCATTTTGAACAAAATGGCTATCTCAAAATTTTGATCGGGTGGCAAAGGAAAAAAATGAGCGTGGGAGGGGGCCTAGTTGCGCTTCATTTTCTGTTCACTTAAAAAGGGCACTAAAACTTTTAATTTCAGTTCGAATGAGCCCTGCTGCGATATTCTAGGACCACTGGGTCGATACGATCACCCTTGGGGAAAAGAAAAAAAAAATAATAAACACGCATCCGTGATCTTTCTTCTGGCAAAAAATACAAAATTCCACATTTTTGCAGATAGGAGCTTGAAACCTCTACTGTAGGGTTCGCTGATACGCTGAATCTGATGGTATAATTTTTATTAAGGTTCTATGACTTTTAGAGGGTGTTTCCCTCTTTTTTCGAAAATAAGGCAAATTTTCTCAGGCGCGTAACTTTTGATGAGTAAGACTAAACTTGATGAAATTTATATATTTGAATCAGCATAAAAATCTGATTTTTTTTTATGTATCTATTGGTATCAAAATTCCGTTTTTTAGAGTTTCGGTTACTATTGAGCCGGGTCGTTCCTTACTTACAGTTCGTTACCACGAACTGTTTCATCTATAAGAAAACGCATTAATACATTGTAATGTGATAAAAACAAACAAAATTATTACTTCACAGTCAATTTCAGTTGCTGAGTATACAAGGACGAGTAGCAAGCCTGATACCCAAAACAATGATAGGCGCAAAGTGAAGCTTCTAGAAGGGATTTCGTCGGTCGAAGCCCAACAAAACTTACTACTTTATTTGCGTGAAGTCGACAGAAACCTATTGCCCTCCTAAAAAACGACGAGTCAAGCGGACCCTACAAAACTTGGTATTTTGTCAGTCCAATGTAATGTCATAAAAGACTTTCATCGGGTGAAAAACAACAAAATTTACTGCTTCATCTGCGCAAAGTCAACAGGAAAAAATTGCCCCCCTAGAAAACGACTTGTTTAGTCAAGCCCTACAAAACCTGATATATAGTCGGTTCAATATAATGTCATTAAAGATTTTTGCCAGGCAAAGGACTGCGGAATTTACTGCTTCATCTGCGCGAAGTCGACAAAAAATTAATATTTTGTCTGCCCATTACTATGTCATAAAATACTTCTGTCGGGCAAAGACGACGAATTGACTGTTCCATCTGCGCGAAGTTGACAGAAACTAATTTGCCACCTAGAAAACGACTTGTCGGGTCTAGCCTTGCAAAATTTCATATTTTTCAACACGTCGGTTAGCCGGGACAATTCTAGTGGCTCTACTGAGAAAAAACTTGTTGGGAAATATTGTTGTTTCTTTCCAAAATATCGAAAACAGCTGACAAATTTTGCTAATATATGAGCCCATAGAATTGCAAGGCTATACTAAGCTTATAAAGAATTTTAGCCAGGTTTCCCTATAAAAGTTTTTGAATTTGTTTGGAGCTTTTCAATTTTTTCGAATGCGTGAAATAAATGCAGACAAACAACTGTGGTGAAATCGAAGTAACATTTCAGACATCACTTGAGGAAGTTCGACCTGGTCCGTCCTTGAAAATATCGGAGTCTGAAGAGAAGAAGATGCGGCTGAAAAAAAAATTCAAAGTTACTTATCCTCTCAGCTCTGACACTGTGGAATCTGGTGAAAGAAAAAAAATGGAAGAAGCTTGCTGTTCAGAAATTGATCACGAAGAAACTGTAGGAACCAGCAATATCTTCGCTATTCTTTCTTGCATTATTGACTGTACCGAGGTAGCAAAAAAAAAACTGACTCTTGAAGTCGGATTCCGTCACTAACGAATTAGACGCTGAATAAAAGCACTAGACATAGGGCAATCAATCAGCGAATATGGAACTAGGCTTATTAGTCAGTCAGAAAAATTCATTTCTTAGAAATTGTCAAGAATGGAAGGAGTAAAATCTGAAGCCGAAAGTTTACAGCAAGCTGGGATCGTAGGAGTCGAGCACAATCCTGGGCTCAAAAAATCCAAACTCAGAAAAGCCGAAGCTTATCAAACTAGGACCACTCCAGCCAAAAATCAATTTTCCAAAAAACAAGGGAATTCAATCCCAGAGTTCCAAAGGCCAGTTGTAGTTTGTTAGAAACTGGTACAATGAGTATCCGCACTTAGGGTATAGTGTCGAGAAATATTTAGCCTACTGCTTTGCCTGTTCGTTGTTTCCAACTGGACCTGGCCGCGAATACAGAAACAAAGATTCTTCATTTATAACAAGAACTAGAAACTGGCACAAAATGCGAAGCAACGGCACCAAAGCTGAAATGCTCGTCACTCACTTCCAATCAAATGGCCATAAAGCATCTGTAGGTGGCTTTATTTGTTTTAAAGAGAGAGATAAATAATTGCCAAGCTTAGTTAACAAGGAGAAACTAATGAAAGAAACAGAGTCAGAAAAAGAAAGGGAAAGAGGGCGTCGCATTATATATATGTTGCCAGGTGTTACCACCAATCAGAGGCAACGCTGTAGCGTTGCCTATAGTAAAGGCCATACAGCTCCTATGTTTTATTATTTATTTTATTTTTTTTTCCCCAGAGGAACTTCATACGGAAGGGGTCGTCGTAGAAACTTCAAAGGGGGCTCATTCGATTGGAAATCGAGAGTTCTAGTGCCCTTTTTAATAGTCTAAAATGATTGGAGGGCAACTAGCCCCCCCAAGCCAATCATTCCCCAAAACATCCAATCAAAATTTTGAGATAGCCATTTTGTTCAGCGTAGTTGATTTCCAGATAGAAAATATATTTTTGAGGAGGACACTCCCCCACAACCCTCAGGGCAAGAGTTTTAAATTATGCCCTGGGGGCATATAAGGTTTTTATAGAAGCATTGTCGTAGAAACTTCAAAACAGGCTCATTCTATTGGAATTCAAAGGGCTAATGCCCTTTTTAATAGTCGAAAGTGATTGGAGGGCAACTAGCCCCCCCCCCCCACGCCCATCATTTCTCCAAACACATCCAATCAAATTTTGAGATAGCGATTTTGTTCAGCGTAGTTGATTTCCAAATATAAAATATGTTTTTGAGGAGGACACTCCCCCACAACCCTTAGGGCAAGGGTTTTAAGTTATGCCCTGGGGGCATATAAGATTTTCATAGAAAGCGGTGTCGTAAAAACTTTAAAAAAGGCTCATTCAATTGGAAATTCAAAGGATAGTGCCCTTGTTAATAGTCGAAAGTGATTTCAGGCCAACTAGCCCCCCCCCCCACGCTCCTCATTCCCCCAAACACATCCAATCATAATTTTGAGATAGCCATTTTGTTCAGCGTAATTGATTTTTAGATAGAAAATATGTTTTTGAGGAGGACACTCCCCCACAACCCTCAAGGCAAGGGTTTTAATTCTGTTTATACCTGAAGGCCCAATTAGAGTTAGAATGTTTTGGTATTAACACACATCTATTAGGCATCTGCTCTCCTCCTTAAAAAGGAAAGAAACAGAGAGTGTAAGGCAGTGGCCGATCCAGGGGAGGGGAGAGGGGGGCGCCGCCCCCCCCCCCCTAACGTAGTCTAAAGTAATGTAATTTACTTAATTAACGCAAGATTGCGTTAATTAAACTTGCTCCTAACGCAGGTTTATTGAATCAACCTATTTGCGCCCCCCCCCCCTAAAAAATCCTGGATCCGCCCCTGGTGTAAGGGCACTATAACTTTTAATTTGTAATTCAATGAACCCCGTTCCAAAGTTTATGCGACCACCTCTTCCACATAAAGTGCCCCTGGAAAAATAAATAATTATTATTTCATTGAACCCTTATGGCTCTTTACTTAGGTAACGCTATAGCATTGCTTCTGACCTAAAAAGTTGAGTAGAAATTTCAGCTTCCATTTTTATGAATATCCGAAATTATCTGAGGGGAATATGTTTGGGGGAGCATATTCCACGGCTGGGAAATTTCTGCTGGGTGGAATTTAACACGGGGGAATTATCAGCAGGAAAAGAAAATGTTCTTGGAGGGGGAGGAATTTCCCAGGGGGTGAGTTTTCCAAATGTGAATTATTAAGGGAGGGGACGACTAAACCCATTCGATAATATTCTAAATCTTACATCTGAAAGTAGCGGGAATAAAGAATTAACGGAAATGTCAGAGATAGCACTTCAGGTTCCTTTAGGCGATTATTTTCTTGTCTTTTGAAAAAAGACATTTTCAAAAGACAGATTATTTTCATTTGTATTACTTTCTCTGTGGCTGCTCAATTATGCATGTGAGGGGGGAGACTTCCGCCCACAACTGTTTACGCTAAGGTTTCAGTTTTTATCTCAAGGCCTAAAAATGAACGCAATGCGATAAATGTATAACTCAAAATAACATATATAGAATAATATATGCACATAACACGGAACAATTAATCAAAATTGCGTATTATGAGTTGAGGCTCACCCAAATCATGGGCCAGGGGGCTCACCATTCCACAATCTATGAAAGCAATCCTGCAATAACTAAAAATATAAAGTATTTTTGAGTATTTTAACGTCTTCCACAACTCAAACGGTCCAACATTCTACAGCCCAAATAGTCTCTCTAATCTCCTAAATCGGGAAAGGAGGAGATAAGTGAAGTTCCACCCCGTATTGGATGAGTCTCCAACCTCACCCTCCCCCTCTCCTCCTTCTACGCTAAAGTTTTCTTCTTTATGCCAACTACGCTGCCCCCACTCCAAAGACTTTAATAAGGTAAAGTTTTGTATGGGAAGAACATATAGTAAATCTATTATAGAATACTTAAAATTACAGCCATACTTAAAATAAGGTTAAAATACATACTTTGCGATAAATGCTAAATAATTGTGGCACACAAAATCCGAAAAATGGTCTAATCAAAACGATCCTGTTCTTTCTGCATCAACAAATGGAATAACCTAGCTACTGTTTTTAGAAGCTATTATTTCGATCCACTCATTGTTGCGTGAAAAAATCAGGTTTGATTTTTCAGAGGCATGTAATTAAGCTGTCTATAGCAAAGGCCATAAGGCTTCAATGTTTTATTATTATTAATTAAAAAAAAACCTTACATAAGAAGAAGTTTTCTAAGAAAAGTAGGGTAAACTGGGTAAGTCCGGCCCTTTATCGAGTTTTTTTCAGCTTAATCTGGTCCCAAGATTGTTTTGGAGTGTCTGCCACAATAAAAACTATTTGATGTTGCTCTTGATCATACTAGTAATATTCCGCACAATCCAGAAAGTCCCCAAGTTTTGTTGTTTCCATGAGTTGCTACACCAAAGTAACCCATCTCAGGGAGGCCGAACTTACCCCGAGTCTGGGGTAAATCCAGCACCTCCCAGGTAAATCTTATGTATGTAGAGATAAAAATTATTTCACACTAAGACATGATAGAGGGTCCCTCTATGTACGGAAAAACCATACAAACCAAAAACTCTCGTTAATGGTTTGTATGTGCCACAGCGGAACATCAGCTTTCTGCTTATCATGGGGTAACTCCGACAGTGCTGGTTTTACCCCGTACATAGGAGATGTCTCTGAGAAAGGTATTTTTTCAAATTTTTTATTGTAAATATGAAAAAGGTAACGACATATTTCAAATAATAGGATAAAAAAAAGGAAAAACAGTTTCAATTAGTATCAGAGAGATTCGAGAAAGCAAACTTTTGATCACTTGCAGGCACTAGTGTGCTTCTTGTACAGGCTGATGATGTGCCGAATTTGAAATGATGGTAGAGTGAAGGGACCAGCTCCAGAGAGCCTCAATGGTCCGGCAAAGATGTAGTTTTCTTCGACTTCGTCAATGTCATCTTTTTTTGGCCAATCGTATGAATAGTCGGCTAGGCTCAGGCAGCGAAGATATTTTATACGAACAAGATTTTCATCGGGAAAATCAAGCACCCTTCCGATATACCAGCCTTGTTGATCTCGTTTGGTATCGTATGCTACAGCATAGTACTCATTTAGCTGTATGTTTAGCTTCTTTTCCTCCTCCTCTTCATGCTCACTGCCAACAGTATCACGGATATCCATTTCGTCAGTTGAGGAACCCAATGAGACATCAACGTCAGAGTCTTCACTGGATAGATCATCTTTCTTTTTCTTTTTCAGTTTTGGCTTGAGCGTGTTCTTTTTTACTTTCCCTTTTTGTTCTCTAGCTTTTCTTTTTTCTCTTTCTCTCTTTGTTCAAGCACTCTCAAAGCCTCTGCAGATGTGATTACTTCAGCTTCCCGGGCAACTCTCTACCTACCGGATGTCCCGGATGCTGAGCCATCAAGAGAAGGGCGACGTACTGAGTCCAAGAGAAGTTCTTCAAAGGATTTGTCATGCGTATGATTCTTCTTCGGACTAACCAACACCGAAATGGTAATCTGTTCAGTTGCAGTATTCACCCTGGTAGTCACTCTTGTTAAATTCTGAGTCTCCGATTTCT
Source organism: Artemia sinica (assembly GCA_027921565.1). NCBI lineage: Eukaryota > Metazoa > Arthropoda > Branchiopoda > Anostraca > Artemiidae > Artemia > Artemia sinica. The sequence goes on along the minus strand of CM051263.1, from coordinate 23,769,995 downwards.
TACTCTCAACATATTGTTTGAACTTGGCTGGATCAAACTTCGCGTTGTCGACCACGTCGCGGTTGATACGTGCTGGAATAGCGGAATCGTAAATTCCTGTCGCTTGAAATGATTTTTGAATCAGTGAAGGGGTAAGGTAAGTCTCCCAGATCTGACATAAAATTTTCACGAGGCCTGGTCGTGACAAGACGTCACCTGGGTGTGCTCGTTGCCAGTTCACGAGCTTCTGCTCATAGGATGATTTCAGCCCTTTGAAAATAACCCTGTCAAGGGGCTGCAGAACATGGGATGCATGGGCTGGCAACTTGAGGATGGTAACGTTCTTCTCTGAAGCGAGCTTCGCAAGAGCCAAGGATAAATGGGAGCCATGGCCACCAAGAATAGGAAGTGCTTTTTCTTTCACCTGAGGCAGGAAAACATCTCTAAACCAGTTATAGAAAAGGTCCGCAGTCATCCATCCTTTCTTAGTAGCTGAATAACATGCATCTGGATGGTCCTGAACGGGTAGCCATGAACTCCAAGTGTTTTTTTCCCGAGAAGACTACCAGTGGTGGCAGCTTCTCACCTGATGCATTAACACATGCGAGCACAATTGTGTTATCATGCCCATTGCCACCAGTTCGCCGCGTTGCTGGGGATCCTTTCGCGCCAGCGATTTTAAGGCTACCGGGATCACCAACATTCTGTTTTGTCCAAGTTGAACCAACATTCTGGTTTGTCTAAGATGTCAAGTTCTTCTGCTGTTTTTTGTAGCAGGTCATAAAATCCTAGAATGATAAAAGGATCTGCTTGTTGCACAGCCCTCAGGTTTTCAAGACGCTCAGGTTTCTTAAGCGAGATGTTGTTTCTTTTCTTAAACCCAAGCCACCAGTCCTCACCTGGCCGGTTGTTCGTGAAACGAGTACTGATTTTGTTCATGCTGACATATTTTTGCACTTCGTCTAGGAACTGTTGTTTGGTAAGCCCCATGCCGCACTTTTCCATGACCTTCAGCGAATTTGCCATACTCTGCTCAACATCAGGAGGTAGGTCCGGAGCTCTCCCGAGAGTAACAGCGGGCGATTCGGGGAAAGTCCTTTGCTTCTTTGTTTGATCCATTAGTGTTGTCCTCGGTATGTTGTAAAATTTCGCAGCTTTTTTTAAAGACATTCGACATGATAGAACTTCATCTTTGGCATTGGTTAAGCTGTTCAGCAGTATATCGTCCTCCTGCCCCCTTGTTGGTTTTTCGGTTGTACTTGCGTGGCATCTGGAAAAAATGCAGGTTTATAGTAACAATAGTAAAGCGTAGGCCTAGCTAGTTTATAAGAAACGACAAGCCATATTGACAAATTCAAGCTTATAGCGCGTCCAGACTATCCGTTTTCTGGAAAAATGGGACGGAAAATTGGAAGCAGGAAAAGCTGTCCAGACTTAACGTTTTTTTTTTTTAAATATCTGTACAAGTTTATCAGATATCCTCATCAAGGTTTTTTATTAGCCAAAACCTACAGAAAACAATTTTAGAGCCTCAGTTAGACAATTTACCTTTTTTTTGTTCTAAACCACATTAAAAAAAACAATTTTTATTTTCCACTTATCACCTGGCCTCGTTGGGGAGGGGAAATCTCTTGAAGATGGGGAGCAACAAATTTTCTCTCATGAGAAAATTGTTGGCCTTTGCATCTTCAGAAAAACATCAGAAATTGTGTTTATTCCCTATGGGTACTCGTGAATTCAGCTATATTGTTACTGATTGACAAAGTTTAGAAAAAATTCATATCAATCACAGGCAGTATTTTGGTGTTTTCGACCCCAACCCCCTTTGCACTCAAATATATTCCCCTAAACGTGTCTACCATGCATTTGTTTTTCTGTTAGAACCAAAAATCCGATGTTATCTAGTGTTTCATTGGAAAGCCATCCGACAATACTAGGTTTAATATTAACTTGGCACAATGCGATTCTTCAATGTCTAATTACTTTCAGCTTTGACAGATTTAGCTGTTAATAATAGTATTGATTTTCATGAGTGTGGGGAGGGGGGCAGCTGCCCTCCCCCCTCTAGACCTTCAAATTTACATTAGATATGGCTGAAAAAGCAGATGGTTTGGAAAAAGCAGTTGATAAAACTCCATCACACTATCGACTTGGGTCAAGACAGTGAATAAACTAAACTAAAAAAGACTCGTATATATCAGTTTCGTGTCTGGAAACCTTTATTATTGGAAAAAACATAATAAACAACTGGAAGATGCAAGAAAACTACATAAAAAGTGAAAAATATGAAAGCAAGTATTTTCGATCAAATTAAAATCAAAAAAGGAATTTATTCAAGGTTTTCTCATAACGTTAAGTATATTTTTGGCATAATCCTTCTTTTCCAGTTTCATTTTTCAGTTGATATCGCTCCTTTTCGTCAAGATCTTGGGATCAAGGAATAGTTGACAAATACAATTCACTGAGATCTAGGCTAGAACTGCAAAAGACTAGCCAATCGTATACACGGGGTAAGTCCGGCCCCCCGTGTCGGAATTTACCCTGTACGGGGCAAGTCCGACATGCCGGAGTTACCCCGAACGGGGGTTTTTCTGGGGTAAGTCCGACACCCCTTGTATCTCTTGACAGGCTTGAGGATAAAATACTAATAATTTACAGTAAATACTTCAACTATCCTATTAACTCATCAGCTATATCCTCTCTTTAGTTTTCCGCACTATCAGTTAAAAATTACTACACACCTCGTGGCCAGCAAAGATGCCCTCCTCGAAATTTCAAAATTTCGTCACCACAAGAGGGGTTAAAAATGGCGGCAATACTGAACACTGTTGTCAAGTACCAAGCCAAAGGAAGAAAATTAAGTACAGAACCACAGATTTCTGTCTTCACCGAATCAGATAAGACGGGGGTGACGGAGTTACCCCGGTGTCGGACTTACCCAAGTTCACCCTAAAGAGCTATATTGAACTCAGGACCAGCAGAAATTAATTCCTATTATAGTTAAAACTCAAAACACCAGAAATTACTATTAAAGAATAAACAAAACCCCGAACGAACAGAAATTAAAATTAACTATCTTACAAACATAAAGATAACCGGTGCAAGCATAAATAAATGAATAAATCTTATATAGCTTCAATATTTTTTATTATTTCCCCCCCCCCAGAGCTGCTTTATATGCAAGGGTTTAAAATACCATTTTGTTAAAAATAGTTGAAAGGTTAAGTAACAAAACTCTGGCGTCGACAAAACCCCCCAGGGCCCGGGGGCAGGAAGGGATTCTCGTATAAACTTCAGAGAGGGCTCATTTGATTAGAAATTGGAAATTCTAGCCCTGCTCTTAAGACTCAAAATTGATCGAAGGGCGAATAACCCCCCCACGCCCTTTTTCCCCACCCCTCCCTTTGAACTAATTATGTTTATACCTGAAGGCCCAATGAGATTTAAAACGTGTTGGTATTAACACACACCTATTAGGCATCTGCTCTCCTTCCTAACAAGGAAAGAAATAGAGAGTGTAGGGCAGTGGCGGATCCAGGGGAGGGGCGAGGGGGGCCCTCCCCCCCTAACGTAGTCTAAAGTAATGTAATTAACTTAATTAACGCATGATTGCATTAATTAAACTTGCTATTTTTTCAATCCATTCATTGTTGTCAATCGCTGTCCACAAGTTATGCAAGCTGTCTATTGCTCATATAAAAGGTTTTTATCAAAGAGGTAATCGTATAGACTTTGAAAAAAGCCTCAATCGATTTCAATTGAAAGTTCTTGATACGTTTTTTAAAGTCAAGAATAATCGGACAGTAAGCAACCCCCCCCCCCATGCCATAAAAACTTGAAACTTTTGCAATCAAAAACGAACAAAAATTAATTAAAAAAAAACTTTCCGAAAAATAAGTTTTCAAAGAAAAGTAAAGGCCATTTAAAACTTAAGCTCAGGAGATACAAATAACTGTTAAAATTCAAACTCAAAACGACCAGAAATTGATATTAAAGAATAAATGAAACCCAAAACGAACAGAAATTAAATAAACAATCATATCAAAAAACAAACAAGAAGTAATAATATAAAAGAATAAATAGATCTTAAAGCCAGTAATGCTTAGATTTAATATGAAAATCAAGCTTAAAACGAAAAAAAATAGTTTGCTATTAAAGTATAAATGAAACTTAAGACGAACAGAAATTAAATAAACAATCAATGCAAATATACATACAATATACATTAATTTAAATGAATAAATAAATCCTAAAACAAGTGAAACTTAAATTGAATATGCAAATCAAGTTTGAATCGAATAAAAATAACTACAAACAAGAGTTTGGGTATCGCCTCACTGCAGAAGCCTAAAACCTACTGCGTCATTGGCGCTTTACTGAAAATGAATTATATTACCAATGTTTTCTTTTGTACTTAATATTGAAGATAAATATTAAAATTACAGTAAAATTTTGAACTGATGAGCTTTCAGCAATTAATATCATTATATATCTAATATTCAATTTTATTTTGTTTATATTTTCCAAGAATATTCAAGACTCATATAGTTTTCAGTAAGGCGCCAATGACGCAGTAGGTTTTAGGCTTCTGCAGTGAGGCGATACCCAAACTCTTGTTTGTAGTTATTTTTATTCGATTCAAACTTGATTTGCATATTCAATTTAAGTTTCACTTGTTTTAGGATTTATTTATTCATTTACATTAATATATATTGTATGTATGTTCGCATTGATTGTTTATTTAATTTCTGTTCGTTTTAAGTTTGATTTATACTTTAATAGCAAACTATTTTTTTTTCGTTTTAAGCTTGATTTTCATATTCAATCTAAGCATTACTCGCTTTAAGATCTATTTATTCATTTATATTATTACTTGTAGGATGTTTTTTGCTATGATTGTTTATTTAATTTCTGTTCGTTATGGGTTTCATTTATTCTTTAATATTAATTTCTGGTCGTTTTGAGTTTAAATTTTAACAGGTATTTGTATCTCCTGAGCTTAAGTTTAAAATGGCCTTTACTTTTCTTTGAAAACTTATTTTTCGGAAAGTTTTTTTAATTAATCTAGGTAAACAAGGGCTGGCATTTCGTGGGAAGAATCATCACGAGGAAATCACGTTGAGCTAGCCAATCTTCTTTCGAGACACAACATTGAAATGGACCATCGAATGAAAAACCAGATGAAGCCAAATGTCACCAGCTATCTGTCGGATAATAACCAAAATAAATTAACTGCGATTGTTCGAACAGAGTTAGTTCAAAAATCGTAGCAGAAGTTAATGAAGCTGACTTTTTTGGCATCTTCGCAGACGAAACACCCGCTGCCAGTCATGAAGAGTGTTTAGCGGTAGGTGTACGGTATATTGATAGAGAGGGAGCCGCTAAAGAACATTTACTCGTCATTGTAGATTCTGATTTAAAAAAAAGGAGCCGATGTAGCAGAAGAAATTCTACGAGTTTTGCGAAAGACATGTATCAATGAAGAAAAACTGTCATTTCAATGCTACGATTTTGCAAGTAACAGAAGTGGGCGCTTTGATGGAACACAAGCTCACATTTTCAAGAAGTTAGGAAGAAATTTTCAACAGCTCAGATGCCACAGAAAATTTTGCCACAGAAGGAACATTGTCAGTCTTTTGGCAGAGATTTACAAAAGCGCTGGAAGCATCATTAAGGTTGCCGAGTTGTTCTCTCTAGCGAAAAAGAACAGACGAGGGTTACCTTTAGTTTATAGAACCCTCACTTTTGCAAAACTATTGCAATGACATTGGTCAAAGGTGAACGAATATTTAGCAAGATAAAAATTGTCAAGAACAGACTGAGGTCAACTATGAGAAACGATCGACTTGACCATCTCATGCTCATGATGTCGGAAAAAGACCTACTGGAAAAAATTGACCTCAACCTGCTTGTAGAAAAGTGGGAAGTTGAAAAGCCGCGCAACCTTAAAGTTTAGCTTATTTTCTTTGAATTGATCTTGCTTTTATAACTGAGTTTTTCTCTACAATATATGACAATTTTCCGCAACTAATAAACATCATTTTGACACCTAAAAACAAAGTAACAAATGTTGGTTGTCGTCGGCACCTACCCGAATTCGTCGGCACATTTTGGACACCCCCCCCCCAAAAAAAAAAGGTAAAAGGCTAGTGACGCCCCTACAAGTGGGATCCAATGTTGCCCTAAGCCATATAAAAACTACAAGCAAACACTATGATAACAAAATACTTGTTTTAAAATTTGCAATAAGTTACTATTAATCAGTTTTATATGGTTCCTCCATTTTAATACGTGTTTTTCAATAATGTATTTATCAAATTATTCTTAATAAATTTTCTAGACCACACTGCTTTTCCATTTACGGAAAATTAATCAAGAAAAACGCGTTTTAATTTCAACAAAGCAGTGAAACAAAAAATAAATAAAAACAAAAAAACACTTTAATTAAAATATATTCCGCATATTTCGGCCCCACGTCCGGGACCCTTTCTCAACTGGGAAAAAAAGAAAAGAACGAAAAAATTGAACGACAAAAATATATAGGCTATATATTAGAAGTGAAGACTATATTTACTTGAACAGACAACAAAGGTCACCTAACCCCAGCTCCATCACCCGTAACTAAATCTCACAGGTTAATAAACAAACTCATGAATTATAAATTAAATAGATTTTTTTGTTTGCTAGTGTAGCTGCAGTCCGTTGACTTTTCCCAGCTTTGACCCCATTCTGACCTTTGTTCGCAAGATTATCACTTGTTTCATGACAATTATGTAAATCACTACATGTTGAATATTTTACATGCTCCTTAATTAAACTATTAAAAATTGAATTTATCCTAAAATCCCATTCATCTCTATTGATACTAATACTAGCATAGATAATCGTTTTTATTTTTATAATTTCTCTCGAACTTTGTAAAAGTCCTATAGACGTACCTACAATTTTTGTCAGATCAAATAAAATACTGCGATGAGGAAAATTAAATATATGTTCCGCTACAGCTGATTCAAACGTTTCCTGTTTTTAATTATATTTTAGCGAGCAACCTATGGCATTTTTGTGTTGCTGTAACCTATTTTCTAAATTCTGGTGTGTTGTTCCTACAAAAAAATTTACCACAAGAGCATTGAATATTGTATACTCCCTTTTGTATGTTTTTTGGTAACTTGTCTGTTCCATTATTTAGCAAAGAGCTTCTAGGTTGTTCTGATTTAAATGCTGCTTTTATATTACGTTTTTTTTAATTCTCTTCTTAATTTCTGTGACAACATTGGGATATAAGGCAAAGTTATGTAATTTATTTTTTGAGTTAACTCATCTTCTTCTAATATTACAGGTTCAATTAACTTTTTTTTTGCCTTTTTTCAATTATTTGAGAAATCATATTTTTGGGATATCCATTACCTACTAGAATTTCCTTGTTCACGACTCATGTATTCTGGTGATGCTAATTTTAATACCCTATCAACTAAAGAAATAACTACACCCCTTTTTACTTGGATCGGGTGATTTGATGCGAAAGACAAATAAAGGTTGTTGTTAGTCGGTTAACGGGAAATTGAAAACGTTAGTTCATTATTATTTCTATAGATCCAAATATCCAGAAACGGTAACTTATTCTCTGTTTCTTTTTCAATTGTAAAAACTTATCTCCCCTCCCAAATTATTTAAATGTTCCAGAAAACCTTCAATTTGTGAATTCCCATAATTCGAAATAACTAAAACGTCATCCATATATCTGCCCCCAAAATTAGGTTTTAAAAAGTATATTTCTATACCTAAAGTTTCTACATGCTCTACATAAATATTTGCTAATAACGGACTTAAGGACCCTTCCATTGCTAATCCCCTTATTTGATGGTGAAAATTATCTCTAAACGTGAAATAATTAGTATACCTGCTAATTATTTTGACTGAATTTAATATAGTTTCTATTTCAATTCCTGCAGATAATTGCAACTCAATTCCCGCAGAACTTGTAATACATCTGTGGTGTAATTATTCTTATTTATTTATTTAAATTTCTTATCTTCTTCGTGTGTTTAGTTGTCATGTCTTTTTAAGTGTGTTATTTATTTTAAACAATTTTGTTTTTGTTTGTTCGTTTTTTTTTTCTCGTTGAGAAATGCTTCCGGAGGTGGGTCCGAAACATTCGGAATATTTTTTAATTAAAGTGTCGTTTTTATGTATTTTTTTATTTCACTGCTTTGTTGAAATTAAAACCCGTTTTTTCTTGCTTAACTTTTTGAATTATTCTTATTCATCCACAATGATATGGGGCTACAGAGCAAGTAAAAAATAGTTTCTCTGTTTAAATGAGAAGCAACCACTATTGCAGCAATGAAAAAAATGGATTAACATATTATCTAGGGTAATATATTGCTTCATTAGGAGGTGGTGGAGTCAAAATTGTCACATTATCAACCATTAGATTTGCAAAGATTGTTAAACGGAGAATTTAATAATCCTGCTTTTTTGTTATTGTAATGTTTCTTTCTGAAAATTAGTATTTTTGCACGATCAGTTAGTGTTTTCTTGTAGGATATGAACGTTCATTTTTGACTGGCACTCTAATGGCAGAATTTTCATGTTCAAGAACTAAATAAAACACAATTCGGTTGTTTCTTGTACCAGAATTTTTCTTTTATTCCTATTCTCCTTCTGCGTTCAATAGCATCAATACTATAAATCAAATGTGTGATTTGCCAATAAAACACTTCATAGCAGGGGCCAAATTTGCCATGGGGCAGGGCAACTGCCCCTTCCAGACCTCGGGTTGCCCACAGCCCCCAGTTTGCCCCCCCCCACCCCAGCTGAAATTTATTTTTTACAAAAAACTTGTCAAAACTAAGATAAGCCTGCATAATTAAAGCATACACAGAAACGGGTCAATTTTCTTTAGGATTAAATATAAAAAAAAACAATTTTTTTCAACTGAAAGTAAGGAGCAACATTAAAACTTAAAACGAACAGAAATTATTTTGCATATAAAGGGGGTTGCCTCCTCCTCAACACCAAGCTCTTTACGCTAAAGTTTTTTTTAGTACTTTTAAAAAAACGTCTTATTGTTTTAATTAAACGGCCGTTGTATTTCAGGAGTCAGTATTAAACAATTGGGACACAATTCAAACTTTAGCGTAAAGAGCGAGGTGTTGAGGAGGGGGCAACCCCCTTTTAATACGTAATAATTTCTGTTCGTTTTAAGTTTTAATGTTGCTCCTTACTTTCAGTTGAAAACACTTGTTTTTCTTTTATTTGATTTCTGATCGTTTTTTAAATAATGGCAGGAAACCTGCCCCCGCCTCCACGGAGAAACCCCTCCCCAAGTAAATATCCTCTAGACAATTCAATCCCGGTGAAAATTTACCCCGGACAATTACTCTTAACCACTCCACGCGTAAAATTGAGACGGAAACGAGAAAGCAAGACATAAAAAGAATTTTGTATAAGAATTCTGGTAAATTCCCCCAGTGTAGGCTATAATTTTCCCTGACAAGTTCACTCCCTGGAAACTTCCCTCCCCATGGAAAATTCCCCCGTGGAAAAACACCCGGCAGAAATCCCCCCCTAAAAATGTATGCCTACATCCCAATAACAAATACTATGCGCAAACAATGGGAAAATTTTATAACTTAAAGATCTTTCCCCTGGGGCTGGGGGGGGGGGGTCACGTTATACCCAAAGCCATAGTCATTGGGGCTTTCAACTGTGATGAACAAAATTGCTATCTCAAAATTTTGATCAGACGATTTTGTGAAATAAAGTGGCGGGGAGGGGCCCTAGTTGCCCTCCAATTTTTTGGTCACTTAAAAAGGGCACTAGAACTTTCGATTTCCGTTCGAATGAGCCCTCTCTCGACATTCTAGGACAGCTGGTTCGATACGATCACCCCTGGAAAAAAAAATAAATAAATAAATAGACAAACACGCATCCGTGATCTTTCTTCTGGCAAAAATTACAAAATTCCACATTTTTGCAGATAGGAGCTTACAGTAGGGTTCTCTGATATGCTGAATATGATAGTGTGATTTTCAATTCCCAACCTAAAAATTTATGCCTACATCCCAATAACAAATACTATGCGCAAACAATGGGCAATTTTATAACTTAAAGACCTTTCCACTGGGGCTGTGGGGGGGGGGGTCATGTTATACCCAAAGCCATAGTCATTGGGCCTTTCAACTATGATGAACAAATTGGCTATCTCAAAATTTTGATCTGACGATTTTGGGAAATAAAGTGGCGGGAAGGGGGCTTTAGTTGCCCTCCAATTTTTTGGTCACTTAAGAAGGGCACTAGAACTTTTGATTTCCGTTCGAATGAGCCCTCTCTCGATATTCTAGGACCGCTGGTTCGATACGATCACCCCTGGAATAAACAAATAGACAAACACGCATCCGTGATCTTTCTCCTGACAAAAATTACAAAATTCCACATTTTTGCAGGTAGGAGCTTACAGTAGGGTTCTCTGATATGCTGAATCTGATGGTGTGATTTTTAATGAGATCATTCGACTTTTAGGAGCTGCTTCTCCTTTTTTTTCGAAAATCAGGAAAATTTTCTCAGGCTCGTAACCTTTGATGGGTAAAACTGAACCTAATGAAATTTATATATTTGAAATCAGCATAAAAAGTCAATTCTTTTGATATATCTATTGGTATCAAAATTCTGTTTTGTAGGGTTTCGGTTACTATTGAGCCGGGTCGCTCCTTACTTACAGTTCGTTACCACGATCTGTTTGGTATCTTTACCTCTATGGTATTATATGGTTCATTCTTCAGTTTTCACTGTCATTTTCACTTGATTTAGGATAATCGGCTCAAACTTTGCCCCCCCCCCAGGATTTTGACGAAATTGAGCCACTGTTCCATAGTCTGCTAGAAGAACGTTCCCATTACACAGCCCACTAAGAACACTAAACGCAAAAACACATAACCAATAAAAACATAAATCATTATCGATGCCTAGAAACACCAATAATTTGGCTTTTTCTCTCAATAATGTATAGCGTAATATTCAATTCAAGATAATTAGCCAAAAATTAACAATTAGAAGCATAGAAAAAAAGAAATACGGTTCAAGCAGATGTGGAACTCAGCCCACTTCATCAATTATCTTGTTAACTAATTTCCATGTACATTCATGATTTTGCCTGTTTTAAAAGTGCTGCTTGTTTTCTGAACTTATTGATAACTAAATTAATTAAAAAGTTAAAATTGTAGCTCTTATCTTATTTTCCGGGGTTTGTTTTCCTAGGGGGGGGGGGGGGGGGGGGGGGGGTAACCGCCGGCCACGATAAAAAACATCAACTAGAAAGGTGAAACCTGTCCTGGAAAAATCAATGGTTTTTTTCCTTTTTTAAGCAAGCAATCTGATTTTTATATTTAGCTGCGCTGCAAAAATTATCTCTCAATTTCATATTTGTTCAGTTTCCCAGGAAGGGAAGCCGGTCTCTGTCAAACCTTTCACAGTGTAATTCTTGAGTGTCTTCCGTTTAACAGAAAAGTACCAAAAAAAGAAACACGGCTCAAGCAGACGTGAAACTCAGCCCATTTCATCTATTATTTTTTAACTATTTTTCATTTACATTCATGATTTTGCCATGTTTTAAAACTGCTGCTTATTCCTTGACCTTATTGATAACTAAACTAATGAACAATTTGAAATTGCAGCTCTTATTTAAGCCATGGGCATAAGAATTTGAATTTAGCATTAAAAATTGTTAGGGAACAAAAAATCTAAAACAAAAGAAAGAGAGGGTAAACATAGATAACAGCTTCTTAATTCCTGTTGTAAAGAGTTTAATTCCTGTTGTCGAGATTTTATTCCTGAGAGTCATTCCTGTTGTCAAGAGTTGCCAAGAAAGAGAGGGTAAACATGATAACAGCTTCTTAATTCCTGTTGTAAAGAGTAAAATTCCTGTTGTCAAGAAAGAGAGGGTAAACATGATAACAGCTTCTTAATTTTTGTTGTCAAGAGTTGGGTTGAAAGTACGAAGGACGATAATGAGCATCAAACCGTGTAGAACAAACCTTGTTTTTTCGCAGAAGTCTGTCAAGACCACTTTTTTAGTACAATTCTTGGTACTTGTCTGTTGAACAGAACATCCTCAAGAAATGAAGTTAGGTTAATCCTAATAAAATAAACCGAAACAAGATGATAATATAATACTTTAGAAACAAAATTATGGAAACTATGACAAAGAAATATGGAAAGCAAGCCGCCCAGAACACATTATATTAAAAACGTAACCCCTAACAACCTCTAATATTGAATATTTAATTAAAATGTACCTACATCGCAGTTTTCTCACTCAAAATAAGCAAATCATAATCGGCTCAAACCGGTTTTGTGAGATCTTAGACAGCGTAATTCTGGAGGATGTTCTCCATTATACTGTTTAACAGACAAGAACCCAATTCTTTTTAGAACTAGAACTGATTTCGTTCGATAATTCAGTTTAAATTAAACAGAAACTTGTATTTCATCGAGTAGAAGCATTAAACCAAACAGATTTAAATTCTTATGTTGATACAATATTCAAACCCTGGATTCATTTCTACATTATTGGAGGATTTAGGCAGTGAGCAGTCCCAGCAAGTAGTTTGCTGCGAATAGAGTAAACATTAGCAGAAGAAGGGTCTAGCATGTCACAGCAACAAGTCCGGAAAAGCATAATTTTGATGACGATGACAATTAAACAGAGCTTTTTTTAAACATCATAACGTCATATTAAATGACGTGAGCTTCAAATAGTGACTATGTTTTTTTCTATTTAGAATTTTTTATAATTTCATTTTTACCTTAAATTTTATGAAAAGTGCGAAAAAATTGTAGCGAAAAAAAACAACATTTTAAACTAAATAAGTATTTTTTTTTTCGCTTACATCCTCAAAGAGCCTTGAGCTCGTAATATAAACGGTGTCATTATTCTGAAACTCAATATTGTCAGAGAAGATTCAAATGCAGCAAAATTTGAGCGATAATGGAGATTAATCAGCTTTTAAGTAAAATGAATAACAGCTCAACTTATATTGAGGATAATAACTTCAATGACCTTGTAGATACTGCCGACATTGTTGACCCTTATTTAGAGGATTTAGATTCACAATGGGTGTCAGGAAGTTTAGAACTAGGATATCAAAAGGTTAGCAAAGCAAATGAAGATATACTGATAGCTAACATCCCAGAAATAAGTGACACATTCTTAGAATTAATTTTAAATGATCAATATTGCAGCATTCCATCTCTGGCATGTTCTTTCACAGTTCCATCAGACATGTCATGCATCAGTGGTTCATCAGATGGTCAGTTTCAGATAAACAATTCTGATTCACCTGTTGATCCTACATTTTCATTATTAGATTATATTTTGGAGGGTTTGGAGCAAGATACTTTATTTTTCGATAGAAACAGAAAGCATAGTCCAAATAATCAAGATGAATGCTTCTCGCCTAATAATTTGAAAGATGAAAGGGTTTCAGAAACTCAGCAGTATTCACAGCACTCAACTAACAATGGCAAACGTCTCAGTATTGAAAGAGATGATTTGTTATCAGGAGAAGGTTCTTTACCGAGCCATGAGAAAAAGAAAGAAGAGATTCTGAGTTTGCCCACAAAACAAAAACAATCAACAGACGATGAACTTATTACCAAATTACCTGTGTCAGAGCCTATCGTAAAAAGGAAAACTCGCTACACCTCTAAACGAAGAAAGAAAACTAGCAGTGGCAAACGTTGGGTGTGGCAGGAGAAAAAGAAAGAAGAAATTCTGAGTTCACTTGCAGAACAAAAACAATCAACAGACGATGAACTTATTAACAAATTACCTGTGTCAGAGCCTATAGTAAAAAGAATAACTCGCTACACCTCTAAACAAAGAAAGAATACTTTAAGGTTGAGACCCAACCCTGTAACAATAAAGCGAAAAACAGGAATTAAGAGGCTGAAAAGTAAGCAATTTAGGACTCGGGTGTCAAAGGGACGTAAGACTGCACTAGCTAAGGATGAATCTCAAGAAGAAAATACACAGTTTTCACCTAGCCACGAGAGAAAGAAAGAAGAGATTCTAAGTTCACCCACAGACCAAAAACAATCGTCAGTCGATGAACTTATTGCTAAATTACCTGTGTCACAGCCTATCGCAAAAAGAAAAACTCGCTACACAGCTAATCTAAGGAAGAATACTATACGGTTGATACCCAACACCGTTACAACAAAAAAAAAAACAGAAATTAAAAGACTGAAAACGAAAAGTAAGCAGCTCAGGACTCTGGTATCAAAAGGAAATAAGACTGCACTACCTAAGGATAAGTCTCAAGAAAAGAATATACCAGTTTCTATCAAAGAAAGAAAACAGCTGTTGGTCGCAGCAGCGGATATACACAGTGAGCCATACTATCGGTCAGAACAAGAGCTTGTTAACTTGTCCATGTTGCAGCCTGTTGTAAAAATAAGAACTCTTTACCCCAGCATTTTAAGAGGGAGTGCTTTGCATTTGAAACCCGGCAATACGACAACAAAAAGAAAAGTAAACAAGAAAAAAAACACAAAGCACAATGCAAAGAATTGTCAAATAAACGCCACCCAGTCTTGTTTAATGGACCCCTTATTTAAGGCAACAAAACTGCATGATAAATCTGGAGATAAGAAAAATCTATCCCAAGACAGTCCTCACGATAGGGCTGTTGTTCTTGATCTGAAGGGGTCTCATTCTACCCAGAATATTCTTCAAAATGAAGGAGAAACAACTTCTATCTCGCATGACATTTCGAAAATGATAGATTCTACTCAAAGCGATCGTAGGAAGATGAATTCGACAACAAAACAAAAAATAAAAAGAGTAAAAAGTACAAAAGGAAATGCAATTGAGGGCGGACAGAATAATATCCGGTCTCCTTTATTAGATCCCACAAAAAAGAAAGATCTGTTTAAAGATAAGAATAATCTAACTGAAGATAAGTCTAACAAGAAAACTGTTCTTCTTGATGTCGAGGTGAAACGCTCTCATTTTACTGAAAAAGGTTGCCTTCCAAGTTATAATCCTGCTGAGTACCCATCAATTGAGACAAAACATGAAAAACTAAGCTTCCGTGAACGAAACAAGATCGCTGCTAGAAAGTATAGACAAAAGAAAAAGAAATATTTACTTCAGCTAGAACAATCACTGGAGGAAAAACTTCCACCTTTAGAATTGAAACAGCTAGAAACTAAAGTTTTTGAAGCAAAACTAAAAATCCGACACAAAGGTTCAGAAAAAAGAGAACCGAACAAGACTGTTGAAACTAACAAAAAAGAACAAAAGCCGATTGGGAGACGCAGAGCAGAAGCGCTTGCATCGCGTAGGTACAGGGAGAGAAAAAAAATGTACGCTCGGCAACTTGAGTCAATCTTAAATGGTCTAGGAATCAGCGGAGAACCGAATAAGTCTGTTAAAATTAAAACTAACAAAAAAGAACAAAAGCCGATTATGAGACGCAGAGCAGATGCGCTTGCATCACGTAGGTACAGGGAGAAAAAAAATGTACACTCAGAAAGTTGAGTCATTGTTAGATGGTTAAGGAATTAGCTCAGCCACTCGATGAAGGGTCTACAGCGGCAAATTATGATTGAGTATTCTCGACATCATTGGTAGTAGTTCTAACGGTATCACATGAGAGACACTTTACCACTAGGCTTGAGAGATTAAGTGGCCCGGTCATGTTTCATAGGCAGCGCGCTAACGCTGCCTAAGTAAAGAGCGATGTGGGCACAATGTGTTGTTGTTGTTGTTTTTTTTTTCTCCATACCCGGGCACTTCGTATCGAAGGAGTTGTCGTAGAAAGTTCGAAAAGGGCTCATTCGATTGGAAATTGGAGTGGCTAGTGCCGTTTTTAATACTCGAAAGTGATTGGAGGGCAACTAGCCACCCGCCCCCAGCGCCCATCATTCCCCCAAACAATTCCAATCAAAATTTTGAGATTAAGCCATTTTGTTCAGCGTAGTTGATTTCCACATTGAAAATATCTATTTGAGGAGGACACTCTCCCACAACCCACGGGGCAAGGGTTTTAAGTTGTGCCCTGAGGGCATATAAGGTTTTTATAGAAGGCGTTGTCGTAGAAACTTCAAAAAAGACTCATTCGATTGGAAATTCAAAGGGCTAGTGCCCTTTTTAATAGTCGAAAGTGATTGAAGGGCAACTAGCCCCCCACGTCCATCATTCCCCCAAGCACATCCAATCAAAATTTTGATATATCCATTTTGTTCAGCATAGTTGATTTCCAGATAGAACATATCATTTTGAGGAGGACACTCCCCCACAACCCTCGGGGCAAGGGTTTTAAGTTATGCCCTGGGGGTATATAAGGTTTTTATAGAAGGCGTTGTCGTAGAAACTTCAAAACAGGCTCATTCTATTGGAATTCAAAGGGCTAGTGCCCGTTTTAATAGTCGAAAGTAATTGGAGGGCAACTAGCCCCCCCCCCCCCCACGCACATCATTCCCCCAAACACATCCAATCAAAATTTCGAGATAGCCATTTTGTTCAGCGTACTTGATTTCCAGATAGAAAATATGTTTTCGAGGAGGAAACTCCCCCGCAACCCTCAGGGCAAGGGTTTTAAGTTATACCCTGGATGCATATAAAGTTTTTATAGAAGGCGTTGTCGTAGAAACTTCAAAACAGGCTCATTCGATTGGAAATTCAAAGTGCTAGTACCCTTTCTAATAGTCGAAAGTGATTGGAGGGCAACTAGCCCCCCTCCCCACGCCCATCATTCCCCCAAACACATCCAATCAAAATTTTTATATAGCCATTTCGTTCAGCGTAGTTGATTTCCAGATAGAAAATATGTTTTTGAAGAGACACTCCCCCACAACCCTCAGGGCAAGGGTTTTGTGTTATGCCCTAGGAGCATATGAACTTTTTATAGAAAGTGTTGTCGTAGAAACTTCAAAACAGGCTCATTCGATTGGAAATTCAAAGTGCTAGTACCCTTTCTAATAGTCGAAAGTGATTGGAGGGCAACTAGCCCCCTCCCCCACGCCCATCATTCCCCCAAACACATCCAATAAAAATTTTGAGATAGCCGTTTTGTTCAGCGTAGTTGATTTCCAGATAGAAAATTTGTTTTTTAGGTGGACACTCCCCCACAACCCTCAGGGCAAGGGTTTTCAGTTATGCCCTGGGGGCATATAAGGTTTTTATAGAAGGCGTTGTCGTAGAAACTTAAAAACATGCTCATTCGATTGGAAATTCAAAGGGCTAGTACCCTTTTTAATAGTCGAAAGCGATTTGAGTGCAACTAGCCCCCCCCCCCCTCCTCACGCCCTTCATTCCCCCAAACACATCCAATCAAAATTTTGAGATAGCCATTTTGTTCAGCGTAGTTGATTTCCAGATAGAAAATTTGTTTTTTAGGAGGACACTCCCCCTAATCCCTCAGGGCAAGGGTTTTAAGTTATGCCCTGGGGGTATATAAGGTTTTTAAAGAAGGAGTTGTCGTAGAAACTTCAATAAAAGCTCATTCGACTAGAAATTCAATGGGCTAGTGCCCTTTTTAATAGTCAAAAGTGATTGGAGGGCAACTAGCCCCCCCCCACACCCATCATTCCCCCAAACACATCCAATAAAAATTTTGAGATGGCCATTTTGTTTAGGGTAGTTGGTTTCTGTCTAATGAGTGTCCTCTGTGAAAATTGTGAAAATGTGAAAATTATTAGTTGTCCTTAAAATCGTTACAAAAAGCATAGATAAATTCTCGTTAAGAATTGGAAATATGAGCTGATCTTATGGTGCGTGTTTTTAAGCCGGCCAAGGCTGAGTGAAGATTTTCGTCTGAGCTAACCTAGCCCCTTTCCAAGATAGCCAAAAGTAGCTAAAGTAGAATTTTACCCTATAAAGGCAGATATAGCCTACTAAAGAAAACTAGCACATTTTTCTGGATGTTCGAATTATGCAGGCTTAACTTGGTAAATATTTACTAAATCATATTATTGAGTAAAATAACAACTAAAGTGAATATAGAGGTAGAAAATGAGTGCCACATTTTCACAAACAACTGTCTAAAAATTGCTCGCTAGGTTTTGAAAGTAGCCCCTAATTAGACCGAGATGAGCGCAGGCTTGGACACAGCCTCACTCAACTTGAGTTGCTGAGGAATTCTTGCTTCCCGGTCGTGGGCCAGCTTGACACTGTGTGAGGACTTAAGAAGAAGCATCCGTCTTTGCCCTAATGATTTTTTTTACTGTCTAATGATTTTATCTTCCGAGGACAAGATGTTCTGCTCTAAAAATTATCTTCACTCAGCCTTGGCCGGCTTAAAAACACGCACCATGAGATCAGCTCATATTTCCAATTCTTAACGAGAATTTATCTATGCTTTTTGTAACGATTTTAAGGACAACTAATAATTTTCACATTTTCACAATTTTCACAGAGGACACTCCCCCACAGCCCTCAGGGCAAGGGTTTTAAATTATGCCCTGGGGGCATATAAGATTTTTATAGAAGGCATTGTCGTAGAAACTCCAAAACAGGCTCATTCGATTGGAAGTTCAAAGGGCTAGTGCCCTTTTTAATAGTAGAAAGTGATTGGAGGGCAACTAGCCCCCCCACGCCCATCATTCCCCCAAACACATCCAATCAAAATTTTGAGATAGCCATTTTGTTCAGCGTAGTTATTTTCCGTTCGACAAATAAAAATTTTGAGAGCCCGTTCGACAATTATGAAGGTAAAATAATAAAAATTATTTAATAATAAAGGGCACCATTAGTAATTATGACGCAGTGGGCGATTGTTTTTTTGCAAAAAAATCTTATTTTTGTACACAAAAGAGTTCTAAGTTACTCCAAAGATTGCATTTAACTAACAAAATACGCCATCGACTACCTCAAAATAAGATACAAATTTGCGGCGACTAATTGGAGGAAAATTTCAAGTGAGAATGCTGCTTGTATTAATGCACATTAAAAAAAAAAAAATTCGAGCGATTGCTAAAAAATCACTTGTAGACAAATTAGTACATATTGTCTAAAGTTTCATTGTATTGACTGCTAAGTACTACACCATTGCTGATTTATTTATTTATGTCAATATGTACAGTTTGAGTAATAGCAGCAGCATCCTAAAAAAGGCTTATGCCATATTTGCCTCTCACTTAATTAAAAATCAACGGTTCAAAATCAGGTAATTGCGGCCGTCAAGCCATGGTTAATCATAGGCAGCGCGCTAGCGCTGCCTAAGTAAAGAACGATGTGGGCACAATGTGTTTTTTTTTTCCACCCGGGCACTTCGTATCGAAGGAGTTGTCGTAGAAACTTCGAAAAGGGCTCATTGATTGGAAATGGGAGTGGCTAGTGCCTTTTTTAATAGTCGAAAATGATTGGAGGGCAACTAGTTTCTACGAGAATGATTGGAGGGCAACTAGCCCACCCTCCCTCCCACGCCCATCATTCCCCCAAACGCATCCAATCAAAATTTTGTTCAGTGTAGTTGATTTCCAGATAGAAAATATGTTTTTGAGGAGGACACTCCCCCACAGCCCTCAGGGCAAGGGTTTTAAATTATGCCCTGGGGGCATATAAGATTTTTATAGAAGGCATTGTCGTAGAAACTCCAAAACAGGCTCATTCGATTGGAAATTCAAAGGGCTAGTGCCCTTTTTAATAGTCGAAAGTGATTGGAGGGCAACTGCCCCCCCCACGCCCATCATTCCCCCAAACACATCCAATCAAAATTTTGAGATAGCCATTTTGTTCAGCGTAGTTATTTTCCAGATAGAAAATATGTTTTTGAGGAGGACACTCCCTCACAACCCTCAGGGCAAGGGTTTTAAGTTATGGCCTGGGGGCATATAAGGTTTTTATAGAAGGCGTTGTCGTAGAAACTTCAAAACAGGCTCATTCTATTGTAAATTCAAAGGGCTAGTACCCTTTAAATAGTCGAAAGTGATTGGAGGGCAACTAGCCCCCCCCCACGCCCATCATTCCCCCAAACACATCCAATAAAAATTTTGAGATAGCCATTTTGATTAGGGTAGTTGGTTTCCAGATAGAAAACATATTTTTAAGGAGGACACTCACCCACGACCCTCAGGGCAAGGATTATAAGTTATGCCCTGGGGGCATATGAGGTTTTTATTGAAATCTTTGTCGTAGAAACTTGAAAAAGGGCTCATTCAATTTGAAATTCAAAGGACTAGTACCCTTTTTAATAGTCAAAAGTGATTTGAGGGCAACTAACCCCCCTCTCTCGCCCACCTTTTCCCAAAACACATCCAATCAAAATTTTTAGATAGCCATTTTATTCAACGTAGTTAAAAGTTTTGGAAATTAGGTCTTTAAGGATGACAACCCCTCCCCCCACAGCCCTTAGGGCAGGGGTTGTAAGTTATGCCCTGGGGGCATATAAAGCTTTTATTGAAAGCGTTGTCGTAGAAACTTCAAAAGGGCTCATTCAATTGGAAATTGAAAGGGCTAGTGCCTTTTTTAATAGTTGAAAGTGAAACTTCAAAACAGGCTCATTCTATTGTAAATTCAAAGGGCTAGTACCCTTTAAATAGTCGAAAGTGATTGGAGGGCAACTAGCCCCCCCCACGCCCATCATTCCCCCAAACACATCCAATAACAATTTTGAGATAGCCATTTTGTTCAACGTAGTTTTAAGTTCTGGAAATTAGGTCTTTGAGGATGACAACCTCCTCACAGCCCTCAGGACAAGGGTTGTAAAATATAAATGTTTTTACTTTTATAACTTTAATAAATCAAATAAAATTAACATTTTGATTACTAAATATCAGTCTATGTGTATTAAACTGACAATGCACTTTCATTTGTATTTTTTCAGTAAAGTGCAAATTTTGTTCTGGCCTTGGGAAGGCATAGGGGTTTTGCGCCCAACTTATTTTAATTTCTGCTCGTTTTGAGTTTGACTCGGTTAATTATTGTAATTTCTGTTCGTTTTGGGTTTCCTTTATTTATCAATGTTGATTTGTGGTAGTTTCACGCTTGGTAGATTATTTGATTTTAGTTTGCTAATTTTTTGTTTAATGGAGTTCTTTACTTTTCTTTGAAAAACTTATTTTGCTGAAAAAGTTTTTTTTGATTAATTTCTGTTCGTTTTATATTGACATAGTCTTTTCAGGGAAAAAGAAAATAATACTTTAAATCTTTTCGTTTTTTAAGACTTTATAGTTTGGCCTGCTATTTGTATACCGGAAAAAAATTTTTCAGCAATTTTTAACAGCATACACCCTTTTAAAAATCTGGATACAAATAGTACTGTTTAATTTAGTTTCATAACTCCTCTAGTTGACCTGTAATAGAAAACTTCATACCATTCGCAAAAAAATCTGTTTACTTTCTTTGATAGCTTGGATACACTTACGCTATTTGGATTTGGTTAAGTTTTAAGAGCAGAAGTAGCCCCGAACGTTTGAACATAATACCCTCAGTCGTTCTTGGGATACTGCTGAGATGCCTTATTGGGAATTAGCATTATCACAGTGCATTTTAATTTAATCTTAAGTCAACATTTAGTTTTTAAACATATAAAAATTGGATTTGAGGAAGACTAAAATCTATTCTGTAAATCATATACAACAACTTTCTATATAAACCTTATATGCCCCCAGGGCATAACTTACAACCCTTACACTGAGGGCTCTGAGGGGTTTATCATCCTAAAAGACCTAATTTCCAGAACTTTCAACTACGTTGAACACAATGGATATCTCAACATTTTGTTGGATGTGTTTGTGAAAATGGTGGGCGTGAGGAGGGGCGTTAGTCGCTATCGAATCACTTTCAACTATTAAAAAAGGCACTAGCCCTTTCAATTTCCAATTGAATGAGCCCTTTTGAAGTTTCTACGACAACGCTTTCAATAAAAACTTTATATGCCCCCAGGGCATAACTTATAACCCCTGCCCTAAGGGCTGTGGGGGGAGGGGTTGTCATCCTTAAAGACCTAATTTCCAAAACTTTTAACTACGTTGAATAAAATGGCTATCTAAAAATTTTGATTGGATGTGTTTTGGGAAAAGGTGGGCGAGAGAGGGGGGTTAGTTGCCCTCAAATCACTTTTGACTATTAAAAAGGGTACTAGTCATTTGAATTTCAAATTGAATGAGCCCTTTTTCAAGTTTCTACGACAAAGATTTCAATAAAAACCTTATATACCCCCAGGGCATAACTTATAATCCTTGCCCTGAGGGCTGTTGGTGAGTGTCCTCCTTATAAATATTTTTTCTATCTGGAAATCAACTACCCTAAACAAAATGGCCATCTCAAAATTGTTATTGGATGTGTTTGGGGGAATGATGGGTGTGGGGGGGGGGGGGGGCTAGTTGCCCTCCAATCACTTTCTACTATTAAAAAGGACACTAGCCCTTTGAATTTCCAATCAAGTGAGCCTGTTTTGAAGTTTCTACGACAATGCCTTCTATAAAAACCTTATATGCCCCCAGGGCATAATTTAAAACCCTTGCCCTGAGGGCTGTGGGGGAGTGTCCTCGTCAAAAACATATTTTCTAACTGGAAATCAACTACACTGAACAAAATGGCTATCTCAAAATTTTGATTGGATGCGTTTGGGGGAATGATGGGCGTGGGAGGGAGGGTGGGCTAGTTGCCCTCCAATCATTTTCGACTATTAAAAAGGGCACTAGCCACTCCCATTTCCAATCAATGAGCCCTTTTCGAAGTTTCTACGACAACTCCTTCGACACGAAGTGCCCGGGTGGAGAAAAAACACATTGTGTCCACATCGTTCTTTACTTAGGCAGCGCTAGCGCGCTGCCTATGTTTAACCATGGCTTGACGGCCGCAACTACCTGATTTTGAACCGTTGATTTTTAATTAAGTAAGAGGCAAATATGGCATAAGCCTTTTTTAGGATGCTGCTGCTATTACTCAAACTGTACATATTGGCATAAATAAATAAATCAGCAATGGTGTAGTACTTAGCAGTCAATACAATGAAACTTTAGACAATATGTACTAATTTGTCTTCGGTACTCGACTTGAGATTTGTTAGTGTACCTGATTTTTTTTTTAAATTATCTCAATATTTGCAGAGGATTGGCGAGCTTAGCATTGCCTTTCTAGGAATTGAAAGTATTGAGTAGTAGGCCTACTTTTAAAAATTATCGCATAAGCGGCGGCGTGTCAAAAATAAAAATGAAGAGCAAAGATACGCGCGGTTAGAAGACATGTGACACCGAGCATGTGAGCGAATCAAAAATAAAAATCAAGAGCAAATAAACACGCGGTTAGAAGAACAGCAGCGGCGTGTCAAAACTAAAATGAAGAGCACAAACACATGCGGTTAGAAGACATGCGACATCGAGCATGTGAGCGAGTCAAAAATGAAAATGAAGAGCAAGGCACATGTGGTTAGAAGACATACGACACCGAACATGTGAGCGAGTCAATGAAAATCAACCTGGACAGCGAGAATTAAAACCTGTCAAAATTGAAAATAAATCAACTGGTGATATTTCTCTATGTTTGTAGGATTACAGAAAACTAGCGCTTTACTGAAAAAACAAAAACCCAGTATATGAACAAGGATACTGATTTAGGAGTCAAAAGAAAATACGTAGCCTCACAACAACGTACTAATCTATAACACTTTTCATAGTCCTATAGGAACTGTGATATCAGTAACATTCAGTATACAACTAAAATTATCTTTAAAACTTAGGCATAAAAATAATAAGTTTGAAGTCATTACACAGCATATAAAATAATGGATTGATTTATCAGGTAACATCTTGGTCTTACCTAGTATTACTCGAAATGAAGAACATATCAACCGTAATATGAATTCTGGAAATTCAGTTATTTCTCTCTATAAAACGACGGATTTTAAGTTGTGATTAAGGAGGCACACTTGTGCCTCTTTAAAGAGGCGACCCACCACAATGTTAAGCGATTTCCGCAGAGAGACAGAGAGACAGCGGTCGCAGAGAGACAGCGGTGATCGCATTCTGTAGCCCAAGCTCCAACTAAGAAACGTGCAAAATTTCACCCCCCTCCGACTTTATCTTCATGGGTAAAAGTGGGCCGGAAGTTTCGACCCTCCGACCACAGCCCCCCTTTAACGTTGTCCGATTGGGCTGAAATTTAGAGGATAAGCTTTCCTGGGGCCTGGGAGCTTATCCTTAAAATTTCAGCTCAATCCGATCACTCCTTCCCTGTTTTCCAAAAAACAAATATAGCCACACAATGTTCATTTCTCTTTTTTATCAGCCACGCCTACAGGCCACAGTTGGCAACGGATCCGGGTGAATGAGGACTCATTCGAAGCGGAATTTGACCTGTTAGGGCCTTTTGATATTTTCAGACCGAAAAAATTATCCCCCGAATTTACATTTACGAAAAACCTCGTTTTCCTATAAGAGCCCATGTTAATTTTTACCACCACAGCCCCCCTTTAACGTTGTCCGATCGGGCTGAAATTTAGAGGATAAGCTTTCCTGGGGCCTGGGAGCTTATCCTTAAAATTTCAGCTCAATCCGATCCTTCCTTCCCTATTTTCCAAAAACCAAATATCAAGTTTTGTGGGGATTTGCTTGCGTCAAAAATAGATACGGGAGACTAAAATAATATTTCCGTAAGTGTCTCTGTGGCACAATGGTCGCTGTTCCTGACTGTCAGGCGGAAGATCCGGGTTCGATTCCCTGTCAGAGAAAATTTTTTATATACTAGAATTTAAAGTTTAAAAAAGAAACTCAGTTTCTTTTTTAAATTATTTGAAAAAAACTACGTTTTCTAAAGAGTTAAAGAGGCTGAGTCACAAGCTCGAACCTTAAAACGTACAGGGATTAGGAGATGCAGTTGGGGGGCTGCCGCTCCCCAAACCCCCGCTTCCGTATATGGGGGCTGTGCCCTCCTCAACGCCTCGCTCTTTACGCTAAAGTTTGACTTTCTCACAACTCTTTTTTTTTACAATAAAAACTTTAGCGTAAACAGCAAGGCGTTGAGCTTATATTGAATTTAAAGTTTAAAAAAGAAACTCAGTTTCTTTTTTAAATCCAATCTATTAAATCCTTCGGCTCAACAGGCGTCTCCAGAAGAATATCACAGTCGGCCTTCAGGTTACAGGTAAGTCTCCACTGCTTTGATAACATGGGGCCTGGGAGCTTAAAACCTTAATTGTTGAAATTCCTAAAAGCAAAGTATTTCAACATTATGTTAGATCAAAATAGTCCTCTCAACCTGACAAGACCGACTGCAAGCTTCCAAAAATTCCAGCTCCTTCCCAGAAGTTTTTTTTTGTCGAAAAACAAAAATCTTACTTTGTATTTGCTTGCCTCGAAAATGGATTGCAGAGACTTTGACAAAAAAACCGTTGGGTTTTTCTGTTGCCGAGCCAATCAAGGAGGCACACTTGTGCCTCTTTAAAGAGGCAACCCACCACAATGTTAAGCGATTTCCGGTCCTAGCGGTCGCAGAGAGACAGCGGTGATCGCATTTTGTAGCCCAAGCTCCAACTAAGAAACGTGCAGAATTTCACCCCCCTCCGACTTTATCTTCATGGGTAAAAGTGGGCCGGAAGTTTCGACCCTCAGACCACAGCCCCCCTTTAACGTTGTCCGATTGGGCTGAAATTTAGAGGTTAAGTTTTCCTAGGGCCCGGGAGCTTATCCTCGAAATTTCAGCTCAATCCGATCACTCCTTCCCTGTTTTCCAAAAAACAAATATAGCCACTTAAAGTTCATTTCTCTTTTTTTTATCAGCCACGCCTACAGGCCACAGTTGGCAACGGATCCGGGTGAATGAGGACTCATTCGAAGCGGAATTCGACCTGTTAGGGCCTTTTGATATTTTCAGACCGAAAAAATTATCCCCCGAATTTACATTTACGAAAAACCTCGTTTTCCTATAAGAGCCCATGTTAATTTTTCCCACCACAGCCCCCCTTTAACGTTGTCCGATCGGGCTGAAATTTAGAGGATAAGCTTTCCTGGGGCCTGGGAGCTTATCCTCAAAATTTCAGCTCAATCCGATCACTCCTTTCCTATTTTCCAAAAACCAAATATCAAGTTTTGTGGGGATTTGCTTGCGTCAAAAATAGGTACGAGAGACTAAAATAATATAACAAGTGTCTCTGTGGTACAATGGTCGCTGTTCCTGACTGTCAGGCGGAAGATCCGGGTTCAATTCCCTGTCAGAGATAATTTTTTATATACTGAATTTAAAGTTTAAAAAAGAAACTCAGTTTCTTTTTTAAATCCGCTTATCCTCGAAATTTCAGCTCAATCCGATCATTCCTTCCCTGTTTTCCAAAAAACAAATATAGCCACTTAATGTTCATTTCTCTTTTTTTTTATCAGCCACGCCTACAGGCCACAGTTGGCAACGGATCCGGGTGAATGAGGACTCATTCGAACCGGAATTCGACCCAGCAGGGCCTTTTGATATTTTCAGACCGAAAAAATTATCCCCCGAATTTACACCTGTCGAGAAAGAAAAGAATAATACACAATCATCTAACAGTTAGTCAAGCAATAATAAGTAATAAACTGTACAAAAACGTGCAGAAATTATTTGAAAAAAAAACTACGTTTTCTAAAGAGTTAAAGAGGCTGAGTTACAAGGTCGAACCTTAAAACGTACAGGGATTAGGGGGCACAGTTGGGGGGCTGCCGCCCCCAAAACCCCCTGCTTTTGCAGCCTCTTTTGTTAAGGTTTTTTAAGTCCTGTACCCTGCAATTAATTGGTCGTACCAATAGGAATGAAACTGTTTCAATGGCATTTTTTTAATATCTTCTGAGGATGTGGCAATGACTACTCAGTCTGTTACAGTTATAACTACAAACTTGTCTCTGTGCCAGGTAGTGTTATGTACTCAGTGTGATCATGTATGATGGTAAAATAAATGAACCTGAACTGCTAGTTTATTCTAAGCCCTTCTTCTGCTCTTTGTTTTTCTGTTCAAAATTGTTAAAGTTCATCACAGTATAGCTTGTTATCGGTTAGGGAAAAATTTCCTGAGGAAACGGAAAATAATAATTCTCAGTAGGGTTTTTAATCAAATAAATGTAATAGGGTGTTCTTATAGTAAAAAATTCAAGCAGACTTTGTTTTTGTTGTAAAACAGTTCTTTGCAAGGGTAAAACCGGGAGGCGGTAGCCCTCATCGATAAAAGATGCAATAGTTGTTTTTATGGTAAAAAACTACAGCAGACGTCGTTTGTGTTGCAAACCAGTTCTTCGCAAGAGCAAAAGCGGGGGGTGGGGGGGGGGGGGGGGGGGGGGGCAGCCCCCCAAAATAAAAAAAAACCTAAACAAAAGAGGCTGCAAAAGCGGGGGGTTTGGGGGTCGGCAGCCCCCAACTGTGCCTCCTATTCCCTGTACGTTTTAAGGTTCGACCTTGTAACTTAGCCTCTTTAACTCTTTAGAAAACGTATTTTTTTTTTCAAATAATACAAATTCTAAAGCGAGTTTGTAGTCCTAATACTAATGAGATTTCTTCACTTCGAACTTGTCTACAAAATGATTATGAAATATCCTTTCCAGATCAAAAACCTAACCTGTGTCAATCATTGAACTGAGCTCATTCTGCAGAAGTGATGCGAAATTAAATGAAAAAAAAATAAAGAAATCAACAATCTAAAAATACTTTACTTTCATACTGTTAAAAGGGTCCTTAAAAGGTTTACTTTTACCGTACCAAAACTTCTATATTGTTTTGTGTCTTCAGTAAAGCGCTACTTTTCTGTAATCCTATAAACATAGGGAAATATCACCAGTTGATTTATTTGCATTAGTTAGGCTGTGAAGAACTAATTTTTGTTCGTTTTAAGTTTCAATTTCGCTCTTTACTTCCCTCTGAAAAACTTTGTTTTTTTAAATTCATCTATGCTCGTTTTTGATTAAAATTTAATTGAGAAACAACACTGCCAAGACCTTTTTTATTTATACAGAATAATTTCTGTTCGTTTTAAGCTTTGATGCTGGTCCTTAGTTTCAGTTGAAAACTTTATATATATATATATATATATATATATATATATATATATATATATATATATATATATATATATATATATATATATATATATATATAATATATATATATATATATATATATATATATATATATATATATATATATATATATATATATTATATATATATATATATATATATATATATATATATATATATATATATATAATATATATATATATATATATATATATATATATATATATATATATATATACATATATATATATATATATATATATATATATATATATATATATATATATATATATATATATATATATTATATATATATATATATATATATATATATATATATATATATATATATATATATATATATATATATATATATATATATATATATATATATGACAAATGAAAAACGTTCGATTGACAAACGTTCTTGTTTTGTCGGACTTGGATAGACCCTGGAAATTTGAAACAAAATAACCAAAGTGGAAGGACCGACGTGATAGACAAATACAAAAAGAAGCACCTATGCACATTTACGATTTTACTTGCTTGAAAAAGAAGTGCTAGAAGTTGTGAAGAGCCTTTCTCACAATTATACGTTAAAAGACTATGTGGAACAAATTGAGTTTGTTCAGTCTGTAAACTTCAAAAAAGAAGAGTTCTTCCTACCCGTCTCTAAGGTTTACCTGGGACCAGAAGCGACCACCCGTCTGTTTTCCTTAGAAGGAAAAGATACAAAGTTCACGGAGAAATGCAAGAGCATCAAGGAGATTGCCCAGAAATCATATATTGAAACTGTGTCCCAGCTAGTCGACCGATTTCCATTTGATCACGAAATTTACAACTTTGTAGAGATTCTAGACCCAGAAGTCGCAGCGGATGGTGACATTCCATCGTTGCAGCTTTTTTGCCAAAAGTTTGGGCACCCCTCGTGGGATCTTGGGCTGGTTGAAAAAGAGTGGCGGGCATTGATGCTGCTTAGTCCAGACGACGGTTTGCTCACTGGCGGAAACCCGATTGATTTTTGGAACTGGGTGGCGTCCATCAAGACTCCAAGTGGAGTGCTAAAGTTCACTAGCGTTCTTCATGTCATTCGGTTTATTTTTGTACTTCTCTGCTCAAATGTCGTTGTGGAAAGACTTTTCAGCGTTCTGAAAACAGCAAAAAATGAAAAGAGGAATGGGCTCAATAACGTAACTTTGACTGCGACGATTTCTGTCAAGTATGGGATGAAGCGTAAAGCCCCCCTACGTTCACCGAGAGTTTAAGGAAAAAAATGAAGTCCGTGAAGTCCGATGCGACTGCGTCCGAATGTGTCGCTTTTTTAGGCATTGGAAAAGACGATGGGGATGGCGACGAAAACGATGACTCGGGGTATTAATCTTAGTATTTGGTGTTTTCTCTTAAATCTTATTATTTGGTTCTCATTAAATCTTTCTGAATACAGTTTAAAGTGCGTCTACATTCGGCATTTTCTGGAAAACTGGGAGGCAGGTAGCAGTCTACACTAGTTAAAATCGAATAATTCAAAAGATCAAAATGCAGGTGCTGTCCTTAAATCAAGCTTCAAGTGATTCATTTTTGCTACTACACTCTGTTCCAAATTAGCAACTTAATATAAAAAAAGTCAAAAACAAAAATAATACGTGAAAAAGCGACCGGTTGGATATCATTCTTCATTCATGCCAATCCTTCGTACCAATTCAAATAAAAACGAGGGTGTTGCAAAAGTAGTAATAGAGAAAGAAAA
This sequence comes from Artemia sinica, assembly GCA_027921565.1. NCBI lineage: Eukaryota > Metazoa > Arthropoda > Branchiopoda > Anostraca > Artemiidae > Artemia > Artemia sinica. The sequence continues at coordinate 23,740,288 of CM051263.1, read as the reverse complement.
ATAATGGCAAAGAAAAACAAATAAATAAAATATATTCATATGGTCCAGAATCTGAGATTTGGACCCGGAATCTATAAATCAAAACCGAACTTAACTAGTCGATAAATACAAAGCATTGTTTTAAACGTCAAAAGAAGATATTTTAGTACACGTAAAAGGTCTTGAGTTGCAAAATAAGTCGTCTTGAACAAACGCTATTAAAAGTCAGCCTAATGAGACTTTACTTGTAACTTGGAAAGAAGTCAGAAAATGAGTAAACTTTTAGGGATTTTGGTATTGAAAATAGGAATTTCTAGGAATTTTCCACCAACCTTTTAGGGATTGAGAAAATTTGAAGTGGAAACACTGGTAATATAGCGTAAGAATCAATTTTGTAAACGTTCCTGTTCAAATAATAAGCACGATAACATACTTACTTCCGGATTGTGTCCTACTATAGTTCTACTCTTTTTTTCACACTTAATTACTTTATTCCCACATTAGTGGAATGGAAGCACTGGTATAAAGGGATGTAATTTGCTATGGGGCATGGGGGAGGAAACTGCCCCCTCCGCACCCAAGTTTACCCCCCCCAACCCTTATTTTGCCCCCTAGCTGAAATTTAATTTCTGCAAAAGTCTTGTCAAAACTAAGATAAGCCTGCATAATTCAAGTATCCAGAGAAACAGGTCAAGTTTTCTTAAGTATATCTTTGCCTCTATGGCTCATTTTTCAGTTTTCACTCTCATTTTCACTTGATTTGGGAAAATTGGTTCCAACTTTGCCCCCCCCCCCCCAGTATTTTGACGAAATCAAGCCACTGGACGAAGATATGAGCAATATCTTTTATATGATCTACTAAAAATCTGTCTAGATACCTGCGATACTAATACAACCAATAACAATACGGTCATATCGATACGCGTGACCGACACCTATACAGCGTGCAGCCCTTTCCCCAGGGACAATGGAGGGTCATATCACCACCAAAACCGAAGATATTTTACCTTTAAACTATGATAAAAAAAAATCGACATCACAAAATTGTGATAGGATGCCTTTGGGGGGAGAGGGTCTTTAGGGAGGAAGTGGGGCTAGTTGCCCTCCAGTCTTTTTGGTCACTTAAAAAGAGCACTAGCAAATTTAATAACCGTTCAAATGAGCTATTATACATCTCTCTATGATGTTCTGGTCGCCCCCTAGCCCTGCTAGAAAAAAAAATTAAAAACAGGAGACAGATCAGTGCTACCCATGCAAAAACGTCATTTTCCTTGTTGTTCAAGGAGGGGGTTGTAATATCTCATAGCTAGGTTTACGGGAGTGCTGATTCCAATGGTATACTTTTCATTTTTATCTGACGCCATTTTCGAGGGGTTTTAGACTTTTTTTCGAAATCAACATAAATTTCTTTTCGCAATAAACTTTTACTTTTAAGACGAACCGAAATAATACTTACCATTCTTGAGTCAGGGTCAGGTTGGAATTTTTTTTTCACTATGCAGTTTTTTTCGAAACATATTTTTAACTTTTGTTTACTATGGGCTGTGGTTCGCTCTTTACTAGGTTACAGCTACCGCTGCGACCATGATATACAACACATAGAAAAACAGTGTATCCACGGGGAGTCAGTCACTGGAATCGCTCAAATATGACATTATACCTTAGGACGGAGACTTTTCAAAAGATATGTGCGTCATGTCATCTTGTGCAGTATCATTATCGTGCAGTTTTGTCAACAATTGTAATTTATTTTAATAAGGAGGACACGTAAAAAAAAGAACACAATAGTGCTACCAAAACAAAAAAGTTAGTTTCCCTTTTGTGCAAGTTGGAGCGCTGCAAGTTTTCTGTATGAGGTTTTCAGCATACATATATATTTGTATAATATATATATATATATATATATATATATATATATATATATATATATATATATATATATTATATATATATATATATATATATATATATATATATATATATATATATATATATATATATATATATATATATGAATATGGGATGAATCGTGAAGTGTGAGACCCAAGGCAAAAATGAGGCAAAAACTCCCTCATGTTTAGGAGATGACAGTCTAACTTAGGGAACTACGCTATACTTCGAAAAGCAAATACATTAAATGTCCTTTTTTTCTTGAAACATTTCTTGAAGAGTTCCAGGGTATACTATAAAAACCAAACAGAAATTAAATTTTCAAAAAAGCTCTCCGCAAATGAAGGTAAAGAGCGACATTAAAACTTAACATAATATTCCGTATTAGGACGGCTGCCCCCGCCTCAGTCCCTCATTGTTCACGCTAAAGTTATATAGTGTTTTAAAATGCTTCTCATTCCAATTCAATGGATCTTGTGTTTGAGCAGTCGTTCTTAAGAAACCGGGAAAAAAAACCAAATTTTGGCGTAAAGAGGCCCGAGTTGAGGAGGGGACAGCCCCCCCCCATAAAAAGAATAATTTCTGTTCGTTTTAAGTTTTAATATAGCTCTTTACTTTCAACTGAGAAAACTTGTTTTTTCTAATATTGATAAATGTTGAGGGTTCATGGGCGCCGGCAAGGAGGGCATGGGGAGGCATGGCCCCCCTGGAAATTTGGGACTTTTAAGTAATTATAAGGAAACCAAAGGAAAGAGAGCAGAATAGGGGAAAACCATGGAAAAAATGTTTGTTGCCCATTGTTAGCTGCCTACCAATAGATCTTGACCCATAATTAAATAAAAAAAAAACAAGTTTTTTAAACTGAAAGTAAGGAGCGACATTAAAACTTAAAACGAACAGAAACTATTCTGTATATGAAAGAGACTGTCCCCTCCTCAACGCCTCGCTCTTTACGCTAAAGTTTTTTATTGTTTTAAAAAATAAAGTTGTGAGACAGAGTCAAACTTTAGCGTAAAGAGCGAGGCGTTGAGGAAGGGACAGTCTCTTTCATATACAGAATAATTTCTGTTCGTTTTAAGTTTTAATGTCGCTCCTTACTTTCAGTTTAAAAAACTTGTTTTTTTTTATTTAATTTTTGAACGTTTTTGAATAAATGCAGGTTTTGATCTTGGCTCACCGTACATGAATAATTAAAACAAAATTTTCATATTAATTTACTTTTATTTAGTTAAATGGCTTTCTCGAAACTTGTTTAATTTTATTTACGAACGTTTTTATTAGTAATAAATATACGTAACTTACGAATTAACTTACGTAACGAACTTCTATATTCATATATTTTTAATACATTTATTAGGGGGTTCGCCCCCTAGTCAATACCTTGCTCTTTAAGCGAAAGTTCAAATCTTGTTCCAATTCTTTAGAAATGACCGCTTAATCACAAAGGCCGTTAATTAGAATAAATAGCTCTTATGAAAGTACTAAAAAATCTTTGGCTTAAAGAGCGAGGCATTGACTACGGGGTGAACCCAATTATATATGTAATATTTTCTGTTCGTTTAAAGTTTCGATGTTGCTGCTGTTGCAGTTGAAATACTTGTTTTTTTATATTAAATTTATGATCTTTTTTTAAATAATGCTGGGAAGTCCGGCGTCCCCTTCATAGCAATGTCCCTTCCCCCATGAAAACTTCCTTCATGGAAAGACTCCTCCCACATAACCCCTGACCCACCCACCCCTCCCCCCCACTACCAGGAAAAATCTCCCCTGAAAACGTCTGTATACTTCCAAATAACCAATACTATATGTTAACATTGGGTAAAGTTCATAACTTTCAGCCCTCCCCCCGGGAAGTTCGGGGGATTAAGTCATCCTAAAAGACATACTTATAATATTTTCGAACATGCTGAACAAAATGGCTATCTCAAAATTTTGATCAGGTGACTTTGGGAAAAAAATGAGCGCGAGAGGGGGCCTAGTTGCCCTCCATTTTTTTGGTCACTTAAAAAGGGCACTAGAACTTTCAATTTCCATTCCAATGAGCCCTTTCACGATATTCTAGGACAACTGGTTCGATACGATCACCCCTGGGGAAAAAAAAAAAAACAAACAAACAAATAAACACGCACCCGTGATCTTTCTTCAGGCAAAAAATGCAAAATTCCACATTTTTGTAGATGGGAGCTTGAAACCTCTACAGTAGGGTTCTCTGATACGCGGAATATGATGGTGTGATTTTCATTAAGGTTCTATGACTTTTAGGGGGTCTTTCCCCCCTTTTTCGAAAATCAGCCAAATTTTCTCAGGCGCCTAACTTTTGATGGAAAGGATTAAACTTGATGAAACTTATATATTTGAAATCAGCATTAAAATACGATTCTTTTGATGTATCTATTTGTATCAAAATACCGTTTTCTAGAGTTTCGGTTACCATTGAGCCGGGTCGCTCCTTACTTACAGTTCGTTACCACGAACTGTTTGATACTAAACTTAATAAAATTTATATATTTAGAATCAGCATTATAAACACATTCTTTTGATACATTTATTGACATCAAAATTACGTTTTTAAAAGTTTCGATTACTATTGAGCCGTATCGCTTGTTTTTTTATTGTTTTATTATTACGTATATGTTATTACGTATATGAGGGGGTTCTGCCCTTAGTCAATATCACGCTCTTTACGTTAAAAGTTAAAAAAAAATTTGATTCACAAACCCCTGAATCACAAAGGCCGTTTAATTAGAATAGATAGCTCTTTTGAAAGCACTAAAAAAAAACTGTAGCGTAAAGAGCGAGGTATTGACTTGGGGGAGAACCCCCTCACGTACGTTATAATTTCTGTTCGTTTTAAGTTCTAATATTCCTTCTTACATTTCAGTTGAAAAAACTTGGTTTTTTTTTTATTTAATTTCTGATCGTTTTTTAAATAATGCTTGGAAATCCGGCGCTCCCTTCATAGAAATGTCCCTTACCCCAAAGAAACATCCTCCACGGAAATATTCTCCAGAGTAACTCCCTCCTCTAGCCCCCCCTCCAGAAAAAATCCTTCCTGAAAATGGTTGTATACTTCCCAATAACCAATAAATAATGCTGGCAAGTCCGGCGCCCCCTTCATGGCGATTTCCCTTCCCCCATGAAAACTTCCTTCATGAACAGATCCTCCAACATAACCCCCGACCCACCCTTCCCTCCCACTAGCAGAAAAAAAACCTCCTGAAAACTTCTGTATACTTCCGAATAACCAATACTATATGTTAACATTGGGTAAAGTTCATATCTTTTAGCCCTCCCTCTGGGTACTTCGGGGGATTAAGTCATCCCAAAAGACATATTTATCATATTTTCGACCATGCTGAACAAAATGGCTATCTCAAAATTTTGATCGGGTGACTTTGGTAAAAAATAAGCGTGGGAGGGGGCCTAGTTGCCCTCCATTTTTTTGGTCACTTAAAAAGGGCACTAGAACTTTTAATTTCCGTTCCAATGAGCCCTCCCACGATATTCTAGGACCACTGGGTCGATACGATCACCCCTGGGAAAAAAAACAAACAAACAAACAAACAAACAAACAAACAAATAACAACGCATCCGTGATCTTTCTTCTGGCAAAAAATGCAAAAATCCACATTTTTGTAGATAGGAGCTTGAAACCTCTACAGTAGGGTTCTCTGATACGCTGAATATGATGGTGTGATTTTCATTAAGGTTCTATAGCTTTTAGGGGGTCTTTCCACCTTTTTTTGAAAATCAGCCAAATTTTCTCAGGCGCGTAACATTTGATGGGTAGCTCTAAACTTGATGAAAGTTATATATTTGAAATCAGCATTGAAATCTGATTCTTTTGATATATCTATTGGTATCAAAAACCCGTTTTCTAGAGTTTCGGTTACCATTGAGCCGGGTCGCTCCTTACTTACAGTTCGTTACCACGAACTGTTTGATAAGGAAAATATAAGTTCTAATTTGTGACTGAGTAACCCCTAACCAGTTTTCCATAAACATTTTTTCTATATGATTTAGTTGGAGCAAAAAAAAACACAAAAAAAAACAAATTCTTCGTAGTAATGAATGGTAAGTAAATAACGATCCTTGTCAATAACGAAAGTATAAGAGCCTAACTATTGATAACATTCAGTCAAAGAATCAGCTCTTTATGGTGATATTAAATATGTATTTGTTTATTAGTAATTAATGCAGTTATTAGAACACAAGAAAGTTAGTACAACCATAGAAAACACAAGGAATACAACTTAATAAGGGGCAACTTCGGTAAGAATATACCGTCAACTTTTGCTTGCATTGCAAGATATATAATATAACCCATTAGCTGATATATGAAGCCATTATAATCAGAAATGTTTCCTCTGAACGGAATGCTAAGAATTTCTGTACTTACTCTGTAAACATATCCCTGAACGGATACGTTTTTTGTGTTTTTCAATATTTTGAAAAACACGTATCAATTTTTTTGTTTCTAGGAGTGATTGGATGTATCTATTTTTCACTTAGAAAAAGATTTAATTTTTTTACAGTTATGAAGTATAAAATTGTCAAATGTACTGGCTTTTGGCATTCAAAATTAAATTAAAATATTGAGCAACAAATTTTTATTTGATTTTCTTAGTCTTAGTTTTGATGTTTTACTTTGAACAAACTACTTTGATAATGCGTTACTTTTTATAAACACTGAGTCTAAGCCATTAGATATTTTTGTGTTTGATGACCAAGTTCAAAACTGTCGATATTGTAAAAATACATCCGTCTAACGCTTCGGCATTGCTCAGCAGAACTTAATGCTGGGAGTTTGTATCTTAGTTTTTGTAAGTAGGCTATTGTTTTCTGTATTTTTTTGACTAGTGACTTTTTTCATTTTTAAGTACTTTTACTTTAATTGACATACTTCTTCCATTGCCTTTATTAAATTGTTTGTCTCTAAGCTTCATTAAATAAAGAAAATAAAACAAGTTTTTTCAACTGAAAGTAAGGAGCAGCATTAAAACTTAAACGAACAGAAATTATTACGTATACGAGGGCGGTTGCCACCCTCCTCAACACCTCGCTCTTCAAGCTACAGTTTTTTGGCACTTTAAAAGAAGTTACTTATTGTTCTAATTAAACGCTCTTGTGTTTTAGGAATCGTTTTTAAAGAATTGGGACAAAATTTAAACTTTATCGCAAAAAGCGAGATGTTGAAGAGGGGGCAACCCCCCTCATATGCGTAATAATTTCTGTTCGTTTTAAGTTTTAATATTACTCCTTACTTTCAGTTGAAAAAAACTGTCTTTTTATTTATGATCTTTTTTATTAAATAGCGCCAGGATACCTGGCTCCATCTCCACGGAAAAATCCTCCTCTCCATAGAAATACCCTCAGGACAATTCAATCCTGGCGTAAATTTACCCCAGACAATTACCCTTAACATTTCCACGCGTAAAATTAAATCGGTAAAGAGAAAGCAAGGCATATACAGAAATTTCGTATATGAATTCTGGCAAATTAACCCAGCATAAAATTTCTTCTGAAAATTTCACCCCCTTGGAAACTATCCTCTATGGAAAATTTTCCCAGCAGAAAACTCGTCCTCCCCTCCCCACCCGAAAAATGTATCCATACTTCCCAATAGCAAATAAAACAAAGGGTGATTTTTATAACTTAAAAACCTTTCCCCAGGGGCTGTAGGAGGTCATTTTATCTTCAAAGGCATAGTTATTGGGCCTTTCAACTATGCTGAAGAAAAAAGCTATCTCAAAATTTGATAGGACGATTTTGGGAAAATAGTGACGTAGGAGGGGGCCTAGTTGCCCTCCAATTTTTTTTGTCACTCAAAAAGGGCACAATAACTTTTCATTTCCATTAGATTGAGCCCTATCCCGACGTTCTAGGCCCACTGGGTCGATACGATCACCCCTGGAAAAAAACAACAACAAAAAACAACTAAACGCGCATCCGTGATTTATCTTCTGGTAAAAATGCCAAAATTCCACATTTTTGCAGATATGAGCTTGATACATCTACAGTAGGGTTCTTTGATACGCTGAATCTGATGGTGTTATTTCCATTAAAATTATATGACTTCAAGGGGTCTTTCCCCCTTTTTCCGAAAATCAAACAAAGCTTTAGATGGGTAAGACTGAACTTAATGGAACTAATATATTTGGAATCAGCATAATAAACTAATTCTTTTGATATTTCTATTGGTATCAAAATTCCGTTTTTTAGAGTTTTGGTTACTATTGAGCCAGGTCGCAGTAAGTAAGTTACAGTGCATTACCACGGGCTATTCGATTACCCATCAAAATCCAAACAGACATCATTGAAATGTTGATCGTTTTTTCTGCGTTTCTAAAAGTATTGTATTCATAAAACTTTACAGTTTCATGAAATGTAATCAAACAAATAGAAAAGGTTTTTCAACTAAAGTAAGGAGCAAGTATAAAACTTAAAACAACTATAAATTACTCTGTATATAAGGGGACTGCCCCCTTTTCGACACCTTTTCATTAAAAAAGTTTTTTAGTGCTTTGAAAAATGTTTTTTTTCTAATTGCAAATTTTCTTAAAAAATTTGGAAAAAAGCCAAACTTCACAGTAAAGAGTAAGGAGCTAAGGAGGAGACAGCCCCATTAATACAAATAATAATCTGTTCAAATAGGTTTCAAATATGTTCCTTGCTTTCAGTTGGGAAGCTCTTTTTTTATTTAATTTCACAAGAACTTTTCATTTCCATTAGAATGAGCCCTATCCCGACGTTCTAGGCCCACTGGGTTGATACGGTCACCCCTGGAAAAAAACAACAAAAAACAAATAAACACGCATCCGTGATTTATCTTCTGGTAAAAACTATAAAATTCCACATTTTTGCAGATATGAGCTTGATACATCTACAGTAGGGTTCTTTGATACGCTGAATCTGATGGTGTTATTTCCATTAAAATTATATGGCTTCAAGGGGGTCTTTCCCCCTTTTTTCCGAAAATCAGACAAACCTTTTGATGGGTAAGACTAAACTTAATGAAACTAATATATTTGGAATCAGCATAATAAACCAATTCTTTTGATATTTCTATTGGTATCAAAATTCCGTTTTTTAGAGTTTTGGTTACTATTGAGCCAGGTCGCAGTAAGTAAGTTACAGTGCATTACCACGGGCTATTCGATTACCCATCAAAATCCAAACAGAGATCATTGAAATTTTGATCGTTTTTTCTGCGTTGCTAAAAGTATTGTATTCATAAAACTTTACATTTTCATGAAATGTAATCAAACAAATAGAAAAAGTTTTTCAACTAAAGTAAGGAGCAAGTATAAAACTTAAAACAAATATAAATTACTTTGTATATAGGGGACTGACCCCTTTTCGACACCTTGTTCATTAAAAAAAAAGTTTTTTAGTGCTTTGAAAAATGTTTTTTTTTTCTAATTGCAACTTTTTTTTAAAAATTTGGAAAAAAAAGCCAAACTTCACAGTAAAGAGTAAGGAGATAAGGAGGAGACAACCCCCTTCATACAAATAATAATCTGTTCAAATAGGTTTCAAATATGTTCCTTGCTTTCAGTTGGAAAGCTCTTTTTTTTTATTTAATTTCTGATTGTTTTCCAAATCATACCTGGGCCTAACCAAGATATAATTTGAGGTACCAGCCCCTTAAATCCCTGGTCAATTGCTTTTAAAATGTGTAAATCAATAATTGTACGTAAATTAGTACCGTTCTACGTTTAAATTTGCAACTTCAATTTTGGATAAAATTTGAATATACTTACAAAATTGGCGATGAATGGTAATTTTGGTAAAAAAGTCCTTGTTAATATTACTACTAAAGAATTTTGGTTGGATGAAAAGGAGGATTATTGATTGTATGGATGGAAATTCTGCGAGACTTTTGATCTTCTATATAATTGAAGCCTTCACAACCTCTACAATAGGATTTTCTTATCGATAAATAAATTACATTTGCTTTTTTTAAATACATTGAATTACTTCATATAAATGAAAAACAAAAATATTATTAATGAAAATTGCTGAAAAATAAGCTCCTAGCAGTATTTGCCACCCCACAGAAATTTTATGGCGGGACTGATGATGACCTGCCTTGTCGTAGTAAAGTCGTAGTTTGGTGCCCTTAACCACCTAAACTTCCACCCAACCACCTCTCCTGTTTTGGCGTCTGCCCCCCCCCCCGGGAAATTTTCTGCCGGCGCCCTTGTGGGGGTTGCTCACATCAGTTTTTGTGGCCCAATCCTCAATTTTGATGAGTCCTATTATTTGATAATGCAGCTCTTACATCAAATCTGTAACATGAACTTTGCAACCTAGGCTCACTGGGTCAACTGAATTTCCAACGCAATTTCTTGGCTTGAGCAGCACTATCTAGTTTCAGAGTAACATAGACTTTTCAGAAAGAATCTCAGGAACTTTCCCATGCTTCTGAAATTCTATGTCAACAAAGCAAATAGAGTTTGACATAGAAACAACACATGACGTCCAACGAATCACAGCATTATATTTGAGAAATTTGTTTAATCTACAAGGCATTCACAAAATTTACCAAAAATCCCTACACAAAAACTTAGATGATCACACACACGATCAAAATCATAATCCTGAACAAATTTAGAGCCTTATTTTTGACAAGACACTGAAGAGGTATTCATCAATGGTTACTTCTGATGAGTTTTTTAAGTCTACAAGGGGATTAACAAATTCAGAAAAAATATCTTTTGGGCTTTCAAGCTGAAGGTCTGGATCAAGTTTTAACTGATCTAAAAGCTCCCCATTAATATCAATAAATATTAATAAATGTCGAGGGTTGCTCACATTAGTTTTGGTGACCCGATCCCCAACTTTGCTGAATCCTACTATTTGATCATAGCTACCGAAAGGACTACTCGTAAACACTTCACTTAATGAAGTTGCGGCTCTCACATCAAATCCCCAGTAAGAATTTTTCAACCTAGGTTCACTAGGGTCAACTGGATTTCCAACGTAATTTCCTTTAGCTTGAGCAGCACTATCTAGTTTTAGAGTAACACGAGCTTTTTCAGGAAGAATCATAAGAACTTTGGCATGCTTCTGCAATCCGATGTCAACAAAGCTAACAGAGTTTGACACAGAAACGACAACACCCTCTCTGTACTCAGAAACTTCATTTCTTCTTAAGTGATGAGGGACATCCAAAGGATTCACAAGCCCAATGTATTTAAGATTCTCGTGTATTGGAAACAAATACTTTCTCAAGTATTGAGGGCATTCTATATACTGCAGAATATGAACTAGAAAGCTTAGATCACAGGAGGTATACGATTTTCCTTCATTCTCAGCAAATCCTATAGTTTCGCTATTGGGATTGTATACGATAACTTCATTTACATTGAATACCGCCAGAGCTCTTCCAATCTGTCCACAAATATAAGATTTCATCTCTTGTCCAGCTACATCCTTGAGTACAGTACATGGAAACGCTATGGACAATGTCCAATCTCTCTTTTTGTGCATTTTATAATAGACAGGCTGATAAGTTGACACACTAACTTGGGGCACCAACACTAACACAACTAACTGATAAGAGTCCAAAGTATCACCCTGTTGCTGGCAAGTGTAATTTAAGGTAGGTTCAAGGTAAAAAAAAAATAATAAACTACCCAGCAAATCCTATGATCATCCAGATATCTCCAACCTGCAAAGAGAACTCATTTAAAGTGCAAGAACAAAAACAGGATTAATATTTTTTAAAGCTCTTTGCTAGAGCTTATCCATCAACATAACTGAAGATGAACACCTTCAACCTTACTAAATATTTTACAAATACACATAAAGTAAAAAAGTAAAGTAAAAATACACTAAACTAAAAAAAAGTGGGGGATGTTGAAGCATCTACCAGAGAATGGGCATTCAATTTTAATGATTTCTTAATTTCATTGAATGAAAGATCTACGAACTTCCTATCTTTTTGCAATATTCCTTCTAGTCAGACAATTCCTAATTACAGACAAAAAAACGGGCAAATTTAGTCTTTAGTTCCTTTAACAAAATTCCACTTGTGTAGAATTTTTCGAGCAACAATATTAACTAACAGTGTGTAGTCTTTAAATGACATTCATGAACGCAAGCCAAATGAAGGGACATCGTCAAGCACGGATTCAATCATGAAAACTCCGTACTAGCAACACACAACGTTTGGAAAATTTTATGTAGCTACACCCAAAACCCATTGAACCACTTTTTCAAGAAATGATCAGTCTACAAAAGAATACCAACCAACTATGGAAAACTAGGCTATATTGCTAATCTTGAAATCCAAAATGGGTATTCAAGCCAGCAGGTATACTGACAAAAAGTAAATGCAAGAAAAACAACATCAAAACAGATACACTTTTTCTAACTACACAGATACACTGCCCCCCCCCCGGGCCTTTTGGCCACCATTCATTATGTAAGAGTTTCCTAGGCAGGCCATAAGAGAAAATGCAACTCCAATCACAACCACTATTACAACAAAATAAGAGGAGATATTTCCACACAAAAAGAGATATTTCTAAAACAATCTATGATACGGTACCATAGATATTCATGTGAAATAATGATATGACCACCAGTCAAAACAAAAGTAAAAGAATCCATAAACTAAAATGCTAATATTTCTCTGAGATCGTAGATAATAATTCTTCGAAGAAAGAAACCTTGGACTACACCAAGACTCTAAATCACGTCCCAAAGGACATAGGTAGGATTACAACTCCAGCATGCCATCTACTCAGGTAGGATGGCCCTTAAAGCCAACTCCAGTGCCAATACAAAACATATCCGTCTGGATCACAAACAGCTCTGCAGTATATATTAATGAGCCTGGATTAGTAAGGTGGGAAATAATACTAAGGGCATCATGTCCTTCCCCCCCCCCAAAAAAAAGGTAAAAACCAAAAGAAATTGAAAACAAATATAAATAATACAATAAACCCAACTCTACATGTAGAAAAATTCGTTCAAATATTGCGGCTTATCAAAAAGGTAAATAGATGATGTATCTAAAAAAAAATATGAACACAATGAATTACTTGAAAATGTGTATGACAGATTCGAAATAATTACAAGCGTATCTTACGACTTAGTCAATCCATCAAACTTAAACAGCATTCTGCACAACATAAGACCACCTAACATTTTGAATGCACCTATTAATTGACCCGGATATATCTTTCACATATTACCACCATACGAAATTAAGAATGCACATTAAAGAAATAAACTGAACAATTGTTCACCGTCATTGCTATTCCATTAATAGATAATGAGTCGACATGTGACTTATTTAAAATGTCAAGTTTACCACTTAACATTAAGGAAAAAAATACATTCATTGATTTTGTACTGAATACAGTGTACCTATTAATTACCGAAGAAAGAAGAAAATATATATTAGCTAATGCACAAGACCTGAAGAAGTGCATGGCACTTAAAATGTATGACAATTAATACTGCCTATATATAATTTAAAATCAGGAGCCTACATGCTAGACGTTTTCCTGAAAGAAATGCAACAGGAAGAAATACCAGAATCACATAAAGCCTAATTGAAGGAGCCAAAAGAGAAATTTTCATTCATTTAAGAGCAAATCTATGACTAATTTCTATTTCAAAATCCTCTGTCTGAATAAATTCCTGTTACAACAACACAGAAATAGATCCAATCTATAAAAAAGAAGTGAACAAAGTTGTGTGAACCATCAAACAGTTCGTGGTAACGAACTGTAAGTAAGGAGCGACCCGGCTCAATGGTAACCGAAACTCTAAAAAACGGAATTTTGATACCAATAGACACATTAAAAGAATCAGATTTTAATTCTGATTTCAAATATATAATTTCATCAAGTTTAATCTTACCTATCAAAAGTTACGCGACTGAGAAAATTTGGCTGATTTTCGAAAAAAAGGGGGAAAGACCCCCTAAAAGTTATAGAACCTTAATGAAAATCACACCATCATATTCAGCGTATCAGAGAACCCTACTGCAGAGGTTTCAAGCTCCTACCTACAAAAATGTGGAATTTTCCATTTTTTGCCAGAAGAAAGATCACGGATGCGTGTTTATTTGTTTTTTTGTTGTTTTTTTTTTTGTTTTTTTTCCCAGGGGTGATCGTATCGACCCAGTGGTCCTAGAATATCGTGGGAGGGCTCATTGGAACGGAAATTAAAAGTTCTAGTGCCCTTTTTAAGTGACCGAAAAAATGGAGGGCAACTAGGCCCCCTCCCACGCTCATTTTTTCCCAAAGTCACCCGATCAAAATTTTGAGATAGCCATTTTGTTCAGCATGGTCGAAAATATTATAACTATGTCTTTTAGGATGACTTAATCCCTCGAAGCCTCCAGGGGGAGGGCTGAAAGTTATGAACTTTACCCAATGTTAACATATAGTATTGGTTATTGGGACCCGGCTCAATAGTAACCGAAACTCTAGAAAACGGTATTTTGATACAAATAGATACATCAAAAGAATCGGATTTTAATGCTGATTTCAAATATATAAGTTTCATCAAGTTTAATCCTACCCATCAAAAGTTGAGCGCCTGAGAAAATTTGGCTGATTTTCGAAAAAAGGGGGAAAGATCCTCTAAAAGTTATAGAACCTTAATGAGTGGCCATAGAATATCGTGGGAGGGCTCATTGGAATGGAAATTAAAAGTTCTAGTGCCCTTTTTAAGTGACCAAAAAAAAAATGGAGGCCAACTAGGCCCCCTCCCACGCTCATTTTTTTCCCAAAGTCACTTTATCAAAATTTTGAGATAGCCATTTTGTTCAGCATGTTCGAAAATATTATAAGTATGTCTTTTAGGATGACTTAATCCCCCGAAGTTCCCGGAAGGAGGGCTGAAAGTTATGAACTTTACCCAATGTTAACATATAGTATTGGTTATTGGGAAGTATACAGTACAGACGTTTTCAGGGGAGATTTTTCCTGGTAGTGGGGGGTCGGGGGTTATGTGGGAGGATCTTTCCATGAACGAAGTTTTCATGGGGGAAGGGACATTGCTATGAAGGGGACGCCGGACTTCCCAGCATTATTTAAAAAAAAGATCAGAAATTAAATATAAAAAAACAAGTTTTTCAACTGCAACAGCAGCAACATCAAAACTTTAAACGAATAGAAAATATTATATATATGATTGGGTTCACCCCCTAGTCAATACCACACTCTTTAAGCCAGAGATTCTTTAGTACTTTCATAAGAGCTATTTATTCTAATTAACGGCCTTTGTGATTAAGCGGTCATTTTTAAAGAATTGGAACAAAATTCAAACTTTCGCTTAAACAGCAAGGTATTGACTAGGGGGCGAACCCCTAATATACGTATTAAAAATATATGAATATAGAAGTTCGTTACGTAAGTTAATTCGTAAGTTACGTATATTTATTACTAATAAAAACGTTCGTAAATAAAATGAAACAAGTTTCGAGAAAGCCATTTAACCAAATAAAAGTAAATTAATATGAAAATTTTGTTTTAATTATTCATGTACTGTGAGCCAAGATCAAAACCTGCATTTATTCAAAAACGTTCAAAAACTAAATAAAAAAAACAAGTTTTTTTAACTGAAAGTAAGGAGCGACATTAAAACTTAAAACAAACAGAAATTATTCCGTATATGAAAGGGGCTGTACCCTCCTCAACGCCTTGCTCTTTACGCTAAAGTTTGACTTTCTCACAACTCTATTTTTTTAAACAATAAAAAACTTTAGCGTAAAGAGCGAGGCGTTGAGGAGGGGACAGCCCCTTTCATATACGAAATAATTTCTGTTCGTTTTAAGTTTTAATGTCGCTCCTTACTTTCAGTTCAAAAAACTTTTTTTTTTAATTACAATAAAACAAGGCTGTAGACCAGTTACTAAAGAAACTACACCATCAGAACCCCATTGATAAAAAAAGAGAGCACAATTTTGATAATCACCCAATCCGATGGAATCAATTCATCCAAATCAATGCACAACGCAAATGATAATAGAACAAAAACCTCGAGATGACAAATATAGGCCCCCTCCCGCACTCATTTTTTTTCCACAGACACCCAATCAAAATTTTGAGATAGCCATTTTGTTCAGCATAGTCGAAAATCTAATAACTATGTCTTTGATGATGGCTTAATCCCCCCCCCCCAGTCCCTGGGGGAACGGCTGCAAGTTATGCATTTTTCCAATTGTTTACATCTAGTATTGGTAATTGGGAAGTATACAGACGTTTTCAGGAGGGATTTTTTCTTGTGGGGGGGGGGGGGGGGGGGTCGGGTTACGTGGGAGGATCTTTCCATGGAGGATATTTTCATAGGGAAGGGACATTTCTATTAAGGGGGTGCCGGATTTCCCAGCAATATTTAAAAGACGATCAGAAATTAAATTAAAAAAACAAGTTTTTTCAACTGAAAGTAAGGAGCAACATTAAAACTTTAAACGAACAGAAATTATTACGAATATGAGGGGGTTCGCCCCCTAGTCTAATACCTCGCTCTTTACGCTATAGTTTTTAAGTACTTTCAAAAGAGCCATCTATTCTAATTAAACGGCCTTTGTGAATCAGGGGTCATTCTGAGGGGACCCCCGAGCCCATCATTTCCACAAACACTTCCAAACAACGTTTGGATATAGACATTTTGTTGAACATAGTTGAAGGATCTGAAAATTATGTCTTTGAGTATCCCCCCCCCCACACACACAGCCCTCAGGGCTAAGGTTCTAAGTTACGCCCTGGGGGGATATAAGGTTTTTATAGAAGGCGTTCTCGTCAAAACTCCAAAAAGAATTCATTCGATTGGAAATTGGGATGCTATTGCCCTTTTCAATAGTCCAAAGTAATCGGAGGGAGAATCATTCCCCCCCCACCCACGCCCATCATTTCCCCAAACATTTCTGATCAACATTTTGATATGGCCATTTCGTTCAACGTAGTTGAAAGGTCTGGAAATTATGTCCTTCAGGATTACAACCCTCCCCCATAGCCCTCACGACAAGGGTCGTACGTTTTGCCCTTGGGGCATATAAGGTTTTATAGAAAGTTTTGTCGTAGAAGCTTCAAAAAGGGCTCATTCGATTGGAAATTGAGAGGACTAGTGCCTTTCTTATTAGTCGAAAGTGATCAGAAGGCAAATGCCCCCCCCCCTCCCCAAATTTTGAGATAGTCATTTTGTTCAACGTATTTGAAAGGTCTGGAAATTATGTCTTTGAGCATAACAAATCCGTCCAGCCCTCAGGGCAAGGGTTGTAAGTTATGCCCTGGAGGCATATGAGGTTTTTATGGAAAGCATGGTCACATAAACTTCGGAGGGCGTTCATTGGATTGATAATCAAACGCTCTAGTGCTCTTTTTAAGAGTAGAATTGATCGGAGGGCAGCTACCCCCACACACACACATACGCACACGTCGTATTGCCCCGAAATGCATCCAATAGAAATTTGGAGATAGCCATTCTATTCAAAATAGTCTAAATATCATATAACAAGGCTCTTGGGGTCAAAACAAACCCCAGAGATTAGGGACAAGGGTTGTAAGTTATGCCCAGGGGGTATTTAAGGTTTTTATGGAAGGAGTGGTTGTTTAACTTATGAAGAGGCTCAGTCTTTTTCCCTGAAAAAGACTATGTCAATATAAAACGAACAGAAATTAATTAAAAACAACTTTTTCCTCAAAATAAGTTTTTCAAAAAAAAAGTAAAGAACTCCATTAAACCAAAAATGAGCAAAAATAGAATCAAATAATCTACCAAGCATACAACTACCACAGATCAATATGAATAAATAAATGAAACCCAAAACGAACATAAATTAAAATAAATAACAGAGTCAAAACAAAACGAGCAGAAATTAATATGAGTAGGGTTCTAAAACCCTATGCTTTCTAAAAGCCAGAATATAATTTGTACTTAACCGAAAAAATTCTTTTAAATGTTTTCATTTTTACAACTTTAAGAAATCAAAAATTAATTAAGATTTTAAGGATTAAATATCAGCATATGTATATTAAACTGACAATGCACATTTTTTTCAGTAAATTCATTTGAATTTTTTTCAGTAAAGTACAAATTATAGTAAAGTACAGTAAAGTACGTTAGGGTATAATACAAAAAAATTTCAGCTAAGAAATACAGTAGAAGAAATTCAACATGAATAAGGCTTTCCACACATTCTTAAATGTCTTAAAAACTTATATAAATTTTTATGAAGAAGCACAAGTAGCCGTCCTCTAAATTCAATATCAGCTGGAATATTAGTGTTCCTTGGCTCCCATATGCTGTGGTTTGGAAAAAAATCACAATTTAAACTACACATTTAATTTGCAGAAAAAAAAATGCACATTAACACTTTGAAATTGCAGGCTCAATGCATAAAAATAACAACTACCCTTACTTTCAGTTATAGAAGATGAGTTTCAATTACTTTTTTGCTGATGAACTTTTATTATTGCTACATGATAATCAGTAAAATCTCATGAATTGGTATGGAAATACAGATACGCAATGTAGGCCTGTGTTCATTTATCTAAACAAAAAAAAGGTTCACAAGACCTCTGGCTTAAATTTGCAACTTGTGCTCTAGTTTCTGGAAGTAAAGGCTAGGGTGCCATTTTATTGGGACTTGGTCTACAGAAATAATCAATTTTTCGATGTGGTAGCCTAGTAAATTTTTAAAATGTGTATATTCATGTGATTCCTGCAAAAAGGCTCTAAAATAATTGTCCATAATCCACTAAATCACTGCACTCTTTTGCAGTATATTGGAACTTGGGTATTTTCTAGCTCAAGTTCACCGTGATATAGAATTCTTCTGGGAAACAGCAGGCAAATCAAGAATTCAAGGAAAGGTTTATTAGGAGAGTTCAGCTCTTTCCAAAATCAACTTTGAATTTTCACCACTTCTGCATCATTTACAATGCAGTTTCTTTTTAGTTTTACCAATTCAAATACAAAACAAAAGATTTCACAGAATTCTGCAAGCTGTTGTGATTGTCTTAGTATATGTACTTTGTATTTGTAGTATTTGTAAATTTGTACTTTACTGAAAAAAATTCTTTTAAATGTTTTCACTTTTATAACTTTAAGAAATCAAAAATTAATTAAGATTTTAAGCAATAAATATCAGCATATGAACATTACACTGACAATGCACATTTTTTTCAATAAATTCACTTGAATTTTTTTCAGTAAATTAAAAATTATATTCTGGCTTTTAAAAAGCATAGGGTTTAGAAAGCATTAGGTTTCATTTATTTATTGATACTGATTTGTGGTAGTTGTATGCTTAGTAGATTATTTGGTTCTATTTTTGTTCATTAAACTGACAATGCACATTTTTTCCAGTAAATTCATTTGAATTTTCTTCAGTAAAGTACAAATTATATTCTGGCTTTTAGGAAGCATGGTTTTAGAACCCTACTCATATTAATTTCTGCTCGTTTTGAGTTTGACTCTAATATTTTAATTTTTGTTTGTTTTGAGTTTCATTTATTTATTGATACTGATTTATGGTATTTGTTTGCTTGGTACATAATTTGATTCTATTTTTCTTCATTTTTGATTTAATGGAGTTCTTTACGTTTTTTTGAAAAACTTATTTTGTGGAAAAAGTCTTTTTAATTAATCTAAGGAAAGAACGGTAATTACAAAATGCATCTGTTTAAAGATTTTGATTTATTCTGACAAACGACACAAATGAAACAGGTGATCTTTTCTCCTTCTGAAAAGTCTGTAAAGTGACATTTTCATTTATATTAAAATTGCAAAATGAGACAAAAGATCCGGTAATCACAGAGCCTTAAAATGTTAGGAAACGTAGATAGATACATAATTTGTCGCTATACCAGACAAATGACCAAACTGAACACCATTTATCTTGGAAATCAACACTCTTGGGCTTATTATTTGTCCACAATAAGGAACAACTCAAAAAAAATAGTTATCCACCTTCTCTGGGAAAAAATAATCAGAAGTAAGTTTAGCCTTTCATAAGAAAATGAATGAGTTCACAAAAATATCATTCACTGATTAAAAGGCAATTAGAAAAGAAATAAGTGGTGCTGATAGAAAGCCATTACTTCAGAAGAAAATAGACAATCAATGGAATAACTCCAAAAGTCAGTTAATTGAGTTACAAAAGAAACTTGCATAAGTTAATATAATCCCAAAGCCAAAAACATAACTTTATACGGCCCCACAAATATGGAAAATAAAGACAGAAAGAATCGTTATTGGAATAATTTTCTCCAAACACACAAAAGAAAACAACTACAAGAAGTTTGCTAGGGCTCAAAATAAGCAACAAAACCTTAGTAAACAACTTGCATACAAATTTTGAGTCCAAGCTTACCACTGACAGTTAAAGAAACCCAAAGAATTTGATGAAAAATGTATCCAGTCAGGATCACTGAAGAAGACCAATAGATGTTTTGCAATCATCAGATGAAGACAAAGTGAGGGACCTACAATACATTGCAGAACTGATCAATGAACAGTTTGTATGTTTTTACTATTGATCCTGACAAACTTCTACCACCCACCCTCTATTATAACATTGAAAACCCAATGTCAGCTATATTGGTTTCACCCCAAACAGTACATACGCAACCTGACGTCCTGGATATCAATAAGTCTTTAGGTCCTGACAATATTTACCCAAGGTTGTTGAAAGCACTTGCTAAAGAGGTGGCTTTCCCTCTGTCCCATATCTTCCCAAAGTACCTTGAACTCCAAAAGATCTCTCATGATGGAAACAGATACATATACCAGTATTGGCGTACACTGGATTCGTCCTCCATTTTGGACAAAAATCCCTATCACACATACACAAGATTCAACGCCAAGCCAGGCCCTGATATACTGCTAAAAACCAGTTCAGATGAAACATACCACACAACGTCAATT
This sequence comes from Artemia sinica, assembly GCA_027921565.1. NCBI lineage: Eukaryota > Metazoa > Arthropoda > Branchiopoda > Anostraca > Artemiidae > Artemia > Artemia sinica. The sequence goes on along the minus strand of CM051263.1, from coordinate 23,719,519 downwards.
TCTGATAGAGTATGCGAGTTGGTTGGGTATGACAAGCAGCATCAGCATCCTAGCACAACTCTTTTATATATATATATAGCTCCAGTTATATCTTGAAGGCTTAGCTTCCCATTCTTTGTTGACTCTCCTTTTAAAAACGTCAGCTGGTGTTGAAAACACTGTTTCCTTGCTTACACATTTCCAATCACTGATGACCCTTTGGCTAAAGAAATCTTGTTTGATTCTTAAGTTACTCTGGGCTTATGAAGCTTCTTAGAATGAACCCATGTTTGTCTTTTGTTGGGTAACTGGGTAAAGAGCTTATTTTGGGGTTGGTTGACAAATTTACATGTGAGTAGCATGTCACTCTGTTCGTGTTGGAAAGTCAATGTTGGGAGTTTTAGGTTACATAGCCTTTCACTATATGGTTTCTTGCCATGTCCAGAGATGCACTTGGTAGCCCTCCTTTGTGCACCTTCAATCAACTGCATATCACCTTTTTAAAAAGGACAAGTAAGGTAGGTTCCAAAGTCAAGAACTAGTCTCACAATCGCCTTGTATAGCTTCAAGAAGCTTCCAAGGGATTGGCTAGTAAGTGTTCTTTTAATTAGTCCAAGGCTAGAATTTGCTTTGGAAACAGTTTGTGCAGAGTGTTCATGGAACTTCAGAAGATTGTCTATTGTGACTCCCAGTTCTTTGCCACTGGTGCAAGTTTGGAGGGGAATGGGAGATGATGCCTGGTTATCATTCATAGTGTATTGGTGCAGAGAATTATTGTGACCAAAATGAATGGTGACATATTTTTATATGTTGAAAGAGAGAAGCAACCTGTCTACCTGTGACTAAATGTGGTCAAGGTCAGAGTGTATCGATGATTTATTGGGTACACCAAATAGTTTTGAGTCATCAGCGTAAAGAGTTAAGTGGCTGCTGACTTCAGTAATCATATCATTTATATAAAGAAGAAACATTGTGGGTCACAAAACTGTTCCCAAAAGGGAACACTGCTTATAACATTACAGGGCTGGGAGTAGGTATATTTTCTATCTGTTGTGAAGAGCTGTACAGTCTGAAATCTACCAGGTACTAAGTCCAGTAGCCAGTCTACTAATTCACGGTTGATTCCTGCTGCTGTTAAGTGAAAACGAAGCCGATTATGCGGGACCTTGTCAAACGCTTTGGCTAGGTCTAAAAGAATCAAATCAACAGGAAGGCCTTTGTCCATTAACTGGGTGACCTCTTTGTAAATGTCTAAAAGGTTAGTTTCTACAGATTGTCCTGGGAGAAAGCCTTGCTGCCTGTTGGAGATAATTTCATTAGTAACAAGGTGTTGAAGAAGTGCATCATTAACAATCCTCTCAAGGACTTTTGGAACAGCAGATGTGAGGCTGATAGGTCTATAATTTTCAGCTTTAGATCTATCCCCCTTTTAAAAGATAGTTGTGATATAGACTAGTTTCCATTGGGAAGGGACATGCTTATGATCAAGGGAATGTTGAAAAAATATAGATAGTGTAGGGGCAATTTCGCAAGTAGCTTCGTTTAGCAGACAAGCATGAATGTTATCAGGATCAGTGCATTTGTTGATGTCCAGGCTTTTGAGGGGTTTTTTTCAACCATAGAACAAGTAGCTAATGCAACTCATTTGCTTCTGGATATTGTACTTTCAATAGGGGATGGGAACATTATCAGGTACATTTTTGAAGACTGGTGCAAATTACTCATTTAAAAGATCAGCTATATTTTGGGTGCCAATGACTTCGTTTCTGTCACTTGTTGTTACACATTTTATGGATCTCCAGTTGTGATCTCTGCTAGATACATAGCTCTGGAATGTCTTTGGTTGGCAAGTCTTGTCCCAAAATTATGGTACAGTTTTTTGGTGAGATTCCTTAATTTATTTTGGGCTTTGGCATATTTTTCATAATGGCCTGGCTTATCCTTTTTTCTCCAATAGGCGTTTTTTTAAGTTTGTTTTCTGTCTTATGCTAGCTGCCATGTATGGTAAGGTCTTAGGAATGGGGGCAAAACATTCCATGAGTAGAACCCAGAATTTGTCGTGCTGCTCATTAATCCCACACTGGAGTGTCAACTCCCAGTTAATCTGCCTCAATGTGACCCTAATTGCCTTGTAGTCTGTAATTTTTTTTTATGTCTGTTTCTTGTTATGTGTCTATGTGTAACTGATCCAATGGCGAGGTGGTCACTTTTACCAATAGGCAGGAGATAATTTATCCTTTGGATCAGTTCACTATTGTTAACAAAGACTAGGTCAAGTAATGTTGGTTGCTGGTGGGGGCTAAAGATGTGGGTTGGTTGTTTGCTTGGAAAGCAGAGATATCATGAATACAGTCAATAAAGGGGCTGATGGTGGATAAACTACAAGTAACTGGGTTATATGAAAACCCTTCCTTCCACCAGAGATTAGGAAAATTAAAGTCACATCTTATAAGAAAATTACCTTTGAAATTTTCTTTGGCTTTGCAGAACATATTTGAGAGCACATAGGTGCTCTCATATGATGAGAGCACATGAGAGCACATAGCTCCCTCCTACTAGGCCTTGATGTAGGAGGGAGCTTCTGGTTTGGTGTAGGTTTTGGCCTTGGTCTGTGATATCAAACCAAATGGTCGCTATGTATGGGATCTAGATTCTATATAAACTTCCCAGACAGTATATACTAATTTTAAATAAGCTAGGACTCCACACCTACATTCTCTTGACCCGAAGTTAGAGATGATTTGGCAACTGGGCAATTGAATATGCAGATCTTCTAGTCTACTCTTAGTATTCTTAGGGCATACTTTGGTAAGTAGAAGTATATCATAATCTTTACCATAAATTTAAACTTTTTAATTCATTTATTTTGTTAGTAATTTGATCTATATTTGCTAATAGAAGGCAAAAGTCTAGACTTACTTTTGAGCAGCAATTGATACCCGGTCGTTGTTCCTCCTGTTCTGTGTGGGTAGAAACAGTAGATCAGCCGAGAGAATCGTCATATTTGACTTATCTAATGTGATACATGTTTCAAACAAGGATAACAGAGTAGAACATGGAGACAAATAAACACTTTCATCATCATAAATATTAACACTATTTTTGACATATGGCAGATTTAAATTTGCATGGGTGTTGGGGTGAGCATTTCTGCAACAACTGGCACTCTGTTTTTTGGAACTATTTTCATATTATGAATAGTGAGTCTTTTTCTCCACCAGTAACTCTGGCTTTCAACTCTTCAACGACTGATTATGTCTAGTTCTATATTCTCTTGACATACTGCTATAAAAATGGATTTCTAACTTTTGCTGTGAAGACTTGTTAATAATGGCATGTTTAATCAGGACTGGAGGCACAGTGACAAGTAAAGCAGGAGGTCTTTGAATTGATTCACTGGCAATAGTTAGCCTAGCAGGAAGACATTTCAAGCAGGCAATAGGAATAGAAGGAAGGCCATACTGGAGCTCTAAATAGTTTTGAACATAAGTATTATCATCTGTTGTCACAGGAATGTCATAAACAAATAGATTATTGTTCCGCTGCTCTCTATTCATTTCATTGCGCACTAGTTTTCTCAAGTATTTTTGCACTTGGTGGCAGAGGTACATTCATAGAGTCTTTTTTTTGCCTTTACAGTATCAGATACAATTTGTTTAACTTTGGTGACATTGCACTTTGATTCTACTTCAAGTTCAATAATTTCAACTTTGGCTTTAATTGCTTCTATGTTGCTGTTCAGACCTTCAGATAAAGTGCTCATTTGCTGGGATAGACTCATTTGTAAGCACTAGATTGCGTTTGTAACAATTTTGGTTACATCATCCACAGTAGTGGCAACTACATTAGCTTGAGTTTCAGTTGGATTAACTTTACATAGAATTAATTAAAAAAAAAACTTTCCGAAAAATAAGTTTTTCAAAGAAAATTAAAGGTCATTTTGAACTTAAGCTCAGCAGATACAAATACCTCTTAAATTCAAACTCAAAACGACCAGAAATTACTATTAAAGAATAAATGAAACCCAAAACAAACAGAAATTAAATAAATAATCATAGCAAAAACATACAACAAGTAATAATATAACGAATAAATAGATCTTAAAGCGAGTAATGCTCAGATTGAACATGAAAATCAAGCTTAAGACGAAAAAAATATTTTCCTATTAAAGTCCAAATGAAACTTAAAACGAACAGAAATTAAATAAACAATCAATGCAAACAAACATACAATAGATATTAATGTCAATCAATAAATAAATCTCAAAACGAGTGAAACTTAAACTGAATATTCAAATCAAGCTTTAAACGAACAAAAATCACCACAAACAAGAGTTTGGGTATGACCTCCTTCTCTCACTGTAAAAGTCTAAAACCTACTGGGTCACTGGCGCTTTACTGAAAACCAATTTTATGACAAATATTTCCTTTTGTACTAAATTAATTAAAAAAAACTTTTTCCAAAAAATAAGTTTTGCAAAGAAAAGTAAAGAACTCCATTAAACAAAAAATGAGCAAAAATAAAATTAAATAATATACCACGCGTGAAACTACCACAAATCAGCATCGATAAATAGATAAAACCCAAAACGAACAGAAATTACAATAAATAACAGAGTCAAACTCAAAACGAGCAGAAAATAACATAAGTTGGGCTCAAAACCCCTATGCCTTCCCAAGGCCAGAACATAATTTGCACTTTACTGAAAAAAATATATTTGATTGAATGTGTTTGGGGAAATGGTGGGCGTGAGACGGGGGTTAGTTGCCCTTTAATCACTTTCGACTATTAAAAGGGAACTAGCCCTTTGAATTTTCAATTGAATGAGCCCTTTTGGATGTTTTTACAACATCGCTTTTAATAAAAACCTTACATGCTCCCAGGGCATAACTTAAAACCCTTCCCCTGACGGTTGTGGGGGGGGGGATGGGTTGTCATCCATAAAGACCTAATTTCTAAAACTTTCAACTGCGTTGAATAAAATGGCTATCTAAAAATTTTGATTGGATGTGTTTGGGGAAAAGGTGGGCGTGAGAGGGGGGTTAGTTGCCCTCAAATCACTTTCAACTATTAAAAAGGGCACTAGCCCTTTGAATTTCCAATCGAATGAGCCCTTTTTCAAGTTTCTACGACAAACATTTCAATAAAAACCTTATATGCCCCCAGGGCATAAATTAAAAAACCCTTGCCCTGAGGGCTCTGGGGGAGTGTCCTCCTCAAAAACATATTTTCTATCTGGAAATCAACTGCGCTGAACAAAATGGCTATCTCAAAATTTTGATTGGATGTTTTTGGGGAAATGATGGGCGTGGGGGGGGCTAGTTGCCCTCCAATCACTTTCGACTATTAAAAAGGGCACTAGCCCTTTGAATTTTCAACCAAATGAGCCTTTTTTGAAGTTTCTATGACAACGCCTTCTATAAAAACCTTACATGCCCCCAGGGCATAACTTAAAACCCTTGCCCTGGGGGCTGTGGGGGAGTGTCCTCCTCGAAAACATAATTTCTATCGGGAAATCCACAACACTGAACAAAATGGCTATCTAAAAATTTTGATTGGATGTGTTTGGGGAAAAGGTGGGCGAGAGAGGGGGGGTAGTTAACCTCAAATCACTTTCGACTATTAAAAAGGGCAGTAGACCTTTGAAGTTCCAATCGAATGAGCCCTTTTTCAAGTTTCTACGACAAAGATTTCAATCAAAACTTATATGCCCCCAGGGCATAACTTATAACCCTTGCTCTGAAGACTGTGGGGGGAGTGTCCTCCTCAAAGGTATAATTTCCTGAACATTAACAGCGTGGAACAAAATGGCTATCTGAAAATTTTGATTGGATGTGTTTGGGGAAATGGTGGGCGTGAAAGGGGTGTTAGTTGCCTTCCAATTACTTTCGACTATTAAAAGGGAACAAGCCATTTCAATTTCTAATCGAATGAGCCCTTTTTGAAGTTTCTACGACAGCGCATTCTATAAAAACTTTATATGCCCCAAGGGTATAACTTAAAACCCTTATCCTGAGGGCTGTGAGGGGGTTTGTCATTCTCAAAGACCTAATTTCCAGAACTTAAAACTACGTTGAACAAAATGGCTATCTCAAAATTTTGATTGGATGCGTTTGGGGAAAAGGTGGGCGTGAGAGAGGGATTAGTTACCGTGAGATCACTTTCAATTATTAAAAAGGGCACTAGCCCTTTGAATTTCCATTCGAATGAGCCTTTTTGAAGTTTCTACGACAACACCCTCTATAAAAACCGTATGTGCCCCCAGGTATAACTTAAAACCCTTGCCCCGACGGTTGTGGGGGAGTGTCCTCCACAAAAACATATTTTCTATCTAGAAATCAACTATATTGAACAAAATGGCTATCTCAAAATTTTGATTGGATGTGTTTGGGGGAATGATGGGTGTGTGGGGGGGGGAGGGGCTAGTAGCCCTCCAATCACTTTTGACTATTAAAAAGGGCACTAGCCCTTTGAAATTCCAATCGAATGGGCCTTTTTTGAAGTTTCTACGACAACGCCTTCTATAAAAACCTTATATGTCCCCAGGGAATAACTTAAAACCCTTGCCCCGAGGGTTGTAGGGGGGTGTCCTCCTCAAAAACATATTTTCTATCTGGAAATCAACTACGCTGAACAAAATGGCTATCTCAAAATTTTGATTGGATGTGTTTGGGGGAATGATGGGCGTGGGGTGCTAGTTGCCCTCCAATCACTTTCGACTATTAAAAAGGGCACTAGCCCTTTGAATTTCCGATCGAATGAGCCTTTTGTTAAGTTTCTACAACAGCGCCTTCTATAAAAACCTTATATGCCCCCAGAGCATAACTTAAAACCCCTGCCCCGAGGGTTGTGGGCGAGTGTCCTCCTCAAAGAGACATTTTATATCTGGAAATTAACTACGCTGAACAAAATGGCTATCTCAAAATTTTGATTGGATGTTTTTGGGGGAAAGGTGGGCTGGGGGGCTAGTTGCCCCCCAATCACTTTCAACTATTAAATAGGGCACTAGCCCTTTGAATTTCTAATCGAATGAGCGTTTTTTGAAGTTTCTACGACAACGCCTTCTATAACAACCTTATATGCCCCCAGGGCGTAACTTAAAACCCTTGCCCCGAGGGTTGTGGGGAAGTGTCCTCCTCAAAAAGATATTTTCTATCTGGAAATCAACTACGCTGAACAAAATGGCTATCTCAAAATTTTGATTGGATGTGTTTGGGGGAATGATAGGCGTGGGGGCTAGTTGTCCTCCAATCACTTTCGACTATTAAAAAGGGCACTAGCCACTCCAATTTTCAATCGAATGAGCCCTTTTCGAAGTTTCTAAGACAACACCTTCTATAAAAAAAAACCTTATATACCTCCAAGGCATAACTTAAAACCCTTGCCCTGAGAGTTTTGGGGGAGTGTCCTCCTCAAAAACATATTTTCTATCTGGAAATCAACTACGCTGAACAAAATGGCTATCTCAGAATTTTGATTTGATGTGTTTGGGGAAATGATGGGCGTGGGGGGCTAGTTGCCCTCCAATCACATTCGACTATTAAGAAGGGCACTAGCTCTTCGAATTTCCAATCGAATAAGTCTATTTTGAAGTTTCTACGACAACGCGTTCTATAAAAATCTTACATATCCCCTGGGCATAACTTAAAACCCTTGCCCTGAGAGTTTTGGGGGAGTGTCCTCCTCAAAAACATATTTTCTATCTGGAAATCAACTACGCTGAACAAAATGGCTATCTCAAAATTTTGATTGGATGTGTTTGGGAGAATGATGGGCGTGGGGGGGGGGGCTAGTTGCCCTCCAATTGCTTTCGACTACTAAAAAGGGCACTAGAACTCTCAATTTCCAATCGAATGAGCCTTTTTTTAAGTTTCTACAACAGCGCCTTCTATAAAAACCTTATATGCCCCCAGGGCCTAACTTAAAACCCTTGCCCCGAGGGTTGTGGGCGATTGTCCTCCTCAAAGAAACATTTTATATCTGGAAATCAACTACGCTGAACAAAATGGCTATCTCAAAATTTTGATTGGATGTGTTTGGGGGAATGATAGGCGAGGGGGGGCTAGTAGCCCTCCAATCACTTTTGACTATTGAAAAGGGCACTAGCCACTCCAATTTTCAATCGAATGAACCCTTTTCGAGCGTTTTTTGAAGTTTCTACGACAACACCTTCTATAAAAAACCTTATATACCCCCAGGGCATAACTTAAAACCCTTGCCCTGAGGGTTGTGGAGGAATGTCCTCCTCAGAAACATATTTTCTATCTGGAAATCAACTACGCTGAACAAAATGGCTGTCTCAGAATTTTGATTTGATGTGTTTGGGGAAATGATGGGCGGGGGGGGGGGGCTAGTTGCCCTCCAATCACTTTCGACTATTAAAAAGGGCACTAGCCCTTCGAATTTTCAATCGAATGAGTCTGTTTTGAAGTTTCTACGACAACGCGTTCTATAAAAACCTTATATATCCCCTGGGCATAACTTAAAACCCTTGCCCTGAGGGTTGTGGGGGGGGGTGTCCTCCTCAAAGACCTAATTTCCAGAACTTAAAACTAAGTTTAATAAAATGGTTATCTCAAAGTTTTTTTTAGATGTGTTTGGGGAAAAGGCGGGCGTGAGAGGGGGGTTAATTGCTTTCCAATCACTTTCGACTATTAAAAGTTGTGGGGGATTGTCCTCCTCAAAAACATATTTTCTATCTGGTAATCAACTACGCTGAACAAAATGGCTATCCCAAAATTTTGATTGGATGTGTTTGGGAGAATTATGGGCGTGTGGGGGGGGGGGGGGGGGGGCTAGTTGCCCTCCAATTACTTTCGACTATTAAAAAGGGCACTAGAACTCTCAATTTCCAATCGAATGAGCACCTTTTGAAGTTTTTACGACGACCCCTTCCATATGAAGTGCCCTGCTCTAAAGTAAAAAATAATAAATAGTATATTGTGGCCGTGGGGGGGGGGGGGGTAGTTGCCCTCCAATCCCTTTTGACTATTAAAAAGGGCACTAGCCACTCCAATTCCAGTCGAATGAGCCCTTTTCGAAGTTTCTACGACAATTCCTTCGATACAAAGTGCTCGGGTATGGAAAAAACAAAAACACAATGTGCCCACATCGTTCTTTACTTAGGCAGCGCGCTAGCGCTGCCTATGATATTAAAAATAAACATTAAAATTATAGTAACATTTTGAACTGATGAGCTTTCAGCAATTAATATCATTATACCTCAAATATTCAGTTTAATTTCTTAGCTCTTTTTAAAGTTGTTAAAGACGAATATAGTTTCCCTACAAACAAGTGTTTGGATACTGTCTCCTTTCCTAACTGTAAATAAAAACCAAAAGCCTACTGCGTCATTGGCGCTTAACTGAAAACGGATTATATTACAAACATTTTCTTTTCCAGTTCTCATAGCATTGAAAATAAAAATACAATTACAGTGAAATAAATCCTTGGACTGATGGATCTTTCAACAATTAAAATCATTATACATCAAATATTCAATTTGATGTTGTTTATACTTTCCAAGACTGTTCAAGACGCATATAGTTTTCAGTAAAGCACCAATGACGCAGTAGGTTTTAGACTTTTACAGTGAGAGAAGGAGGTCATACCCAAACTCTTGTTTGTGGTGATTTTTGTTCGTTTCAAGCTTAATTTGCATATTCAATTTAAGTTTCACTCGTTTTTTAAGATTTATTTATTGATTTACATTAATATATATTGTATGTTTGTTTGCATTGATTGTTTATGTAATTTCTGTTCGTTTTAAGTTTCATTTGTACTTCAATAGGAAAATATTTGTTTCGTCTCAAGCTTGATTTTCATATCCAATCCAAGAATTACTCGCTTTAAGATCTATTTATTCATTTATATTATTACTTGTTGTATGTTTTTGCTACAATTGTTTATTTAATTTCTGTTCATTTTGGGTTTCATTTATTCTTTAATAGTAATTTCTGGTCGTTTTGAGTTTGAATTTTAAAAGGTATGTGTATCTGCTGAGCTTAAGTTTAAAATGGCCTTTACTTTTCTTTGAAAAACTTATTTTTCGTAAAGATTATTTTTAATTAATTTTGTTCGTTTTTGATTGCAAAAAATTTCAAGTTTTTAAAATTCCTCATTTCAAAATCAAAATTTTTAAAAAAAATCAAACATTGATCAAAGTATCAAAACTGATATCAAAGTAACAATATCAAAGTGAAAAAATGGGTTGGTGTCAACCTCGGAGTTTTTGTTATCTGATGTTTGAACTATTTTTAACAAAATTGCTATCCCAAAATTTTTATCGGATGGGTTTGGGGAAAAAGGGCGTGGGGGACTAGATTAAGCTTCGGTCTCTTTTGACTCTTTAAAAGTGAACTAGAACTTTCTATTTTCAATCAAATGAGCCCTCTCTGAAGTTTATACGAGTATTCCTTCTATAAGAACCAAATATATCCCCAGAGTATAACTTACAACGCCTATCCCTGGGCCCTGGGGGTTGTGTCGACCCTGGAGTTTTAATATCTGATGGTTGAACTATTTTTAACAAAATGGTCACCTGAAATTTTTATCGGATGGGTTTATCAATCCGATACACCCAAAGGCGTGGAGGGCGGGAGGGGCTAGTTGCCCTCCGATCTTTTTTCACTCTGAGAAAATGAACTACAACTTTTAATTTCCATTCAAATGAACCCTCTCTGAAGTTTATACAAGCATACCTTCCAAAAGAACCATATATGCCCCCAGAGCAATACTTAAAACGCCTGACCCGGCCCTGGGGGGGAGGGGTTTGTGTCGACACAGGAGTTTTTCTTATCTGACCTTTGAACTATTTTTAACGAAATGACCATACGTAAATGAGTTTTTGTTATATGATCTTTGAACTATTTTTTAACAAAATGGCTAAAACAAATTTTTTATCAGATATATTGGGGGAAAAAGGGTTGGGGGGGGGGGGGCAGTTGCCCTCTGATCACTTTTGACTCTTAAAAAGGACACTAGAACTCTCGATTCCAATCGAATGAGCCCCCTTTGAAGTTTATACGACGACCCCTTCTATATAAAGTGCCTCTGGGAAAAAAATAAATGGAGTGTGGGAGGAGGCTAGCTACCCTCCAATCACTTTTAACTCTTAAAAAGTGAATTAAAACTTTCAATTTCCAATCAAATGAGCCCTCTAGGAAGTTTATACGAGCATCCCTTTCATAAAAACCATATAAGCCCCCAGGGCATAACTTACAACGCCTACCCCCGGACCCTGGGGGGAGGGGCTGTGTCGATACTGGAGTTTTTTTGTTGTCAGAACTTTGAACTATTTTCAACAAAATGTCTATCTCAAAATTTTTATCTGATGCATTTAGGGCGTGGAGGAAGGGGGGCTAGTTGCCCTCCGATCTCTTTTGACTCTTAAAAAGTGAACAAGAACTTTCGATTTCAAATCAAATGAGCCCTCTCCGAAGTTTATACGAGCATCCCTTCCATAAGAACTATATACACCCCTAGAGCAATACTCATAACGCCTGCCTCCGGGCCCTGGCGGGTTCTGTCGACACAGGAATTTTTCTTATCTGACCTTTGAACTATTTTTAATGAAATGGCTATTATAAAAATTTTATCGGATGGGCATTAGGAAAAAAGGGTGTGTGTGTGGGGTATCTAACCTTTGAACTATTTTTAATGAAATGATTATTATAAAAATTTTATCGGATGGGCTTGGGGAAAAAAGGGTGTGTGTGGGGGGGGGGGGTCTAGTTGCCCTTGGATATCTTTTGACTCTTAAAAATTGAACTAAAACTTTCAATTTCCAATTAAATGAGCCCCCTCTGAAGTTTATACGAGCATCCCTTTCATAAGAACCATATACGCCCCTAGGACAACACTTACAACGCCTATCCCCCGGGCTGTGGGGGAGTTTTTGTTATCTAATTTTTGAACAATTTCCAAAACACTGGCTATCTCAAAATTTGTAGCGGACGGGTTTGGGTAAAAAAGAGCGTGTGGGGGGGGGGCCTCGCATGAGCCCTCTATGAAGTTTATACGAGCATCCCTTTAATAAGAACCATACATGCCCTTAGGGCATAACTTAGAACGCCTTCCTCTGTGCCCTGGGGGGCTCTATTGACACCTGATTTTTTCTTATACGACCTTTGAACTATTTTTAACTAAATTTCTATCTCAAAATTTTCATCAGATGGGTTTTGAAAAAGAAGGCGTGGGGGGCCTAGCTGCCCTTGGATCTCTTTTGACTACTAAAAAGTGAGCTCGAACTTTCAATATCCAATCAAATGAGCCCTCTCTGAAGTTTATACGAGCATCCCTTTCATACAAACAATATATGTCCCAGGGCATAACTTACAACGCCTGCCCTGGGACCTGGATGGTTGTGACGACACCTGAGTTTTTGTTATCTGACTTTTGAGCAATTTTTAACTTAATAGCTATCTCAAAATTTTTATTGGATGCATTTGGGGAAAAAGAGGCATGGGGAGGGGGGGCTAGTTGCCCTACAATCTCTTTTGACTCTAAAAAACTGAACTACAACTTTCAATTTCCAATCAAATGAGCCATCTCTGAATTTTTTACGAGCATCCCTTTAATAAGAACCATATATTCCCCCAGTGCATAACTTACAACACCTGCCCTCGGGCCCTGGGGGGTTGTGTTGACCCCTGAGTTTTCGTTATATGGTCTTTGAACTATTTTAACAAAAAATTTATCTCAAAGTTTTTATTGGATAGGTTTGAAGAAAAAGGGCGTGGAGGGGGGGGGGGCTAGGTTCCCTCCAATCTCTTTTGACTCTTAAAAAGTGAACTAGAACTTTCAATTTCCAATCAAAAGATCCCTCTTTGAAGTTAATACGAGTATCCCTTCCATTAGACCCATATATGCCCCCAGGGCATAACTTACAACGCCTGTCCCCTGGCCCTGGGGGTTCTGTCGACACCGGAATTTTTTTTATATGATCTTTGAACTATTTTTAACAAAATAGCTATCTTAATCTTTTTATCTGATGCATTTAGGGCGTGGAGGAGGGAGGGCTAGTTGCCCTCCGATCTCTTTTGACTCTTAAAAAGTGAACAAGAACTTTCAATTTCCAATCAAATGAGCCCTCTCCGAAGTTTATACAAGCATCCCTTCCATAAGAACTATATATGCCCCTAGAGCAATACTCATAACGCCTGCCTCCGGGGCCTGGCGGGTTCCGTCGACACAGGAATTTTTCTTATCTGACCTTTGAACTATTTTTAATGAAATGGCTATTATAAAAATTTTATCGGATGGGCTTGGGGAAAAAAGGGTGTGTGTGTGGGGGGGGGGGTCTAGTTGCCCTCGGATATCTTTTGACTCTTAAAAATTGAACTAGAACTTTCAATTTCCAATCAAATGAGCCCTCTCCGAAGTTTATACAAGCATCCCTTTCATAAGAACCATATACGCCCCCAGGACAACACTTACAACGCCTATCCCCCGGGCTGTGGGGGAGTTTTTGTTATCTAATTTTTGAACAATTTCCAAAACACTGGCTATCTCAAAATTTGTAGCGGACGGGTTTGGGGAAAAAAGAGAGTGTGAGGGGCGGCTAGTTTAACTCTCTTGACTCTTAAAAAGTGAACTACAACTTTCAATTTCCAATCAAATGAGCCCTCTATGAAGTTTAAACAAGCATCCCTTTCATAAGAACCATACATGCCCTTAGTGCATAACTTAGAACGCCTTCCCCTGTGCCCTGGGGGGCTCTATTGACACCTGATTTTTTCTTATACGACCTTTTAACTATTTTTAACTAAATGTCTATCTCAAAATTTTCATCAGATGGGTTTTGAATAAGAAGGCGTGGAGGGGGGGGGGGGGGCAAGCTGCCCTTGGATCTCTTTTGACTACTAAAAAGTGAGCTCTAACTTTCAATATCCCATCAAATGAGCCCTCTCTGAAGTTTATACAAGCATCCCTTTCATACAAACAATATATGCCCCAGGGCATAACTTACAACGCCTGCCCTGGGCCCTGGATGGTTGTGACGACACCTGAGTTTTTGTTATCTGACTTTTGAGCAATTTTTAACTTAATAGCTATCTCAAAATTTTTATTGGATGCATTTGGGGAAAAAGGGGCGTGGGGAGGGTGGGCTAGTTGCCCTTCAATCTCTTTGACTCTAAAAAACTGAACTAGAACCTTCAATTTCCAATCGAATGAGCCATCTCTGAATTTTCTACGAGCATCCCTTTAATAAGAACCATATATTCCCCCAGTGCATAATACAACACCTGCCCTCGGGCCCTGGGGGAGGGGATGTGTTGACCCCTGAGTTTTCCTTTTATGGTCTTTCAACTATTTAAAAAAAGCTATCTCAAAGTTTTATTGGTTGGGTTTGAGGAAAAAAGGGCGTGGAGGGGGGGGGGCTAGGTGCCCTCCAATCTCTTTTGACTCTTAAAAACTGAACTAGAACTTTCAATTTCCAATCAAATGATCCCTCTTTGAAGTTAATACGAGCATCCCTTCCATATGACCCATATATGCCCCCAGGGCATAACTTACAACGCCTGTCCCCGGGCCCTGGGGGTTGTGTCAACACCGGAATTTTTGTTATATGATCTTTGAACTATTTTAACAACATAGCTATCTTAAAATTTTTATTGGATGCACTTGGGAAAAAAGATTTGGGGGAGGAGCTGGTTACCCTCCATTATCTTTTGACGCTTAAAAAGTGAACTAGAACTGTCAATTTCCAATTAAATGAGCCCTCTCTGAAGTTTATACGAGCATTCCTTCCATAAGAACCATATATGCCCCCAGGGCATAACTTATAACCCTTGCCCCTGAAGACTGTGGGGGGTGTCCCTCTGAAACATATAATTTCCAGAACTTTCAACTACGTTGAACAAAATGGCTATATCAAAATTTTGATTGGATGTGTTTGGGGAAATGGTGGGCGTGAAAGGGGTGTCAGTTGCCTTAGAATTACTTTCGATTATTAAAAAGGGAACTAGGCATTTAAATTTCCAATCGAATGAGCCCTTTCTGAACTTTCTATGGCAACGTTGTCTATACAAAATCTTATATGCCCCCAGGGCATAACTTACAACCCTTGCCCTGAGGGCTGTGGGGGAGTTGTCATCCTCAAAGACCTAATTTCCAGAACTTAAAACTACGTTTAATAAAATGGCTATCTAAAAATTTTGATTGGATGTGTTTGGGGAAAAGGCGGGCGTGAGAGGGGGGTTAATTGCCCTCCAATCACTTTCGACTATTAAAAAGGGCACTAGCCCTTTAAATTTCCAATCGAATGAGCCTTTTTTGAAGTGTCTACGACAATGCTTTCTATAAAAACCTTATATGCCTCCAGGGCATAACTTAAAACCCTTGCCCTGAGGGTTGTGGGGGAGTGTCCTCCTCTAAAACATATTTTCTATCTGGAAATCAACTACGCTGAACAAAATGCCTATCTCAAAATTTTAATTGGATGTGTCTGGGGAAAAAATGGGCGTGGGGGGGGGGGGGGGCTGGTTGCCCTCCAATCACTTTCGACTATTAAAAAGAGCACTAGCCCTTTGAAATTCTAATCGAATGAGCATTTTTTGAAGTTTCTACGACAATGCCTTCTATAAAAAACCTTATATGCCCCCAGGGCATAACTTAAAACCTTTGCCCTGAGGGCTGTGGGGGGAGTGTCCTCCTCAAAAATATATTTTCTATCTGGAAATCAACTACGCTGAACAAAATGGCTATCTCAAATTTTGATTGGATGTGTTTGGGGAAATGATGGGCCTCGGGGGCTTTCGACTATTAAAGAGGGCACTAGAACTCTTGATTTCCAATCGAATGAGCCCCCTTTGAAGTTTCTACGACAACCCCTTCCATATGAAGTGCCTCTGGGAAAAAAAATAAACAAATAAATAATAATAAAACATTACAGCCATATGGCCTTTACTATAGGCAACGCTAAAGCGTTGACTCTGAGACACAACCATTGGTGACCTGTTTTTGACATCATTTTATTCAGTAGGTTGTATTCTTCAGCACTTAGCTTAAGACAGGTTGCACACAGCCATCGTCTACACATATTACAATTAATTATGATAATATAATAATAATAATACAATGCGAAAACGTAGGCCAGAGCCTCTTACAGAATTGCCTCTGCAGCATCATCAAGACCAATACTACAGGCAGCACAGCTATCTTTATCCTTGCATGGGCTTGCTTGCACTAGTTTATTGCCTTTAGGTGGCATTACAGCTTGATTTGCTTATTATTATTATGTTGACCCACATAAATCTTAGCCAGCCAAGTGATAGTCTTTTAAACAAAATATTTTAACCCAGCATGAATGACAACAGGTCATTCAAATGACAAGAGGTCATTCAAAAAAGTTTTTTAAACAGACTGTGAATACCAGGATACACCAAAACTTTTATACTGAGTAAGGGACTAACGATTGAAATGGACTCAGTGAAAATACATTTAACTCTTCCAACTACAATATCATTCAAATCAATATCGAATGCAGAATGGAACAACAAACCATGGAAAAATGACTAGGATTCCCTAATCCACCCAACAAATAACCCATTATTGGTTATTTGAAACTGAGCCTTCAAAACAGTGACAATTATCATTTCATTTTGTGTATTATTAATCATCAACACAGAGCTGAATAGATCCAGCATAGACCTTAATGACTCCAAAGTGCAAAATAAAGGTAAAATAAAGCAATATTAACATGCAAGTAATGGGTGCTTATTCCCGAGTTGTTTTATATAGCATAGGTAGTGTTGTAAGTGGCAAAATTCGGTATTTTACGTATTTTACCGTAATTTTACGGACCCCTGTAAAATTGGTATTTTACCTATTTTATGTAATTTACATATTTTACCCATTTTACGAGTACTTAACATATTTTACGCTGCCTTGCAATTTTCAGAGCACTAAAGCGCAAAGAGGCTGGCAGAAAAAAGATTGAATATATTTTGGTTTGTGTATAGCTGTGTTCCCCAGTTTAAAAGGCAGTCTGTCTGACTTACATGTAATTATAATTTTAAAATGGTGAAATATTAACTTATATAAAATTATATTAGTTCAGAAAGGACTACAAGCAGGATTGACATATGACAAACAAGAAAAAAATGATACAACTAAATAACTGAGCAAATGAGGGTAATGTCAGCCAGTGGACAAAAAAGAAGCAAAAATGATAAAAGCAGATATATCGTCAGGGACTTCCGCCCAGCTGTCTTACAGTGTTCAAAAAAGAAGGAAAAACTATTCTTTTGAATTAAATTTAACTGAGCTGAAGAAAGACTGAATTAGATTGGGGAAGAATTCTCTGCTTAGTGATTGACTTAGCTTGTCTACTGTCCAAATTCTCATCAAAAGTCTGGTCAGGTGATCTTAATTTAAACTGAAGAAAAATGTTATTTGAATCCTTTAATTTTAAGTTACTGTAAATTAGGTTTATAGGAATATCTCCAGTATCTCTATTTAAAGCAAGGTTCTCTATTCATGGATTTTTTTTTTTATTTCAATTGCCTTCCTAAAATAATATGAGAAGTCATTTGCTTAAAATATTAAAGTTGCCTCATCAAAAAGACTACATGATCCAGATTTTCGATAACTTGCATGGCCAAAGCAGAATCATTATTCTCATTTTATTTTAAATTTCACATCTTGAGAAATCTTGTATTCATGCCATCTTTTCCCTATGAGCTGGTCTCTCCCTGGAAAATGCCCCCCCCCCCGGAGAAAATTACCCTTGGATAATTCCAGGATTTTCATTAGAAGGGAAACTAAAATTTCCATTCTCCTGTTTAAGTCAGGGGCAATTGTATTGTGTTATCTATAGTAAATACTCATACAGGTTCAATGTATTAATAATGGTTCATTTATTTTTTCCCAGGGGCACTTCATGTGGAAGGGGTGGTCTGAACAAGTTTTGGAGGGGGCTCAGTCAATTGGAAATTGAAAGTTCCAGTGCCCTTTTCTAAGATTTATCCTGCTTTTCAACAAATTGCTATCAAATGAGTTGTAACTGACTAAAGGGTCTAAAAAAATTCTTATTCTAGTTTAACAGCCCTTGTGTTTCAGCATACAGAATTAGATCTAAGGGAGAGATGACGGGACGGTAGAGGTAGAAATTGATATATGATCCTCAGGGCAGTATCCAGGGCATTTGTTTAGGGGGGGGGGGGGCTTCAGGACAGGCACTGTCACCTGAATCAGAATCTAAGTCTAAAAGAGAGGAGCTAGATTTGCAAGCAAATCCTGTTGAAGGCAGTCTTAATGACTGAGAAAGTGACTGAATATCCCACTCTCATGATTCAGTGCTTAGTTAATCAAAGTCATCAAAGTGTTACAAACCTCTTTTATAGTTGTATTTGGCACTTATATAAATTAATGAAAAATAATGTGCAAATGACAAGAGGAATGTGGCTGATTACAGCCATTTGAATATGCAAGGCTGTTAGGGTAACATTTCTTATGTTTAAGTATAGAAAAAAAAAATGACTGATATAATTTTACTCCCAAATAATGGTAGATTTATTTTTTTTTTCTTATTATACTTTTTTTTACAAAAATGGATGTATGAAATCAGGCACTGTCAAACTGCTGAGGTATTACCCTAGGCACAAGCTTACCAAAGGGATAAACTAGACAGTTAAATAGATTGATGAAACTCTAGATGAAGGGGTATTACAATTTTTAAGCCCAGGAAAATCAGAATCATTAAATAATTTCATGAAAAGCTGTAAGAGATACTTCAAAAGAAATGCTCAGCTGGTCTTGTAGCTACAGGGTAACTCTAACATTAATTTTACACTGTGTTTCCTAGGGAGTACCTTATTTTACCAATTTTACTTACCAAGTTTTTATTTTACAGTAATTTTACAATGCTAAGCATAGGGCAGTAACTAGCCTTATAGAGGAGGGAAGGGGGTTTGCTTGTCATGACAGTAGCCATATCATTGGGACAGTGTTGAGTAGAGATATAATAGTACTGCTCTCTTTTTACTATTGTGTTTCCTTCTTGAAAGTATTCTTCACACAGGATAATTCAACAGGCCTACTGATAAGATATTATCTGACAGAGTGACATGGCTTCTCAAAAGTGCATTACCTTATACATAATAGATTGACTGGATAATTTCTTAGTTTTTTCTTTTACTTAGCTAGGTAGAGGCCATGATTTATGCATAGGCCCAGGCCTAGGGGTGTAAAAAACACTAAGGCCCCCCTCTTAAAAAAAAATTGCTTGGGTCTAGAGGCTCTAAAACACTTGGGCCTAGGGGCAGCAAAGATTTAAATCAAGCCCTGGCTTAATACATCTTTTTATGGTCTTAAAATATACTAATTAATTTCTCCACAACATTTAGTTTATTCCCTTGGATCAGAAAATCAAACAAGGGACACATTTTCATGTGTTCCAAAACATAATTTGAATCAAAACAGGGATATCTTGTTCATTATTATGTACTAGAAGAAAATATCTATCACAAATTCTGAAATCTACATAAATTTAATTGTAAATACTTACTTATCAGTAAAGTTGTTGTGCATGACCTCATCTAAAGAGAACACTATGTAAGACCCCCCAGCACTTGGTCAATTCCTTATCTTGGACAGGTATCCTTATTAAAGAGTATTTTTCTTATACACAGACAAAAGGCTCCTGATCCGGACATTGGGTATATAAGTTTAGATATTTGGGATTTGCTAATAGTTAGGTCTAGGCAAGTTAAGGTTAGATGATTACAATCTTAGAAAACTTCTGTTTTTTTAGCATTTAAAGTTATGTAAAAGAACAGCCTAGTGTATTTAAATACAATTATTCTGTTTCCCAGCACTTGTCTTAATTAAATCTGTCTGAGGTTGATGCAGTCTATGATTTGGATATAATGTTCTAACTTTAAGATCCTGTTCCAAGATTAGGCCTGAGCTTTAAATGTATGTCCAAGACTAGACTCTACTGTTGTCTATCATTAGGCCTATATTTGAAATTGTAAGTGTTGAAAGTTAAAATGTTCAAGAGTAATCACATTTTCATTAAAAAATTTATTATTCATGCTAATCATATATTTACTTATTAATACCAAAATAAGGTAAGCTTCATTAAGCTTTTTGCATTAAACAATTATAAAGAAACCTATGACAATGTTGACAACATAATACACACATACAACTCTATGAAAAGTAACACAATCTGAAAACACAATAACTGAAACATACAGTAACATACTGAACTAACTGAAACATCTGATAATAACTGAAACATACCAAAGAGTAAGCATACAAAATAACTGAAAATATACTTGTCACATTCAGCTAATTCAAAAAATAAGAATATCCTCAAAATGGATTGTTATAAGACCTAGTATAGAAATTTGTAGAGGCTAAACTACTTTTGAAAGACTGGACCATGGTACTTGCAACTATTTCTGACAGAAGTGCATTCCAAGTCTTCAACAATTGGCTAGATATAGAGTTTTGGCCTAATCTTTTCTCTGAACATGGTGGATAAATTGTTTGTTGGTGTTGATAGGTACTACTGTATTCTGTTAAAGTGAAGAAGTGAATTGGAGAGGTATTATCAATGTTCCTAACAATGCAGAATGTATTTATTAGGTTGGCTCTGTCATGTCAGAACTGAAGACTAGGCAACTGTAGTCTCTGCATTCTCTGGTGGTAAAGTAGATGTCTCAGGTAAGGTATGAGTTTGGTGGCCCTATGTTGCAATTTCTCAACCCTCCTATCTCTCTTATTAAGGGGATACCATACTGATGAGCAATACTCAAGTATTGGACATATGGTCATTAAATATTGTGACAAATCTAATGGTGAAACAATCACTTTCTAGATAGGATGATAGATTTTATAATGATATAATCTTAATCTTTGACACAATGGAATTTAAGGTGATTAAACTGTTGTGGTGATTTGCTGCCTGACCATTGGGTATTTTGCCATATTGGATTCTGACAAAACTACTCAAAACACTTTAAAATACTTACTGCAATGGCAAATTATGAGGGATGGGTATAAATTAAGGATCAGTAAGGAGACATGTTAAGAAAACAATTCTTACTTCATAATATGCATAATAATCCTAGTTAACATATTTTCCAGGGGGAGCACCTTTATGATCACTATTTTCACTGTTGTACAATAATTTTTAATAAAATTGTGAAAAATAAACATATTTATTGCATTTTTCCACTTTCAATTATTCTATATAGGGAAGTTAAACACCATCACTGCCAAGGGGTATAAATTCAGGACCACTCCAGGTCATAAGGAGACAGATTAAGAAGACAATGGTACTTGTGCATTATATGGGCCTTTCTAAAAAGTCAAGTTTGGTTAATGCTAATGAAATAAAATAAAATAGGATGAATATATAATAGTTTATAAACAAATTTGGGCTATATATTAGCACATTAGGGGGAGGGAGGGGGGGGGGGGGGGGGGGGGGGTAAAACATAGTATATATTAAATACATAGCCTAACCTTACATAGGTATCTTCCCCCCACTCCCCCTAAACCCCAACAACAAACAGTTTAAATATTGTAATGCAATGAAAACCATGCCATGTATTCCATTACTCTATAGCAGTCTCTTGAACTAACCCATCAAAAATAGGTTGGTTTTTTGTGACTGGTTTCCTTGTAAAAGCCTATATAATGCCCAAGTACCAAAACAATTCTTACTTCTTAATATGCACAATAATCCTAGTTAGCATATTTTCCAGGGGGAGAACCTCTATCCTCACTTCTTTCCTTTTTTCCCTTCTTTTTCCAACTTTGAGGTCATAAGGAGACAGATTAAGAAGACAATGGTACTTGTGCATTATATGGGCCTTTCTAAAAAGTCAAAGTTTGGTTAATGCTAATGAAATAAAATAAAATAGGATGAATATATAATAGTCTATAAACAAACTTGGGCTATATATTTGCACATTAGGGAGAGGGGGGGGGGGGGTTAAAGCGTAGCATATATTAAATACATAGCCTAACCTTACCTAGGTACCTTCCCCCACTCCCCCAAAACCCCCACAAAAAACAGTTTAAATATTGTAATGCAATGAAAACCATGCCATGTATTGCATTACTCTATAGCAGTCTCTTGAATTAACCCATCAAAAATAGGTTTTTTGTGACTGGTTTCCATGTAAAGGCCCATATAATGCCCAAGTACCAAAACAATTCTTACTTCTTAATATGCATAATAATCCTAGTTAGCATATTTTCCAGGGGGAGAAGCTCTATCCCCACTTCTTTCCTTTTTTCCCTTCTTTTTCCAACTTTGAAAAAAATTACTAAAAAGGCTTCTGATAAACATTTTCTCTGTTTTGAAATTGGTGCTGAATGATATGCCATCCTACAAATTTTTTTAGAGGTGGCATTCATCCTGGCCATTCTTTTAAGTTTGTTGCATTGAAAATGCAGTGGCATAAGAATGGCCAGGATGAATGCTATCTATAAAAAAAAATTATAGGATGGCATATAATTTAGCAAAAATTTGAAAATAGAGAAAATGTTTATTAGAAGCATGGCTTTTTCATTGTTTTTTTGCAAAGTTGAAAAAAGAAAGAAAAAAAAAGGAAAGAAGTGAGGATAAAGGTTCTCCCCCTAGAAAATATGTTATCTAGGATTATTTTCCATATTATGAAGTAAGAATAGTTTTCTTAATCTGTCTCCTTATGACTTGGACTGGTCCTGAATTTATACCAATTTAGGTTAGGTTAGATTAGCTATAGTATTTGTTTAAAACAATTTTCAAGACTTGGAGAAAAGACAAAATATTGGAAAATGTGATTGTAAAACTAGAAAAACAAGGAAAATAGTGAGGATAAAGGTGCTCCCCTTGGATAATTATTTGAAAAAAACTACGTTTTCTAAAGAGTTAAAGTTGCTGAGTCACAAGTTTGAACCTTAAAACATACAGGGATTAGGAGGTACAGTTGGGGGGCCCCCCAAACCCCCTGCTTTTGCAGACTTTAAATAAAAAAAACAAGTTTTTTAAACAGAAAGTAAGGAGCAACATTAAAACTTAAAACAAACAGAAATTATTCTGTATATGAAAGGGGCTGTGCCCTCCTCAATGCCTCACTCTTTATGCTAAAGTTTGACTTTCTCACAACTCTTTTTTTAAACAATAAAAACTTTAGCGTAAAGAGCGAGGCATTGAGGAGGGCACAGCCCCTTTCATATACAGAATAATTTCGGTTTGTTTTAAGTTTTAAGGTTGCTCCTTACTTTCAGTTTAAAAAACTTGTTTTTTTTTATTTAAAGGCTGCAAAAGCGGGGGGTTTGGGGGTGGCAGCCCCCCAACTGTACCTCCTAATCTCTGTACATTTTAAGGTTCAAACTTGTGACTCAGCCTCATAACTCTTTAGAAAGTGTAGTTTTTTTCAAATAATTTCTGCACGTTTTTGTAAAGTTTATTACTTATTATTGCTTGACTAACTGTTAGCTGATCGTGTCAGGAGTTAAAGTTGGGGGGCTGCCACCCCCCAAACCCCCTGCTCTTTGAGATTAAGGAGGCACACTTGTGCCTCTTTAAAGAGTTCTTCTGGAGACGCCTGTTGAGCCAAAGGATTTAATAGATTGGATTTAAAAAAGAAACTGAGTTTCTTTTTTAAACTTTAAATTCAATATGTAAAAAAAAATTCTCTGATGGGGAATTGAACCTGGGTCTTCCGCCTGACAGTCAGGAGTAGTGACCACTGTACCTAAGAAATGTTACATTATTTTTATTCTGTGCAATGTATTTTTGACACAAGCAAATCCCCACAAAACTTGATATTTGGTTTTTGGAAAACAGGGAAGGAGTGATTGGATTGAGCAGAAATTTTGAGGATAAGCTTCCAGGCCCCAGGAAAGCTTATCCTCTAAATTTCAGCCCAATTCGACAACGTTAAAGGGGGGCTGTGGTGGGAAAATTTAACATGGGCTCTTATAGGAAAACAAGGTTTTTTGTAAATGTAAATTTGGGGGATAATTTTTTTGGCCTGAAAATATCAAAAGGCTGTAACAGGTCAAATTCTGCTTTGAATGAGTCCTCATTCACCCGGATCTGTTGCCAACTGTGGCCTGTAGGCATGGCTGATAAAAAAAAAGAGAAATGAACTTTAAGTGGCTATATTTGGTTTTTGGAAAACAGGGAAGGAGTGATTGGATTGAGCTGAAATTTTGAGGATAATCTCCCGGGCCCTAGGAAAGCTTAACCTCTAAATTTCAGCCCAATTGGACAACGTTAAAGGGGGGGCTGTGGTCAGAGGGTTGAAACTTCCAGCCCACTTTTACCCATGAAGATAAAGTCAGAGGGGGGTGAAATTTTGCACATTTCTTAGTTGGAGCTTGGGCTACAAAATGCAATCACTGCTGTCTCTCTGTGACCACTAGGATCAGAAATTGCTTAACATTGTGGTGGGTCACCTCTTTATAGAGGCACAAGTGTGCCTCCTTGATATGTTAACTAGGATAAGTTTGTATATTATGAAGTAAGAATTGTTTTCTTGGTAAATTTTCATTATTCATTTTATTGACTTACAAATAAAGTAAACATACCACTCAATGCCTTTATTTATGCTCTTTCCAAATATAATAATCATTTTTGTTGGAAATGAATTTTACCCCCACCCCTATATATACCAATTCAGGGTATATATTTGCACATTAGGGGGGGGGGGGGGTAAATTTAATTTCTTATGTAAATGAGAGGTAAGCTTAAACTTCCCCCCCCCCTCTAATGTGCAAATATATACCCTGAATAGGTATATATAGGGGTGGGGGATAAAATTCATTTCTGACAAAAATGATTATTATATTTGGAAAGAGCATAAAAAAGGCACCAACTGGTATGTTTACTTTATGCATAAATCAATAATATGAATAATGAAAATTTTACTGTTTTCTTAACATGTCTTGTAATGACCAGTAGGCCTACTGGTCCTAAATTTATACCAAGGGATGGATAAAAGAAACTAAAGAGCTTTTAGGAATGATATAAGTAGCTTAAGTGTTTTAGGAATTTTTTATTTGCTCTCTGAATTTTATATTGTGTCTTACTGAGTAGTTCTAAATGTAAGCTAGGTGTCCTATTAATTTATTTTGGTAAATTTTTGGCAGTTCATATTATTGACTTACAAATAGAGTAAACATACCAATTGATGCCTTTTTTATGCTCTTGCCAAATATAACAATCATTTTTGTTGGAAATGAATTTTACCCCCAGCCCTATAGGCTATATGCCAATTCATGGTATAGGCCTATATTTGCACATTAGGGGGGGGGGTAAAGTTTATTTCTGATGCAAATGAGAGCTAAGTTTAAAATTTAACACTTATTTCTGATAGAATAATATGTCAATCCTCTAGAACTTTACAAAAACAATCATTTAGCCTAGCCTACCTTTGGCAAGTTAGGCTTAAAATAACCTAGGCCTATATCTTTATTCGAAATCAAAGCCACCATTTTAAAGCAAATACTTTATCAAAATTATCCAAGATTTTACCTTCTAATTAAGAAAGTATGTGTCTAGATCAATGTTTAGACTGTATACAATACAGAGAAATGAAAGTTGAGTCCCCCACGCTGCTGATTATTTGAAAATGAAAGCTAATAAATAAAACAACGCTGCCAAATGGTTTATTGTGCGAGACTGTTTCACCATGTAATGTTTGGTAGATACATCTTTATTTAAAACCCAGGCACCTATAGTAAAGAACACTATAAACAAAGCAAGCAAGCACAACACATCAAGGCAAATAAGCATAAGCACGTAATAGCAAGCTGGTACACAGCCACAAGCATAAAGCAAGGCATCACATAATGCTACATCCCCCTTCAGCAATTTCCAATGAGATGAGCCCCTTCTACCTCTAGGTATGGAGGCGCTAGGCTTACTCTGCTAACTGCCAATAACTTGGCAAATTATCACTCACTACAGAACACTACACCGGTAGGCGCAAGGCTCACTCCCGTCAGCTGCCAATGGGTTTTGGCAGACCTACACTAGACACAAATTCCTCATTGTCACTTCGTTATTAATTATAGGTTTAGTCTCTCTGGTGGCTTTACCACTCTGCCGGATCTTATGTCCTGAGCAGCTGTTGTTTGTGCTGGAATTGGGTTAAACGGTTCACTTTCTGGCAGGTGGGGCTCAGCTACGCCCATACCGAGCTCTGTGGCGGTAGTCAGGAATCTCTGCAATGATCTGTGCAGACTCATGCTTGCGGTAGTGTCAGGGCAATCTGCAACCTGACCCTGGTTTAGTGACCTTGATACAGCCCCGGAGGGGTACTCCATGGCAGTTCTATCATCAGGTGTGAGTTGAGAGTCTGCTTTGACGAAGTGTCTCCGGTTGCGGCGAAGGATTGTACCATCTTTAGTTCATAAGTAATACGATCTAGGTTCATCTGCCTCTTTAATTATTTCCCCGCTTTTCCACGGTGCTTCTGGCTGTTTTCCTAAGAAGCCCTGGTCACCTCCTCTGAGTTCGGGTTGTTCTCTAGCATGCTGGTCATGGTAGGATTTTTGTCTGTGTTGAGCCATCTCTCTGCTCGCCAAGATTTCAGCAGTCTGTATTACTCTCTTTTCCAAGTGCTTTTCTGTGCATGGCAGTTTTGAGCGGAGCTGGTGGCTCATGAGCATTTGTGAGGGGGCAGCTAAACCTTATATCGGGGTGCTACGGTATTCCAGAATTCTGATGTATGGATCCAATCCATTTTCACTTGCATTGGTCATGATGCTCTTGCAAGTCTGGATAGTCTTTTCCATTAATCCATTTGACTGGGGGTATATTGGACTTGAAGTTTTTAACTCGATTCCCCAGTCTCTGGTAAACCTCTTGAATTCTTTGGACACGAATTGTCTACCATTATCCGCCATCATGACCTGGGGTATGCCATGACGGGCAAAATGCGACTTCATTTTCAAAAGGACTTCTGCTGATGTTAATTCACGCAACAGATCAGTTTCAAAAAAGTGGATATGGTAGTCCACCACTAGGAGGTAGCTGGCTCCATGCCAGGTGAATATGTCACAGGTAACTTGTTGCCAGAGGAGAACTGAAACTGGTGAGCAGGTTAGTGGCTCTTTTTGTAGACTCCTGCTGTTTTTTTGGCATGTTTTGCAGCTGACAATCAGATTTTCTATGTCTGTGTTCAGTTGAGGCCAGTAGATGAGCATCCTGGCTCTCTGTTTAGTTTTCTCCACCCCTAGATGGGATGCGTGCAGCCCATCTCGGACTCCCCAAAATGGTAGTTTGCGGCAAACTGGCCAGCCAGTTTCTATAATTTGTTTGAGTGCAACTAGCTGGGGTTCTTCTTTAGACTGGTTGCGGATTTCTTGCAGTTTTGAATCGCTCACCAGAAGTAACTTGACAACTTGGTGTACATACGCTTCGAGTTCTCTCTGGCTTGCCTTGTCAATGTCTGACAGGTGGAGCCTTGATAAAGCATCAGCAACTGGTATTTCAGTGCCAGGTTGGTAAGTGAAACTCAAGTTGTATGGCTGAATCTGGAGCATCATCCTTTGTAGTCTTGCTGGGGCCTTGTGCAAAGGCAATTGTAAGGTGGTTTCAAGAGGGCGATGATCAGTGAACACATTGACTTGCCTTCCATAAATGTAGTGATGGAAGTATTGGCAGCCAAATACAATTGCGTAAAGCTCTTTCTCTAGCTGTGAGTATCTTTGCTCGGTAGGCGTAAGGGCTCGTGAAGCGTAGGCTATTACCTGTCTATTTGTTAAGACGTATGCTCGTAGGCCGTGTGACGAGGCATGGACTGTCAGGTCAATTGAGGTACTTCGGTGATCAAAGAAATGAAGGTGAGACACAATGGAGCCCTTTATTTCCTTTAAGGCAACATCTTACTTTGTTTCCCAAACAAAGTCTTTGTCTTTGTAGATGTCACGAAGGTCCATGCATTTTGTTGATAGATTAGGGATGTATTTGGCTAAGTAATTTAGCATTCCTAGGAGGGTGGTCAGCTCTTCTTTGTTCGCTTGCTTCGGCGTTGCGTTAATTGCACGTAGCTTCTCTGGATCGGGGCACATCCCTTTTTTGCCAATCATGTGGCCCATGTTACCTCTTGTACACCAAATTTACATTTACTGATGTTGAACCTCACCCCTTTTGCTCATGCCCTCTTTAAGACAGTAACAAGACGCTGATTATGCTCTTCCAGGGTTGAACCAAAAACTAGCAGATCGTCTATGATAACTATACAGCCAGTGAGACCTTCAAGCACTTCCTCAATGCGCCTCTGGAATTCTTCCTGCGCTTATATGATGCCAAACAGCACACGCTTCAAACGGTATCTTCCAAAGATAGTGTTGAATGTAGTTAGGTCTGAGGATTCCTCATCAAGCGACAATGACCAGTATCCTGAACGTGCGTCTAGCTTTGTGAAGTACTTTGCTCCATGCAAGTTTGGATGTAGAGTCTTCTAGCGTTGGAATAGGGTAGTGGGGTCTTCTAATGGATTTATTGAGATCCACAGGGTCAATACAGAGGCGGAGAGTGCCATCTTTCTTTTGAAAGGCCAGCATGGAGCTGAACCATTCAGTAGGGACTGTCACCTTCTCAATGACACCGTCTTTCTCCATTTTATTAAGCTCTGCTTTAAGCTTGTCGCGAAGAGCTGATGGAATTTTCCTTACAGCATGAGCCTTAGGGATGGCTCCATCCTTCAAATAAAAATGGCACTTGCCATCCAGCTTTCCTAGCCCTTCAAAAACATCGTTAAACTCTTTAATAACCTCCGAAACAGAGTTGCAGATTGGTACTTCAGTGCTTGCAGCAGAGTTGACAGTCATGATCAGTTTAATAAGGTTCAGATCCAAGCTTGATCTGAAGCCGATTATGGGAACAGAGTCTGTTTCTACAATGTAGAACTGCTGGTTGGAAGGCCTCGATTGTTCATAGGTACAGCTCAAAGTACATGTTCCTCGAACGGGAATCCTGCCACCACAGTAACTAGTGAGCTTCTGCTTAGCCTTAGTTATTTATGGCTTTGGCAAGAGTATGTCGAAATACTTGATAGGAAGGATATTTGCTTGCGCTCCTGCGTCAACTTTGGAGCTAACTGGTAACTGGGCGTTTATTGTGAGGGAAACTATGGCTTCTTCCTTGTTATTTGTTTCTGAGACTTCATGCAGAAATATCTCGTCCTCATCATCAGAGTTTTCAAGTGTGTTGTTGTGCGGCACTTTGTACATGTTTTTTCTTTTCCAGGACATGCATGATTAGGGCTGTAGCTGCCTCCACAGAAGTACCATTCTCTAGATCTTGGGCTGGTGGTCTTGAACTCGTCGTTTCTTCTGCTTGGACGGCGATTGATTTTATGAATGGAATCAACTTCTTTTTTTATGCTACCTTCACTAAACATTCTTAGCTGTGCCTAGGTTGTTTCAAACATGCGACATTTCTCTATAGTTGTTTCAAGGGTTAGGGCATCCCCTTCTACTAGCAGGCGCTCTCTGATACGTGGATTCAGTATTCCGCAGACTATTCTATCTCGTACCATTTCGTCTGCGTCCCTGTAGCTACAGGCCTTAGCCAAGGTTTTCACCTCTGTTATGTAGCTTTCTATGTTTTCTCCCTCATGTTGGTTACGTTTCTGAAAGACATACCTTGCAAACACACTGTTTTTTTTTAGGTGTTGCATAATCTTTGAATTTTGTCAGGTTTGGCTCAAGCTTGACCTTTTCACTCTCAATGAAGGTGAAGATATTAAATATCTCTCTTCCCTTGTCTCCTATCCAAATAAGTAGGTTGGCGCACATGATCTTCTCAGTTTTCCCAGATAAGGGACCAGTAAACATAAGACGAGCATGCCGCTCAAATCGTTTCCACTCATCTGGAATACACAGCGAGTCCCAACTGATACTTGGCTGGTTGACATCAATTACTGGTCGCCCACTTCTGACACCATGTAATGTTTGGTAGATAAATATTTATTTAAAACCCATGCACCTATAATAAAGAACACTATAAGCAAAGGTCAGTACCCATCCCTCCTTCTCCTACCTTCCCGTCCCCCCTTTCCTCCCAATCAAAAGTCCTCCCAATTTGCCTTCTTCTTACCCTATCTCCTCGAAACCCCACCTCCAATCCATTCGTTTTTTGCTTCGTGCCCACCCTGTCAACGTGACTCAGGTCTGAGGCATTTTGCACTTAATAATAGTCTTTTATTAAGTCCTACTGTTCTTACTTCCCGCCAACTGGAAACAAGTCGCACCTTCATCATCATGCTTCATCTGAATCCTTACCCGTTCCCCCGCCTCCAAATCCCCAAGGTAAATCCATCACTTACCCTTCTTCTCCACAGCATCATAATATAAATTTAAAACTCCACCCAGGAAATTCTTAAACTCATCAAGTCTATCTGTCGAGGCTCCCCAATCGGAATGCTTCACTGATCACACTTGATTATTCAGATGAAAGCTAAAGTTTCCCCTCTTTAATAGAAGAAAATTTTACAAAAGAGCAAAATCTTATCTGCGGCTCTCTCAGTTTACCCCCAACTTTTAAAAGCGAACCTCTACCCCATTTACTTCAAAACCTGTTTAGTAGTCTCTTGGTTCAGGGTGGTGAGTTTGAGCCTCACGGCAAACCTCCCTACAATAATCCGAATGATAATATTTAACTTTTAGAGGATGTTCTCCCCACTCCCGGCATTGATTTTAATACCTACACCCTACCTAAGTTGCCTCAGAACAAAGATTTTTTGAAGAAATCTGTTGTTAAACAGTTTGATGAAAAAAACGTTATCATTTCCCCGTTTTCCTCCTTACAAGCGCCGAAAGTTTAAATTTTGAAAAGTTAATTGAGTTAGAAGCAACAGCAAAATTGAACCATATTGATGTAATTGCAGCTACTGAAGTCCAGGCACAAAATCCAAATCTCCTTAAAATGACCGGTTTTCAGGAGTTTATAAGGTTACGCCCGGTTGACCACCCACTTGGGAAAAAAGGAGGAGGAGTAATGATTTTCGCAAAGGATTGCCTACCTCCTACCCTTATCCATGTACCAGGTCTAGGTGATTGCGATGAAATCATTTGGATATCTACAAAGCCCAAATGCCTACCGCGGCCTTACACTAATTTAGTAATTTGCTCTTTTTATTATTAACCCGGACAGAATGCTTGTTCTCGTCGTAATTTTCATGACAGGCTACAAGCAAGTCTTGACTTTGTGACAACGAAGTATCCTAATGCCGGATCTTTATAGCAGGAGACGCGAACGAACTAAGTCTTAATTATCTGTGCAATGATCAGAAGCTTAAGCAAATTGTTGATTTCCTTACTACAAAGGGTGGAACCAGTTTGGATGTTATTTGAATCAACCTCAAAACCTTCTACAATATTCCAACTACCCTTCCTCCCCTCGGTGGTAGCTATCATTTCATGCTACTTTTGAAACCACTGCTAGTTTTCAAAACAAGTCACTCAATTTCTGAATTTTCGTACCGCCCAATAACAAGTCAAGGTCTTTTTGATTTGGGTTCTTGGATTACGTCCGAGAGTTGGGATGATGTTTTGTCTTGCGTAAATCTTAGTTCAAAGGTTAGTTTGTTTCAAACAAAATTGATGACAAATTACCGAAATTGTTTCCCAGAGGTTTCCAAGAAGGCATGTTCCTCAGATAAACCTTACATTGATGAAAAAATAAAAGGACTAATCCATTTGAAACTGAAACTTTTTCGCCTTGGAAAGAAAGAGGAAGCCTTAGCCCTCCGTAAAGAAATTAAGAAGGAAATACGTCGTGCAGCTTTGCGTTATCGTAAGAATAAATTAAATGACCTAAAACAGAGCAAACCTCAGCAATGGTTTAAGAAAGTGAAAGAAATAGGGGGTCGGTCGCGCAAGAATCTTGATTTTCTTCTGGATGAACCGCATGAACAGACAGCAAATGAGCTTAATAAACACCTAGCCAGCATTGTGCAGACGTCCCCCCCTCTCTCGGAAAATCAGCTAATCCCTGAAACTCCAAAAGATAAAATCCCTGAAATTTCGGCGAAGCAAATAATAGAAAAAATACAGAAACTGAAAAAAACTAGTATTTGTCCCATTGATATCCCAATTGATCTAATAAAAGCTTTCCCCAATAAACTATCAACGCCCCTTGTTAGTATTTTTAATGATATTAGTAATTCCGGATGTTACCCGTCGTGTTGGAAGCTAGGCAATATTACTCCAATCCTAAAGAAGGGAGGCATGAACGATTTTACTGGAGTTCGACCAATCACCTTAACCTCAGTTTTTTCAAAAATGTATGAGGGTTTCATACCTAATTGGTTATAGGCAGAGATTCATGAACTTATTGACTTACAACAATTTGGAAACCTGAAGGAGACATCTACTTCACACTATCTTGTTAGTCTTCTTGACACCATTCTTAAAAACCTTGAAAACCCTGATACTTGGTTGAATCTTTTATTAATTGATCTCCAGAAAGCGTTTGACCTAATTGACCACAATATCCTCTTAAACAAACTACTGACGGAGTTTGAAGTGAGTCCCTTTCTAGTTAAAATTTTTGCCTCCTTTTTAAAAATCGTTTTCAAGTGCTTAAATATAAAAATGTTTATTCCGATCCCCTTCCTATCTTTTGTGGGGTGCCCAGGGAACTCTAATGGGTCCCATTTTATTTCTTATAATGATTAATAGCCTCATGACTGACCACACAGAGCGATGGAAGTATGTGGACGACCTGTCTGCACTAGAGGTTTGTCGACGAAATATTAAAAGCTCAATTATGACATTACTTGACTATGTCACCCAGGAGGCTTCTTTGTCGAATATGAAAGTTAATGCTAATAAGTCGTCAGTTATGAAAGTTAATTTTTTAAAATCACCCCCTTCTTTCACAAACCCCATTCCTCCCAAAATCTCTGTCACAGGCATTAAACTACTTGGGGTGACAATAACCGATGACTTGAAGTGGGATGCCCATGTTCAAAATATCCTAAAACAAGCTTCTCCTTCGGTTTCCCTTCTAGAACTTTTGTTAAAATTTTCTTGCCCCCCTAAGGATCTTCTCCAACTTTACTGTTCATTTATACGGCCAATACTGGAGTTGGCTTGTCCAGTGTGACATTTTGGTGTTTCTTCAGAACATATTTATAAGATTGAAAATGTCCAAAAACGAGCAATTAGAATAATAAATGGTGAAGGGAAGGTTCCATAGCATTGTCTTCTAGGTAAGTTCAAGCTCACCACGTTGGCCGAGAGAAGGGACCTCCTATGCCTTCGTTTCGGTACCAAGACCCTGTCTGTTCCTCGATTACGTTCCATCATCTCCGAACCCTACTTTCCTGCCCGCAACAGACCGTCCCGTATAAAATCCCAAAAAGTCCCCAAACTGACTTCCATCCACACTAAACATGAATGGTATCGAAAGAGTTCTGTTCCGAGTTTTGTTGAGTTGTACAGTAGCCAGGAGAATTAGTCTTTAATTTTATTGTTATCGATTTTTTTTTTCTTTTTGACTTTTTAACTAAGTTTTTGATTCATTATATATTTTTTATTATGTATTTGCATTAAATTTATTGTTCTCTATTTTGTTTTTATTTTTGACTTTTTAATTAAGTGTTGACCTTTTTCATATATATTTTTTTACAATGAATTATGTTCGAAGTGAATGTCAAGTTCTTATGATGATATATGTGTGTTTGCTCTTTATCATATATATATATATATATATATATATATATATATATATATATATATATATATATATATATATATATGTATAGTGCCTTTGAAATATATATATAGTGTTTTTTTTTACGAAAAATTCAAATTCGGCAAAACATGCTGTAAAAGAAATTTTAAAAATAAAATTCTATTTTATTCTATTAAAGCGAGCAAGCATAACACATCAAGGCAAATAAGCATAAGCGCGTAATAGCAAGCTGGTGCACAACCACAAGCATAAAGCAAGGCATCACATAATGCTGCACACCTAAAGATATTCAGTGTCGTCTGAAAAATAAGGCAAATATCTGGCGGGGGGGGGGGGTATGTTTAATCTATTTCGCTCGGAGCTAAGACAGATTTCTGGACACAGCCTGACTAATTAATCTTAAGATAGTGACCCTAAATGTTTTTAGCTAAGCACAATAGCAATCCAGAACTAGCAAAGCTTCAGTAAATTTTCTGAAACCCTTCTCAAGACTGGTCTCTAGCGTTATTTCTATCTTTGAGAAATCATAGCAAGTCTATGTCTTAAGACTGACAATAAATAAATTAAAGATATATATGTTTTTGTATCAAAAACCATATCAAACCAAATACTTATAATCAAATGCTTTAAATGCATAAAACCTTTAAATTTCCTATATGGGCAACGAGTGGTGTCAGAAACTATAGAACATTACTGCACAAAAATGGCAAAGATTACGGATTTCCATTCGGCAATAAGATATCCACAGGATAGACATGGATAAACAGGTGCTTATTCTATTTGGTTTCATCTGAAGATTCTTTTATCAATATTGACAGTTAGAAGCAGGTTTATTCTGAAAATTTGACCGTTACGAAATAAATTCAAGAGAATTAAAAATATCTGTTGAGATAATCCCAAATTTTCCAAGCATCGCAACAATGTCTTTCAACATACAGTATCACTATTACAATTAGCTTCAAGACTCGCTTAATATCTCGTCCTCTTTTTTAACTTCAGAGAGTGCATAGCTTTTGTCCGCGGAGTAGACTAACTGCCAGAGTAGACTAACTTTTTTTTAAACAAAAAAATAATGGTTTATTTGATCACTAGTGAAGGGGACAAAGGTTTTTTCATACCTGGAAGTTAAGCAACGGATGGGGGACAAGATAGGGATGGGTTCAGAAACAGTACGTGGTAGGCGGTTTCTGGATGGGGAGCGTCTTTTGGGGAAAGTGTTTTCCGTGCGAGGGCTTATTATTGCATTTTTTGCAAAAACGGAGGCACATCATTCCTCTCCTGTGCTCAAGAGTTTCCAGCTTGGCCTTTTTAGAAGGAGTGAATATGGTACCATAGCTTCTTAAAAAATTATTCTAAGGGCTCTACTCATGTTCTTGGTCATGTTCACTTGTCAAATTTAAATTAATTTATTTGCTTAGTTTAGTCAGATAGCTGGTTATTTACTGTCGTTTTTACTTCTTTCTTCAAGCTATTTGACATCTCCTTCACAAGTATTTCTTTACTTCAAATGTGGGACCATCTTAAAGAGTAATTACAGATTCTTGGAGAAGATTCGTTCAGCATTGAAGATTAGCCTGTCCAAGGTAAGAACATGAACAAGAAATTATTCTGTTCATATTGCAAACTGCAATCTGTAGCTATTTATATCCTTGTAGGGTAGGAGTTAGCTAAAGTTTGAAGTTTAAATGGTCTTTCCCTTATTCACTGACTTGTTGCCTAAAGGTGAGTCATTCCGGAAATTTTAAGAATTCTTAAATAGCAAATATTTTTTGATGTCGCATTAATTTGTTACATTACTTTTTACATGTCTTTCAAAGTACCAGAAAATGTCTTAGGGGGATCTTTGGAAACGCAGCTAGGAGTTTTAGTGAAAATACTTTAAGCTTGGTATAATAGAGAATGGTTTGTACAAAAAGTTTCTTATTGATGAATCTTACGAAAATATGAGGAAAGTAAAGGGATTAGAAAAGACATTTACGTGTAAACCAAGGAAATATCAAGTGAAACCATGCTCAGAAATGCAAAGGACTTGAGAGATGCAACCAGACGGCAAAATAGTAAGATATTGTATAATCATGTTAAGAAATTAAAAGGGAGTTTGGATTTGTCCCAGTTAAAGATAGCAACCCTTAAGCAGTGATAGGGCCTCATTTAGTGATAGGCAAAGTGTTAAAGCGATATGGACGGAATATTTTGAGAATGTTCTAAACGGTGATACAGTTGTAGGGTGATTGAGAAAATAAGAAAATTTTTGGGGAATTCGGAAGTGAATGAAGATTTGTTTTGCTTGGAGTGATTTAGAGCGCTAAAAGGACTGAGCTGATATCGTTGGAAATGTGTTTTGAACAATGGGGTCTGAGAAGCTAGACATAAATTACTGAAAAGTACTGAAGGATGATGCTAATTACACCCCTTTATACAAAAGGTAATAAGAATGGGTATGGTATTTTTAGAAGCATTAACTTGACTTTTGTAGGAGCCCAATTAATTATCATGGTAAAACTTATTAGACAAGAGGATACCGTAATAAAGTCTTAAGCAGAGTATTGCGGTTTCAGGAAGGGGAAAGGATACGTCAGCTAACTTATTTTTCTTAGGTCTATTATTGAGAAGTGTCTTAACTATTAGACCCCTTTATTCCTTAAATTTGTAAATTCTGAACAGACATTTAATTCAGCAAATAGAAGCTTTGGTGAAGGTCTAATCGATATATAGTATGCCAGATAAGTATATAAAAGTGATTCGTACTATGCCGGTAAGTCACTTAGTGACTAAGTCACTAAATACCAAGTCATTTAGACTAAGAACAAATGAGGGCAAATGGGGGATGCTATATAGTTAAAAAGCTGACCAAGTAAATAGCTTTACTTGCCTGGGTATTATTAAAAGCGGAGTTAGTGGATGCAATGAAGTCGGACAAAGTAGAATACCCAAGACACGGAGTATTTTTTCGCAATTGAAAAACATTTGGAAGAATAGGAAGATAAGTCTGTGAACAAGGATTAACATTTTGTAAGCCTCGGTTATGGGATTGATCAACCATGGTCCTGAAACGCGGATTTTTTTAAAGGCAGAGGAAGATTTGTTAAATGATTCCCAGATGAATCGTGTAATGATAGTTTTGAGTAGGTTTCATCGTTTGGGGATTTCTCCTGTGTCCTCCTCAACACTTCGCTCTTGCAGTTGAAGTATTTTAGTGCTTTTAAAAATGTGTTTTATAGTTCTAATTAAACGACCCTTGTGTTTCAGGAGTCGTTCTTAAAGAATTGGGACAAAATTCAAACTTTATCGTAAAGAGCGAGGCTTTGAGGAAGGGAAACCTTCCTCATATACGTTATAGCTTCTGTTCTTCTTAAGTTTTACAGTTGGGCAAAATTAAATATCAAAATTGGTATAGGGGAGACCGGCCTAGGTTTAGCCAAAGCAAACAGTTTCAATATAAAAACCTATGGGGCTTCTGGTGGATTATAAACGCTCTGAAAGATGGCAGTGTATGTTTTTAAAATGTCTGACCTGAATTAATACTTTTACCAAAAATATCAGATTGGATCAGGTTTTATGGTGATTAACTCTGGAATTTTGTTCAATTTTTTCTGAAAGCCTACGCCTAATTACGAATACTAGAAAACTCATGTTGTAAACTTACATTGGATTCTCTTATTATTTGCCTGTTTTTGGCAGCTTCCGAGACGTGCCATCTTCACCAGTTTGCTGTTAGTATTTTTTAATCCCGTGGGATAGTGAACTCCCATGTTCGGCTACAATACCCAGGGTAAATTCGGCATGCCGTACCAAGGTGTCCAAAAGTGGGCTATGCTTGTAAAAGCTGTGTAAACAGCATATTTAAAGGTTGAAGGCAAGCTTGAAACCCAAAACTGTGTTATTTCTGGCGTTGTTTGATCCTGTCAGAAACAGTAAGTGAACTGAAGTTCCGTTTTTTCTGTTAAATTTAATTCAAGATAAAATGATTAAAAGTGAAACAGAAGAGAAAAGAAAGAAAGGTGGCTGTGATCCAGAAGAAAATAAAATGGCAGTTTTTTCTGTCTTATTCTACAAGAAGTCAGTTGGATTCTCTGGAAGTACCATGGGTGTCCCTAGAGGAACGCTGCAAGACTACATAAAAAAAAAGTTGAGAAGCTGAATATCCCTCAAAAAAGTCTGGACCTGAATTTCTTTATACCCTGTTACAACACATGATAAATATTTACAGAGGAACAAGACAAAAGACTAAAAACTTACTTGAAAACGATAGCTGATATGCTTTTAACTGTATTCCCCTAGAAGCATGTAAATTTGCATGCACTTATGCCATTATTAAGAGCATAAAAGTACCGGATAACGGAACTGCAAAGGCAGTGGAGACAGTGGAGGAATTACAGGTAAAGATTGGTACCGTGGTTTTATGGATTGCCTTAAAACTCTATCAGTAAGAACGCCAAAAAGTACAAGCCTATGACGGACAATTGCTTTCAACTGTCACAGTGTAGGAGCTTTCTTTAACAACCTGGATTGAGGCCTATATAAACACAAGTTCAGACCACAAGACATTTGAAGTTTTGACGAATCAGGTCTGAAAAAATCCACAAGCCTGGTAAAATCATTGCACAGCAAGGCCAGAAGTAAGTAGGGAAGGTCACGTTAGCAGAAAGAGGTCAATTGACCTCGATTTGTGCTGGTGTTGATGTGTTGGGAACACAGTCCCTCCTCTAATTATTGCCCCACAAAAAACAGTGTCCGGAAATTTTACTCAGGGGAGCTTTACCAGGAACCATCACGATCAGCTCAGAAATACTTCTGGCTGGATGACTGCCTCTCATTCTTTGCTTTACTTGCAGCATTTTATCAATCAAGTCAAACCCAAAAAATCAACAGGAAAAGAATATGAAAAAGTCAGAAGTGCTCACTGACACCCCCATGAAAGAATGCATTACTGCTAGGATAAAAGCTGTATCTTCCAAAAAACCCTAGTCCTGGAACGGAAGAAAGTCAGACAAGTGAAAAGACTAAAAAGCAAAAGGCGTGTCTCTTGCAACAAGAGTTACAGTTAATTTGACAATTCTGACATCGATGATCCTGTATACAACAACTCTTGAGACCCCAGCATAGACATTGACTACAAGCCCCCTACCAGCAACTTCTAATTTGACACTGAGAAAGTCAAGGCTGGTAATTACATTCTGATTGAGCTGAAGAGCAAGAAAAAGAATTCTGTTCACAATATTATCATTATCAAAAAGTAGAAACTGAAGAACTTAAGGTCCACTTTTGGAAGGAGACTGGAGCAAGAGACTTTGCGCTAAATGACAAGACGGATAGTGTCTTAAAGACAGAAGTTGAAATAAAACTGCCACCACTGAAAGGTAGAACACCAAGATTAGCGGATCGGCTTACTTTTGGTGTTGATCAGTCAATGTATAATTTGAAATTAATATTTTTTAGTTTTTTTTAAACCTTAATGAAATTCATTTTGTGGTTTTTTATGCTGACCATATTCTTTCTTAATTTTATAGCCGAAAAACAAGCTTTAATGTTCCCCTGGTCACTTTTCTTTTTCTTTTGTCCGGTGGCCAAACATATCCCAGAGACGACCAAACCAGTGCTGGGGTGGCCCAGGTTTGGCACTCTTGACCACTTGGATAGAGAGGCATCCAGGTGGAAAAATGGCGGAGTATTTCTAATTGTCTTTTTCAAGGATGGTATTGAATGAGTTACTTTTGCTTTGGCATGCTCAGCAACTTCTTATCGCTTGAATCAATTCATGGAGAATTAAACAAGTCAAAATCAGCCGATCGTGGGCCAGTCTCCTATCTATACATCGGACCGAAAATCAATAATGAAGATCAAAACGTAAATGTTGATATCGCAAACGATATTTGGAAATTTCTGTTTATTTCCAGCTTTTTTAACCATCTACCAGGTAACATCCAACTAAAAAATTCCAACATACGAAAAGTTCTCGCTAATATCTATCGTAAATTTGAAGTTCTAGGGAGGGGGCATCTGCCCTCCCCTGCCCCCCTCCCTTTCCTACGCCCATGATGATGTATGTAAAG
The DNA here is from genome assembly GCA_027921565.1 of Artemia sinica. Taxonomy (NCBI): domain Eukaryota; kingdom Metazoa; phylum Arthropoda; class Branchiopoda; order Anostraca; family Artemiidae; genus Artemia; species Artemia sinica. The sequence continues at coordinate 23,679,820 of CM051263.1, read as the reverse complement.
AAAAAGAAACTTTTGAAGTGAACTTAAACAGAGCAGAAGGTTAGGTTTTTTAGAGCACTGAGGACGGTTTGGTGGAGGTCCTTGCTGAAATATCTACTTTTGTCCTTTTGCCCCTTTTTTTTCACAAGCTAAAAACCAACCTCGTTTCCTTGGTTATTTTTTAATCATATTTTCTCCCTTTTTTGTCAAACAAAATGGGAAATGGTGTACAAAGTTCCAAAATGACTTCTGGGAACTATTCTGTTTTATGGAAAGTAATTAACTCGTATATACAGATTAAGAAAACAGTATTTCCTATAAGCAGTTCCCATAAACATTTTTTGGGCATTTTATCTGTCTATCCAGAAATTTACAAAAATCAGAGATCGTTCGCCATCTGGATTTCCATGTGCTTATAATCTTTATAGTCGGAGGCGAATCTCCAGCATTTTTATTGGAGGGGCAAGAGGAGTTCAATCCAAATAGTCAAGGGGCATGGGCTGTAAAATGTTTTTTTAATTATTGGGGGAAACTGCCCCCCTTGCCTTCCAAACGCCCTCCTTGCCCTTCATTCAATTTCACCTGCTATGCAGGGCAAAACCACTTAGACGCATTATTGGGGGAAACTGCCCCCTTGCCCTCCAAACGCCCTCCTTGCCCTTCATTCAATTTCACCTGCTATGCAGGGGAAAACCACTTAGACGCATTTTTGTAGAATATATTTTTTAGTAAGTCTAAGAGCAAAAAGGTTATAAAGGAATTCTGAAAATACTTTCAGGAACAAGTGTTCATAGAAAGTAAGTTACTAGCACGTATAGATCAAACTGAATCTCATTAGTTTTCCTGGGATCAGTTCCCAATTAAACTCAATTTTTTCATTTTTTGAGTAAACAAGTTTTCTGTTCAAAAATTTGACTAAATGATCCCATGGCATTTCGAACCAGACAGAGAAAAAAAAAATGAAACAAGTGAAAAAAAAACATAGAGAAAAAAAATATGGTTCGTTCTTCACACATAGTACACATAGAACAAATAGCAGAAATGGTAGATGGAGTTATAAATTTTCTGGATAAGCTATTCATACTAAACTCATTAGTCAAGTGCATTTTTTTTATATTCTTTTAGTCAACTAAAAGAATATAAAAAAAAGCTCAGGAAGGAAAAAAGCCAACGTTTCTTGACTATCGTGTAGTATATACTTCACATTTTCTTGGTTTGTCTTTAACAAAGATGTAACATATGTTTTTCCTTTATTACTACGACCTTAAAGAAAAGGATGTTTGAACAGATTTTTCGCTTGTCCATCCACAAAAACTGCATGTTTTTATTTCTCCCCAAGGGGTAATATCTTTGATGGTTTATAAGCGTATTTTCTATGATTGTAAGTTAGTCTTTCCAGATAAACGTCAATGGACACTCATCCACAGAACAAAGCTTAAAATCAGGAAGCATTAGCATTTAAGTTACCGAATTTCCATAGACGAAATTCCTTGCACCGCAGCATATACGTGAATTAAGTTCAATAATTCACTTTTCATCGGACACAGCTGATAAAAATAACTCAATGACGATAAAAAAAATAAATAAATTAATATGCACATATAGAGAGTATCAAAAATAAGTATCGTAGCTTCTAGACAAAATATTGTACAAATCAGAGCATTTGTCTTCAAAGTATTGGCAGCTAGTTTGTCCTTTTTCAGTAAACTTCGGTAAGATTTCTTCCACCCTAAAAAAATAATATATTGACGAAAATAATACCGATGAAAATAAATACTGACGAAAATAACAACGATTCATTACCATTATCAAAATTTGCTTATCCTTTTCATTCAATGAGCAGGAATTTATCATTACTTTGAGTTCATTATTCACTCAGCAATCATGCAGCATTTTTCATTATTAGCAGAATTTAGCCACTGGTCACAATGGCAGAGGTGCGGTAACTTCATAGATGGCAGAGCAGATGGACCATAATCGGGGTAAAAATATTCTCTATCTCATAGCATCGAAAAAACTTAATAATAGGAATTGTAAGGTTTAACTCAGTGGTGTTAAGTAAAAAGTGGCATGTCTCTAATGAGTTATTTTTCCGCGGAGGCTTAGTAAAAAAAAATGTTTACAACTAAGATAGCTCCTTCTTTGCCTATTCGCTAGAACTATCTCTACTGGCTCAAGTCCTTTGAAAAAAAAAATATGTTCCAATGTTATTTCGGTCTAACTCTCAAGCGGGCTGGTAGATAGACGAAATGACTGGGCTCCTGTCTCTCTCCAGGTAATTCAGGATATTTTAAATTTTCTTATATTTTGCAACAATATAACTAACTTGCTGTTTATGAATTAGCCCCCGAACCTCTAATCATAGCTATCAAATTCTGAATGTCACATAAGGCTTAGAACTTTAATTACTTAGGTTCTATTTTCTTGAGTAACTTTTATTTGTGAGTGTCACCAGCTATGATAATTCTGGAAACTAACTGTTTTAATCATTGCTGGTTGATGAATAAACAGTGTAGGCCACCAATGCTAACGTAGTAGGTGTTAAACTACCTGAAGATGGACAGCTTATACTACTGTTCAAATGAGAACAGCTATAGGCTAACACCTATAGCCAATAACTATCTGAAAAATGTCGGAATTGAGGTAGCCTCCAATATTTAACGCCAACGCCTTGGCATATTTCAGAACTAATTCCTACTTCCACGTTAAGAAGTCAGGTTGGATCAATATGTGTACGTGCGTGGGTATAACCAAGTGGAAATTACACCGGGAGGCAGAACCACTCTAAGCTTTAATATGGTAGCTCCTTAGTATCTTTGATGCCCAGAAATACAAAAACAAACTACAATTCACCACCCTAAAATTATATCACATTGCGGTTTTAGGATATCTACCACCATAACCTGAAAATAGGATAAACCGTAAGTAGTAATATAAACAAGCAACTTACATTTATAAACTTTGGGATCTTACATAAAACTAAAAAGCTAAGAGGCAACTTCAAAACCCGACCGAAAGGGAAAGAAGGAACAACCAATCAGAGAAAAAATTGTAACTGTGTAGAAAACGGTAACTGAGGAAGAGTTTGATTGAATTAGGTTATTACTTAACACCCAATTTTTTTACGTAAGGGTCATTACATTGTTACTATACGGCATCTCAAGTTTGATCTTACTTCTTCAAGAAAAGCTTCTTCAGAACGATTAGTCATATAATTCCTGGTAAAATTTTCTCAGTTTAATTTTTTTAAATATTTTTTTTATTTGTGTAATTCATAGCGAAAGCTTGGTCTCTCAGTCCTTTTAAATAGGGCCTTCATTCTGTTCGGGGGCAAGTCTTTGGCCCTACAACTTGTGTCAAATTTCAACTTCAGTTTTTAGAGGTTAAATGGCTCAACTTTCCGTTTGAAACGGTAAGGTCATTCCCTAAAAAAAAAATAATGACCATGTGCCTCAAAAATTATGTTGGTCAGGGTATTTAGCTCCTGGAATCAACACTAAGGAGGAAAAAATAAAAACTGGTAAAGCCCGACCATATAAGATCTTAAAACTATCAGTGGTCTTAGGAAGTCTGTTTACAAATGGCAAAGCCATTGGCCAATTTTTGACAGGCAGCTCTCTTTCAATGACTCATCATGGCGAATCCAAATTTCAAGGATCTTGAGTGCAATTTGAGGTGAAAACGCCAATTTCTCACCTCAACCACAAACCCGAATTCATTTCTGGTCGGCTGTTTTTCTTTTTTTTTCATATAACTAATCTCGGGATTTGAATATTCCATCTTTTTACCATAGTTTTATCATTACTTATGATTTCACATCGTTTTAACCTTGAATAGCTCAGTTGTTTTTCTATACATCACAGCTAAGAGGTATAGCTATAGCTATACACAGCTATATACAGCTCACAGCTATACATCTGCTAAAAAATTTAACTTATATGCAGCCACAAATAAAGTGCTGGTTCATTTATTAGCTTTCAGTTTGGGAGAAAGCAAATTAATAGCATACGACTCAACAACTTTAATAAGCCAGGATTCTGATTCAAAAAATTTTCTGCCCTGCAAATAAATCTAAAATATTCATTAAATTTAATTCAATTAAACTAAAAATTGCATTAAACTTAAATACATTAAGTTTATTAAATTTAATCACATTATTAATAGAGTAAATTTACTTATAAATTTAATACATTAAATTTAATTACATTAATTTTAAATAAAAATTTAACTCAAAAGTAATAATAATTAAATTAATTATCAGCCTTCAATTTGGGAGAAAGCAAATAAAAAGTAGATGACTCATCAATTCTAATAAGCCAGGATTCTGATTCTGAAAATTGTTTGCCCAGTAAATAAATTTAAATTATTTTTACTATACCACATAGATGCTTAACAAGATTTACGTAACTATAAATTGAACCTGGGGTTCCAGCTATGCTTTTAGCTCAATTTTTCGTGCGTCAAATATTTTCTACTTAACTATGTCTGATTAATATTACTTACGGATATATATATTTGACCGCAGTTCCTAGGATGCCAAATCTTGGTGGATGTGTGTTGCACTCGCATACAAGTCTAGCAAAACAATCGTCTCTGCTGCTGGTTTCTGCTATACCGGCCATTTTTTCTAACGAATCAAGCACTTTGACAACAAGAGAGACATTATCATCTTGAGATACTTCTTCCTCTGATCTTTTCTTTCGTCCAATTCCTGGGCTATTCCAAATGAAGGAATGACAGTCAGTCCACCTAAAATGAATGAAAATTTCTTCAGCCAGTAAAACTCAAAAATTAAAAACATTGAATAAAACAAAACATGTCAGTCCATTCCCAGCTCAACATTTTTTTTCTAAACATAAGTATTGCTTCACAATTGCGTCTCAATCCCTCTGTTTTGCCTGAATACTGCCCTAGGCTACATACAAAAGTTGGCTGATTTTGTTGATGGGTATTTTTTTGTTCTTATTTTTAAGCACCAGTTGGTTCACTACACCAAATAACGCTGATTTGAAAAATAAACTGCAAAATCCGCTAGCTTCTTTATGCAGCCTAAGGATACATCCAAACATTACGAGGGCACCGGGACGCAATCACTTGACAAACTTACCAAAGGATGGCAGGGATAGCCTGAATATTTCTCGGACATCGACAAAAGATAGCATTTCTGCCAACAATTTTCAAAATAGATGGAAAAGAGAAAGTAAAATAAAAAGCAAAGACAAGAACTGGAATTAAACACACAAAGGCTGGACAAGAGGTTAAGTCGTCTTCGTAGCTCAAAGTGGGCGAAAGAAGTCAAGCTGCGAAGCAACAAAAAATGAACCTCAAAATATTGCCGAGGAGACTCAACCCATTTTAAAGATTGATTGGCTAAGCACGACCAGGCTATTAGGATAGTTTTACAGTCCTAGCTTTTTACTCATGAAAATCGAAAGCTGTACAAGCGCAATTTTAAATTTGGCTTAAGAAATGCCATCTACATTGACGAAGTATCTCATGGATAGCATTTTCCATGATAGTAGCTCTTTCTTAGCCATTCATGATCTTTTGGCATTCCTATTTTTATGTTACACACTAAGGTAGAAAATATACAAGAATTACTTCCCATTTTGCCTTCTCATATGGCTGATCAGTCAATTTTTTTTTTTGAAAGGGTAAAAGTTTTTTGCATTCATTCCTAGCTTAAACTTTTTAGAAAAGAAAGTAATTGAACTTTGAGGTGCGTAGAGGGGTGATTCAGATGAATGATACTCCACCCTTATGTTTGATAGCTTTTGCCAGTAAAGCTAGTCAGTGCTTCAGTACCCGGGTGAGCTTCTAAAGCAGGGACAGCAAGTTGCTAATCTTGGCATCCAAGAAATCCTAAGATATCTAAAAATGGCTGTGTCGTGTCGATTGCTAATTTTGGTGCTTAGGAAAATCAGTAAAGTAATTTAGATAATATGATAATACATCCAAAAGGCACTAATGGGATGATGCCAAAACCTTCATTCTAGGCACACATTAGTCATCAATATAGACCAAAGAAAACAGGGAAAAAATATTCTTTTCTGTAACACTCCCTTGTCCAAAGAGCCAGAAATGTAAAGCCATAAGGATGAAACATTAATAGGCTTTGCAAAGCATAAAACATTGATAGGTTTTGCAAAGTATGTGTGGTATCTCTAACCGAGAAAGATTCAGAAAAACATGTCGCCCTACTCCTTGGAGTCCAATTAAAAAAACTACCACATTGAAATATAATTTATTGATTTTCTTGGGTACTGGAGTTAGCAAGTTACTATCCCAACTTTCGATGCCTTTGGAATCCGAAATTAATGAACTACTATACTACCCCAATCTTAGGTTCCAAAGAGCCCCGTCATAGGTACCGAAGACTTGAGTTTAGGGAAAATTAACTTCTACCTAAGTAACATTGAACTTGATGGTTTTTCACTTACAATTATAACCCTTTTAAGCGTAATGATGGCGATGAAAAATTACATTAAAATTACTGTTTGTATTTTGACCTTTCAATTTCAAGTATTCCTCTAAAAAAATGTTAATAAAAAGTAAAATTCTTTGTATTTTGGAAAAAATTGTTTTCTTTCTTCTTTTCTTAATTCATTCCATTTTAAAAATCAGTTGAATTTTAAAAACATTAGTGAAAAATAATTTTTCTTACATTATTTTTAAGAAAATTAAGAGCACTCACGAAAAGGCTATGCTATTTTAGAAACATTCATGGCATGCTTATCGATTTCCTTATTTTTGTTCTAATATTTGCTTCATGTCCGTATCCCAGACATTTCAGAATCTGGTTATGAAATCAGCCATTACTGATACTATAAAGAGCTAAAGTACAGCTTGCTCGATGTTGATGGTATTTCAGCAGACCATTTAAATACGGACTCAAAGAAACTTTTGTGTCATCTGCTGTTTACTTTTCAAGTGTCTATTACTTCGTTTATTGTTCCAGAGGGTTTTCTTAGCGGTTGAGTTAATTTAATTTTAAAGCGCGAACAGAACCCAAAAGAATTCAATACAGTCGCTTATAATTTTAGTAGAGTGTTTGGATATATTCTTTTCCCGTTTCTAACTATTTTTGGGTGACAATCAGCAAGGTTTCTGCAATAGCTGAGTCTTTTGCACTCATGTTCGCTGGTTCTTGGCTAAGATTTTTGAAGAATCTACAGGGTATAATCACAAGGTACATCTTTGTGCCTTAGAACTATCAAAGGAGTGCATGTTTGTTGTTGTGTACCTCAAGATGGCGTACTTTATCCGAAGATTTTCAAACTGTGCATTGCTACTCTTTTAGCTCTGATCCGCTCAAAATATTACTTTTCTTTTGTCAGATTAGAGCTGGCACAAGAATTTTCGGTGCCCTAGGTGAAAATATTGCTTGGATGACTCCCCCCCCCACCCATTCGGTAAATAAGCCACTAAGCTGTCATATATTTAAAGATTAAAATAAATATAAAGGTAAATTAAATTTTAAATTTAAGGTTTATTTTCAGATAATCAAAATCACTTGATAAATATTTGCACTTCCCAAAGTTAAAATAAGTTCGCAGTTTTTGTTTCCTGACTGTTTGTCACAAACAATTTGTCGTGTCTACATTTCAAGGTGGCTACTTTAGTCAGAAAATCTGAAGCATAAAAGAATATATTGTAAAAATCGTATTGACTGATCATCTAAACTCATTGTCTTTAACCTAATAAAGCGTAAGAAATACTGATCATAATAATAAAAAAGGTTGGCTTTTAAAAACAGTGCGACAAACTGATGCATATAATGAAACAACAAAACAATAAGAAGTACATTTTAAGATACAGTTTTTTTCCATGGCAAGCCTCCATCCTATTTTTGATTATGTATTGTGCATGTGGTTTTCATCACTAGTAAAAGTGAGGCATTCATACCATGGAATGATATGAATGCCTCATATCATTCATGTTTACCATTCATAGAATGGTGTATACTTTTGCCATTGAACCCATATATTTATTTGTTAGTTTCTTGACAATTTTACTCTTCTCATTGATTTGACCAATGATTCGATTTGACCTGGTTTGAATTGATTTGAACTGATTTGATTGGATGAATTGATTTGACCAAACTCTTGATCAGAATAACATTGACTCGCAAATTTGTTTCTTAATTGGTTTTTCAGAAGCGAGAATCGTCAGACGTGCGACGTCCGTCACACCAAAAGAAAAAAAAAATCAGATATGAGCTTAAAGATTAATTTTGTTTCTATTTTAGACAGCCAATCCTGGCTTTATTGATTCCAGGTTGTGCGAATTCGTGTTATACAGACTACCCAAATCTATTTTCGTCACTTAATTTTTCACAAGTCTAAACTGTCCAAATGTAAAATGATATTCTGACAATGCACAATATTGGTAAATTTAATAGATTTATTACAATTTTACAGGTCCAATGTGCGCATATTTGGTAAATCAATCATTAATTTGTATTTCACATTAGTTTTACTGTCTGAAAACTTTGACTGAAAACTTTGACGGAAAAATATAACATCAAAAACAGCCATGGTGCAAAATGAGCAAAATTACGAATGGCACATATCACGTTTAATATTTCACAAAGAAGAAGTACATTTTGTTTAGTTTTCCGATTGAGAATTATCTATCTAACAACATAGGGATTAAAAATTCCATCGCTTCTTTTTCAGGTGGTACAGTACCTTAAAGGAAAACCCTAATTTGTTCATTATCAACTTTTTTAGTTTTATGACTGAACTATTTAGAAATGACTGGGCTCTCATGCCACAACTTGTAAAGCGTGGATTAGAGATCCGAATAACGAAAGAAAAATAAAAGTTGACACCTACTTTCCCCGAAATCTTAGAAAAACCATTTAACTTCTCCTTTTTTTTTACCGGAGATTAGAGATATTCAGATATTCAGTTGAAGATATTCAGTGTTAATGAAACTTACATCATGAGAAAGCGTGATTTTTTTTTAATTAAACGGAGCAGAATTATCTTTTTAAAGTTCAGGAAAGGACTAACAATCACGCTAACAATAAGTTCAAAGGAAACGTTATTTAAGCGATTCGGCACCTTTGGGAGTTCTTTGGGGTGCTACCTACTTTGATTGACAAACTTGCCAACAAAAGGAACTAAAAATATCAGTGTTTCTTCAATAAATTTCATAGTAAAACCACATATAATATCGTTCGATGATGGCTAGTCTCCTTTGAGAATTCAACAATGGGCCCTTTCTCTTTGTGATGGTCACCCGACGCCCACGCTCGCAAACTGACTTTGAAGTACCAAATGGCCTTAGTTTTGAGATATTTTTGTCACGGAATTGTGATTTGTAATTTAGCTCCACCTTTTTAAGAGGTTTTCAATCTGAAAAGGTCAAATAAGAAAGAAAATCTTACTCAGTAGAACAAGCCCAATGATAGCCAAGGCCCATTGAATTTGATGATCTTTATTCTCGTCCATACGATCAGGAATACGATCTGGTAGTGTAAATGAAAATAATGGGATAGTGAAAGCTAGTGATGTATTGAAGATCCCTCCTTCCAAGATTCTTCCCGTTTCCACCAATCCATCTGTATCCTTATTTGCTTTTTTTGGAAGAAAAGCGCTGATAATATCATTTAGGATTTTGAATTTATCTAATCTGACAACATCTTCATTTGTCAAACCATCTTTTATGTGTAGCATACAGATGAGAAGAATTCTAGGCATATACATCAGTCTAAAAAAGAAATAAAACGAGAATAAATGAATAAAATAAAACATAAATTTCAATTTGATCCACAAGCTACTCAGGACGAGCAAAAGAAGGCTGTAAATATTTAAAGAGTTGCGGTACACACATCCAAGTATAAGACGAAAATCAAACGCCACAAAACAATAAATTTAACAAACAGTAAGTGAAAAGTGACACTTTTCAACAGTAACCAAAAACTCTAAAAAGAAATTTTAAAACATCATCAAAATATACAGAATCTGCCATTTAAACTCATTCTATATAAGGTCCATCATGATTGAAATCACCATTCAAAATGTATTGGCCTAAAGAAATTTGTATGAATTTCGAAAAAGAGAGAAAACACCCCAAGAGAGGGGTAGACATCAAGAAAATACAGAAAATGAGCTCGAGAAATACAATAATTGGTCATAAAATGACCCATAAGTTAACATGGTATTCACATGATGGTAAGATAGCTAACCTTGTTAATTATGTTATTATCATCTGAAGATTGGCAGGATCGATACAAAATACTAGGACATATAGGAGCTCTTTTATTGATGTGAAAAGTAAAGCTCACCATCTAGTAGTGTCTACAGTTAATCTAAAGCTAAAATTTAGGACGGGTAACTATCTTCCTGGAAGCTATGACGTTGGTAGACTCCAGGATGAGAATCTGAAAGAACTTTTCAGGAACAGTTAAATATTGAACTGGCGAGTTTAAAATTTGATATTCTAAGAGATGGATGGAATAATTTTAGGAGAATATTTTATGAAGTCGCTGACGGTATCCTAGGGAACAAAGTTAGAAACACAGCTAGGAATATTAACGAAAACACTTTTAGAGAGGAGGAGGGAGGAGGGGCTTAGAGGAGGAGGAGGAGGAGGGAGGGGCTTGTACAAAAATTAGAGAGGAGAGGAGGAGGGGCTTGTACAAAAATTACTTGAGTAATAGAAAATTATTTTGAAAATAAGAAGATTGTAAAAAGTGGAGAAAGTATCAAAATAGGATTAAGGAGGTGTGAGCTGGAGGCCATGGATAAAATTGCTGATGATATGGAAGATGCGGCCAGATGGCATAATAGTAAAACATTGCACTGGCATGTCATTAAATTGAGAGAGAACAGTCAATCTGAACTTGTCCCAGTTAAAGATAGGGAAGCGGCTGCAATTAGTGATAAGGAAAGAATCATAGAGACGGGCAGAACATTTTGAGAATGTGTTTAATCATGTAAGAGTTACAGGAAAAGATATAGAAAAGAATAAAAAAGTTTACGCCACTTTGGATGTGAAGGAAGATTTATTTTGTTAGGAAAAATGAGGGACAGTACTAAAAGGATTAAAAAAAAATGATAAGGCCCCAGGTGCTCATAGTGTGGTAGTTTTTTTTTTTTAATATGGTGGTTATGAAGTTACAGATAAACTACTAAAGATTAAAGTAACTAGCCATTTTAGGAAAACTCTAATTAAACCCATCTATAAGAAATGTGATAAGAGTGAGTGCGGTAAATATAGAGGCATTAGCTTGGTGTCTGTAGGAAGCCAATTAGCTAGTATCATGATACTTTTTATACTTAAAGATGTTATAGATAAAGTTTTCAAGAGAAGAACAGTGTGGTTTTAGGAAGAGGAGAGGGTGTGTCGACCAAATTTTTACTCTTAGGTTAATAATTGAGAAGTAACTGTGTCATCAAACCCCTTTAGGCCTCAGTTTTATTGACTATGAGTAAGCGTTTGATTCAGCTGACAGAAAAGCTTTAGTGAAGGTGCTATCCTTGTACGCTATACCAGATAAATACGTTAAAGCGATTAGTGCTATGTGCGAAAATAACATTGTTGTGGCTAAGGTAGGAAGGGTATTGCGGTTAAGGTAATCCTATCCCCATTTATACGGATCATTTTGACGGACTTTGTCCTAAAGAGCACAGCAAAGGCAATGAGAGAACGCGGAATCAATTGGGGAAGTAAAATTCACCTAGACTTAAATTGTGCTGATGATTTAAGAATCTTAGATGAAAATGTTAGCAAAACAAATGAATTTTTAGAGGCTTTAGAAGTTCAGGGTGCAAGAATGCGTTTGAAAATTAATTTTAAGAAAACCTAGGAATAAGCAAAAATGAAGAGGTGATGTTTGGTAACAAGAAGAGGTAGTATTGTCAGTAAAGACGGTGGGTGCAGTGAAGATGTTAAAAGTAGAATAGCCAAGGCCCAGGGTGTTTTTTTTTAAGTTCAAATTTTTTTTGGAAGAATAGGAAGTTAAGTCTGCGCACCAAGATTAAAATATTGGAAGCTACAGTGATAAGTGGTCACGCTCCAAAGCGTGAGCGCTTTCGAAAACAGAAGAGTTGCTAGATGTTTTCCAGAGAAATCGCCTACGGATTGTTTTTAGTACCCAACTGACTGACCGTATCTAAAGCAGTAAGCTGTACGAAAAATGTAGGTCAATCTCGCTTTCTAGGGCTATAATGAAGAAAGGATACACGTTTTGCGGATGAAGGATAATAGATTGTCTTAGATCGTCCATGTCGGGTAACCGTCTAGGGACAAACAAAAAGCAGGTTGTCCCCGAATGGGGTGTGAGGATATCGCAAGTAAAGATTGAAGGGAAATGGGAACTTCTTCGGAGGGTGTAAAGAGGGAGACTTTGAATAGACTGGGATGGAGGAGGAGCGCGCGTAACCGTGTTGGCCTCAGGCAGCTTGGTGCTGCAGAGAGTTGTTAGTAGTACGGGATTTCCCAAGTGCTGGTCACTTGATCAGCGGAGCCGTCTCTCTGAGAAAAATGTGTCAATACTGCTAATCTTAAAAATTGTGACTGGCTTCATTATTTCTTCTCTTTTGGCCGAAATAAACTACCATTGTTTTTTTTTATTATTATTATTTAACTAAGCTAAAAGAATACAATGTACGACTCTTAGATATCGATTTAGGAGTATCGAAAGCAAAAATAGAAAAGTCCAAATGTTGCGCAGCACAAGATGCGCCCCTGGTAAATATGTACGATACTTGACCAATTAGAGCATAGGGATCACAGTACCTGTAGCTCTGGGCTTTACGACGTATATACGACATATCTACTTGTAAACTATTGTTCAATTTTAGTCCATCTTGTGGATTTGTTAAATCCTTATCCAAAAGTGTAGAATTTTGTCTCTCCTCGAAAATTTCAAGGAGGCAGGTGACTCCGATAACTGTTATTGTTTCTCAATAAAAACACAGGAACAATTTGTGTCACTTGTAAAGGGCAACAGGGGGGGGGAGCTAGGCCCCCCACGTCTGGGAAATAAAAAGGCATGCATAGAAAATTTACTCCCAATTGCTTCTTGGTAAAAGTGACGTTCATAGTAGCGTGTGGCAGTCAAAGCTCACCATATGATATTATACAACGAATACCTGAAGCCATTCCAACGAAGCGATTCCTTCTCATTAGACAGTAAGCAGTTTTCATCAAAACTGTGACGAATTTTGTACGTACCCTTTTCGTTTCATGGCTGGGTTATTTAGCAAGAGAATTCAGAAGAATTTTTGCTAGGAGAAGATGACAGGGCTCCATAGAAATTTCTACTCCATAGAAATTCAAATTTCTATGGAGTAAAGAATATCTCAAACCCCTTTTAGTTGATATACTCTTGCTTTTAATAATAAAATTGTTTTTCAGACTTAGACATTTGTTTAGTTTTTCTTTTTTTACTTTTTTAAACGGAAGCCTGTCGTCCGAAAGACTTCGCGACAGGGTAATCGGTCTCGTTGTTTTAGTGATTTATTGTGCATTAGGTCTACTGTTCATTCTCATGATGTAAGGGGTAGTGTTGATTCTCGTGTACCTAGAGGTATTCCTTCCTGCTCATGTTTTTTTTTTTTTTTTTTTTTTTTTTTTTTTTTTTTTTTTTTTTTTTTTTTTTTTTTTTTTTTTTTTTTTTTTTTTTTTTTTTTTTTTTTTTTTTTTATGATAGAAGTAAACAGAAATGGAATAGTTTAACTAGTGATGTTAAGATTATTGGAGACCCCCATATATTTAGAAAAACCATTAAGGAACTTTTTTTTGTAGAATATGACTTTTGATCTATTTATTGTTGGGATTATAATGATAAGAAATTCCCGAAGAAAATGTAGTGATAATATTTTTTTTTTTACTATTTTTTTCTTTTTTGATGATATTAATGGTGTCGGTGAGAGAGGGAAATATTGATTAAACCAAAAAAGCAACATCAGTGTTAACAGCCACCCCGAGAAGGAAAAAACTTGTCCAAGGGGGTGGCAAAAAAATAACGCAGGACTAAATAAATTATAAACAACTAATTTAAACCGTACATCCCAATCGGCACCAAAAATCTTACAAAAAAAAGTTCAAATTTACTGTTAGAATTATACCCAAGAGACCAAAGTAAATTATTCAATTATTTATTTTCACCCCTCCCCCCTTAAAAACAACAACAAAAGAACTAAAATTCATAAAAAAAATTGTTATGCGGCCAAGTATTCTTTTTATTTAATTTGTTTTCTCTACCTCCCCCTTGGAAAAGACTTGCTTTTTATGGGAGGTAGCAACAATTTTTTTGTTTGTTAAGTGTTTTGTAAATAAATCCTTCTCTCTCTACTGCGATTGGAGACTAAAAACGAACAGAAATTGGACTGTTAACATAGGCGGGTGCCACTCTTCTTCTACCATTCTAAACGCTATCGACAATTTTACTGAAAGTTCTAAGCGTTTGGAACAAATATATAATTTCTTCTGCATTCGGTACTGCATTACTAGCATTTTTTGTTGACCCATTAGTATTAAAAAAAAGAGAGCCAAGTACGCTGCAATAATTATAGTAAAAGGTAGAGGAAGGAATAATTTTTTCTATATATTTTATATATGGGCTTATTTCTGCTCATTTTACTTACAATTTTGCTCATTTGTCGTCACTACAAAAACATTATTTACTTACTAAACTGAAAATGTGTTTCATAACTTTGATAATAACCAATCTAGCTTCAAAAGGAAAATAACAAATCAGATTTGAACTGGAACTTTGCTTATGAGTAACTAAAATAATTCATTTAAAAGCGAGACGTTTTTATTTCTAACAGTCATGCGCATTAAGACATTAAACATTACTAAAAACGATACATTATAAAAAAAAGATAATAACAAGTGATTCGAAAGTAAGTTTCAAGAAAATAACTTAATTGCTGTTGGTCTGGAGGGGCACAGTCCCTCGATAATATACGATAGCAGGACAATCTTGCGTTATCATATATTCCTCTGCCGAAGGGTTTCTAAATAAATGTATCACAGAGGAAGGGTGGGGTGGATATGTAACAAATTCTCTAGGGGGGAGGGGTTAATAACAGTTTTTATTCAGAAAACGTTAAATTTGTTCTAAACACAACATCTTTTAATTTTTGTACATATTTATTCTACCAGTAACCCATGTCTCTGGTCCATTCGTCCATCTATAGATGAAAAAATATTATGTATAATTGCAAATAATGTCATCCGTTTATGAATGTATCCATATTTCGGCGCAATTCATCGATCTATGGTTTTTGCAGTCTGTTGATATTTCAGAAAATCTGAGGTTATCAAAACTTAAGCCGCTCCTTGGAAAAACTAAAAATATACAAAATGCTCAAAACTTTGCAGCAGCCAGGAAAATCATTAGGTTTTCCTGGCAAGAATACTTTAAAAAACCTAATTCAACATCCCTCATCCTAGGAAATATTTTTGAGGAATCCCCATCACCAAAAATAATTCTTGCTGGCCTGCTCGACAATTTTTTAATTTTTATTTGATTAATTGCCTGAACCGAAAAGCAGTTGTGTGATTTCATCAAACTCTTGGGAGGGGGATAATTGGAGCCTATTTTCCCAAATCAAGTGAAAATGAAAGCGAAAACTGAAAAAAATGAGCCATATAGTATCGTAAAGGTAAAGATACACTAAAGAAAACTGACTCGTTTCTTTGGATGCTTGAATTATGCAGGCTTATCCTAGTTTTGACAAGAATTTTTTAGAAACTAAATTTCAGCTGGGGGTGGGGAAAACTGGGTTTGGGAGGGGGGGGGGGGGGGGGGGGTGAGGGCAAACCGACTTCTGGGAGGGGCAGTTGCACCCCTGCCCTTTAGAAAATTACGCCCCTGCTGAAAGGACAATGTGAAATAGACTCCCAATGGTGTGTAGTAAAACTTTCAAGTCCCACTTTTATTCTATCAAAAATATTAAAAGAAAAAGAAACTTGCATAAAACGAGAAAATGGCTTACACGGACAAAGAAACTATACTGAAACTAGGCTATAGTAATAAGCAAACTGACCGTAAATGTATTTTGACCAATTTTCTCGACTTTTTTTGCTCAAATTAATGCCTTCGAGACTCAAAATTATTCAACTATGTCGTTGTGGGAATCATAAACAGGAAATGATTGTAATTAGTCTGCGTAAATAGTAACATACAAGCACAAGTATTGTCAATTATCTGCGAAAAAAGAGATTGAACTTTAAAAAAAACCTCGGAATATTTAAGGGCGAATGAACTATTTATTTTTTGTTATTTCTTTTCTATGGAAATGTTAATGTGACGCAAATTATCAAAACCAGTGATAGATTCATGGTGGCGTAAATGACTTAAGACTCGATTTCTCATGGGGATAGAGTAAGACGTTTGGGATTCAGGGAACAAAAAATATCAGGCATGGAAGATATTCATATACAGCAAGAAACATCGGTAAAATGGCTGGAAGTATCTTATCATTACACAGGTCACAGACGAAAAAGTTCCGTTTAATTCAAAATAATTATAAAAAAATAAGTTTCTGGGATGGAAGTAAAGAGCGAAATTTAAACGAAAATACAAACAAAAATTTTTGTCAGAAAAATATTATTGTCAAAAATTAATTCTTACTTTTTTTTTTCTCTCTAGTCGACAACATAAACCTGACAGTTGTCATCCAAAAGAGGCGGTGACACAAAAAAGGTCATCTTCAGATTCCGTTAAAAGAAGACACTATTTACAAATTTTCTGTCTGACCTCCTTGGAACTTTCCCACGAAACATGCTCAAATGTGCCATCGTGTTGCAGCAGCAGCTGCAATTTAGTAAAGAGCGAACCACAGCCCATAGTAACCAAAAGTTAAAAAACACGTTTTGAAAAAAACTGCCTACTGAAAAAATCCCCGTCTGACACTCATGAACTGTAGCTAGACCCCAGCGCCACGTCGATGAGGAAAGACCGGCGGCGGCGGGGCCAAAAACAGCAGTGGCAGCGCGCCACCGGTAAGATGCCGGCGGCGTGCCACTGGTAAAATGTCGGTGACGCGCCGCCGGCGCGATCAATGTTGACCGCAAACATTAATGTTTTCATCAGTCTTTCTCGAATCACAGCTTAAATTTATAATTTACTTTCTCTACTCATTGACAGTACACTTTCAAAGGATACTCCGCGTAGTAGCTACTGGTAGCAACCAAATTGTCATATTCTTGTAAAGGTCTCTCACCTCCCTTCACACTCCCTTTTGTATTTTTTTGAAGCAGCCATATGATGTTCTATAAGATCCGTCTCTGCTTTAGATTTAAAAAAGTAATTAACTTTTTGGCATCCCTGCTTTCAATAAAAGAATTCAAGATATTATCATTTAAATATAATACTCTCCCCCTCCCCTCTGGATACCACCTTGATAGGATACCGTCTCTGCTTTAAACCAAAAAATAATTAGCTTTTTGGCATCCCTGCTTTGAAAAATAAATAAATTCGAGATATTATCATTTAAATATAATACCTCCCTAACCCTCCCCCCTCTGGATACCACCTTGATAGAATACCGTCTCTACTTTAAATTAAAAAAAATAACTTTTTGGCATCCCTGTTTTCAATAAAAAAAAAAAAAAATCAAGGTACCATCACTTAAATATAATAACTCCCTATCCCCCCCCTCTGGATACCATCTTGATAGGATACCGTCTCTGCTTTAAATTAAAAAAAATAATTAACTTATTGGTATCCCTGCTTTCAAAGAAAAACGAGGTATTAACATTTAAATATGATAGCTCCCTACCCCCCCCCCCTTCCCCCTCTGGATACAACCATGATAGGATACCGTCTCTGCTCTAAATTAAAAAAAAATTAATTTTTTGGCATCCCTGCTTTCAATTAAAAAAAAGTCGAGATATATATCATTTAAACGTAATACCTCACTACCTCCCCCCCTCCGGATACCACCTTGATAGGATACCGTCTCAGCTTTACATTAAAAAAATAGTTTACTTAATAATTAACTAGGTCACTATATGGTTCAAACTAATACGCGAAATAACGTTAAACAGCTTAGTGTTTTCTTGAAAAAAAAATTGAGGGTATGAGTAAAGGGGTACAATGACAACAACAAAATGTCGAAATTATTCAGATATACCTCAAATTATTGGAAAACTGAGTCATAGATTCGCCGTGGCATTCAATAAGATCCAAAGAATCTAATTAAAAGGGAGCACACATAAAAGCCAAATTAGGCCAGTAGCCTTTGAGAAATTTCAAAATACCTAAGACAATGAACAAGTCCCAATGGGGGACCCTGGGTCTATCAAAATATTTCAATGGTTTCCCAGAGAATTTGATATCATTTTCTTCTGTATCCACTTTAAATAAAAAAAATAATTATATTTTTGGAATCCCTGCTTTCAATTAAAAAAATGAGGCATTATCATTTAAAAATGATACTCCCCTATCCCCCCCCCCTATAGGCAATAATTTACAATTTTTTTATGAATCATATTTTGGGGTAACTTCCGTTTCAATCTTTAATTCCCCAGTCTTGTACATAGCTTTGTCTATAGCTAAATTTTGTCTCAATAGAAGTTTGTTTTTTTTTTTGGGGGGGGGGTAAAAATTTTCCAGAAAGAAGATTGTATTTTCTTTAATCCATCAGGTGTTCAACAGTTGTGTATTAAACATTAAGAAAATCTTATCAAATAACATCAAAAGAAAACAAAATTCTGCAAACTTACGATTTAGCTGTAGAAGCAATCTGTCAACTATCAATTTCAAAACCTAACTGAAGCTGTATAGTAGTGAATGCATTCTATTCAACTTTAAAATAAAATTCTTGACTACAAATGATGTAAGAAATAGCAATTGGGAAACTGCATTCGAGATGATTTAATCTCATTTCATAAAGACGATACTTTTTTTGTCAACATATGAAGAACTCTGTATATTGCAATTGCATCCATCTGGTTTTTATGCAAAGTAACAAAAGAGACGAAAATAACGAACAAGAGAGTAGTGAAGAATTATGGTATGCAAAGTAATATTTGGCAGGGAAAGTCACTGGTGATAAATCGCTAGGGATGGCACCGTGATTGGATGATTTTTGGGGAACCAAATTTTTTCAGGGTGACGCATAGATTTTCGGTGAAATACCCGAAAATTCCAGGATAGTGCAAGCTCTACTTGATTTCTAATCAGGAAAATCGAAATACTAAACCACACGAGAAAGAAAAGCTCCGACTTTGCGGTTGACGCAATAAAGAAGTGCCGCAAAATTATTTCAAAGTCAGCAGAACGCAACCGCCTCTGCCACCGGCGGCGTAGCGACTCCTCGGCGGCGGTCAACCGGGCTTTGGTTAGCGGCGTTCGGTCGATCCTCTGGCGCGGCGCCAGGGTCTAACTGTAGCTATATTTCGGTTCGTCTTAAAAGTAAAAGTTTATTTTGAAAAAGAAATTTATGGTTATTTGAAAAACCCTTAAACACCTCGAAAATGGCCTCAGATCAAAATGCAAAGGGTACCATTGGAATCAGCATAGGCCTAGTCGAAAACCTTGTACAAGGACGTTACAGTCCCCCACCATAAACAACAAGGAAAGTCACTTTTTTGCATGGGTAGCATTGATCTTTCTCCCATTTTTTCGTTTCTTTTCCAGGGCTAACGGGTCACCAGAACATCATATGGAGATGTTTAATGGCTCATTCTAAAGGTATTTTACATATCAAATTGCTTTTTATAAATTCAACTATCTGCAAGTGCAATATGGGACTACAAATAGCATTTTTTGTGCCATTTCTCAAGAGGTGGGGCTAGCGGGCTACCAGAATATTGTAGGCAGATGTTAATAGCTCATATAGAAGCTATTGCTCATATCTACGCTCATAACATCTGCATGTGCCAAATAGCACTAAAACGGCACTTTTGGTACCATGTCTCAAGTGGAAACGCTGGGAATAGTGGGCTACCAGAACTTCTTAGAATGATGTTTAATGGCTCGTTTGAAAGTTATTGCTCATATCTACGTGCTTTTCATGAATTCTACCATCCGTAAGTGCGATATATCACTAAAAACAACACTTTTGGTGCCACTTCTTCAATGGAAAAGCATGGAAGTATAAAACGGTATCATTGTAATAATTATGGTAAAAGCCCTTAACTTGAGGTTTACATGAACACAGTCGAATGTTCCTCCTTCAAGCCTCTTTCATCAGTTACGCAATTATGGTCCTACAAACACCAGTGGATTAAATTGGATTAAAAGAGCCATGGTTTCGTTAGTAGAGCGTTAGACTTCAGATTAGAATGTCAAGTGTTCAATTCCTGCTTGTTTTTTTTCACTTACGGTTTTGTCCCTTCTGGATGATTATTTTCCAGATATTTCACTATTTTTGTAAATGTGATGCACTTACTTTTTAACTTTTCAAGCATTTTAGTTCAAAAGGGAACAGAGGTCATCCAGTTCATGGTTTACAGCTAAATTCTTAGTAGATCACTAAATCCATACCCCCATCAGTGGCATAATTTCATCAAGATCCTGGAGGGGGGGGGGGGCTAAGTTGGAGCCAACTTTCCCAAATCGAGACAAAATGACAGCGAAAACTGAAAAATGAGCCATATAGTACCATAAAGGCAAAGATACACTAAAGAAAACTGAGCTGTTTCTTTGGATGCTTGAAATTATGCAGGTTTATCTTAGTTTTTACAAGATTTTCGGAGAAACTAAAATTTCAATTCGGGGGATAAACTGAGATCTAGAAGGGGGGGGGGGCAAACTGAGGTCTGGGAGGTGCAGTTGCCCTCTTCTGCGGAGCACCCAACCCCTTGCCACTTGGGGGGTGGCAAACCTTCAGCGACAGGTTTTTCGACCATTTGAAGTTTAATTGTGTCAATTTTTGTACTTTACGATATCGTTATAAAGATGAATTTATAAAAAGCAGGTAGATATAGGCATTAGCTTTGAAATCAGCTCTCTGCGACGTTGCAGCGCCCCATTAGCACCGGAGAAAAAAGAGACAATCCAGTGATACACAAGCTAAAATATGATTTTCTTTGGCATCCAACCTAGGGGCTGAAGAGCTCAGGTTTCGGGTTATAGGTCAGGATGATTCTGCACTTTTCTTTTCACTTAACCACCATTTTCTAGATATTCAAGAACTTTTTTTCTAAATTCCCAATAAATTACATTCGTAAGACTTTTACTCTTATTAAGTTTAAGATTAAATAATTATAATCATTCAGCTTTAAATAAAAGAATTATAACGTGCTTTTAAACTTTCGCTTACTATAAGCCATGGATCTACCTTTACTAGCTCGCAACTGGTACTACAATCATGACTAAGAAAAACAGTATATACGGTGAAGTTAATTCAAGTTGCAATAAAAAGAATGCCTCTTGGAGGTACTAGTTCCCAAAACCCCATTCCTGCTACCAATTGGAAAAATGTTTCTGAGCACATTCGACAGAGAGTGATTAAACTCTTGGTTTTGCATCCAAAATAATACTCCATAAGTAATATGATTCCTTTATATCCTTATTTTCTACGTTTGGTTGATAATGTTATTTCAAAAATGTGGTTAGTGCCAGTGTAAGTGTGGTTGAAAATAAAACTCATCTCATCTCTCATCTTATAAATTAAATCGATTGACTTCACTGAAAAACGTCCAAGCCAATATTTTGGGTATGATTGATCCCTGTTTTCAGTGTTTTCCATTTTATAGTTCAAAGGCTATATATTGAAAAGAATTGACTATATTAAAAGACAGTATTGGCCCGCTTACAATGGACCATTGTAGAAAATCTCCACTTGGCCGTCATTTCTATGAAAAATCATAAACTGTTGTGAAATACAACTAGACTAAAGTAAATCTCTAATTTCAAGAATTTATGGAACGGTCCATTTTGAAAAGACCTTTTTTTGGAAACAAGGTTTCGGTTCTACGCCACTGAAATTCTCAAACAGGGACAAAGATTCGGACCGCATCAACGCTGATTCCACGAGGCATAAAAACTCTCTAGGAAAAAAGACCCTAGACATTTTAAATTCGTAATTACTTCTTTCTGTGTCAGGGACGCTACTGGAACTAGCCTTGCCTCTGACATAAAATTTATTCTAAAATACTCGGGAAGAGAAGAAGAGGGTAAACTGCCACCACCACAACAGGTCAAACTTACAAATTCAGATCAGTAACATGATTTATCACTCTTTAGAATATTATCACTAACTAGAGTATACAATGTTTATCACAGTTGGGAATGAAATTAAAAGTTAGATTCTAAAATCGATTGAACCTATCCTAATTCATATTCTAGTGCGTACCTTACGTTACCACAACACTGATTATTAAACATTCACGATATGTAACAGACTGATGATCTTGACGATGTACTAATTAATTTGAAAAAGGAATGACATACTGAAGACCAGCTTCTCCCACATGAGAATAATGATGTCGCACCCTACATTGAATATGAAACTTCATTCCTTCTACCCTGCATTGAAATAATTTGATTCTCGATCCGTTATACCCGATCTTGACCAGCCCTAATTTCAGAGGTATGCTTGCCGGTTTCTATTAAACTAAAAATAACTGTATTTTAACACAACACAAACACAGTTTTTTTTTCCAAGATAATATTACCCCCCCCCCCGCCCCATAATTTGAGTTTCATGTTTCAGATATCTTAGGCTCTCGTGCAACAGGATTAATAATCCAGAATAATCAATTCCTGTGGAAACCAAGCAAAAAAAAAAAAAATTCTTCTTCTAGAGAAGTGAGCAACTAAACTAAAGACAAATTAGGTTAAATAATCTCTTAAGATAAGGGACAACCCCATATGATATGTGATTAGAAACAGCTTGATGAAATGAAACGGGTAAAGGTACCAGTGAGTGTCTTCACTCAGATTAATGCTGAGACCAATTTGCAGCACTAAAGTCCCGTTTCTGTTTTATGGTCTTGTCATTAAAAAGCTGGCACAACCTGACGATGGTGGGGTTAATAAAAACGATGGCTGAATCACGCATTTGAATAAAAATTAGAACTTAAAAATCGCAGGGAAAATTACATTCCTTCAAGGATTTTGATATCCCCCCCCCCTCTAGTAGAAAACAAGTTTCATTGTGACAACATTGTTAGCAATGAAAACTCTCAACATATACTTTGACCAAAAACCATTATATAACAAATTTTATTCAACAAAGAAAAGGTACTCAATTACAAAGACCACAGCATTTTCACTGCAGTTGAAATGCCAACATCTGTGTAGTTAAAGTAGAAGAGACCACCAAGCGTGAATGCAGAGAGAGCATACACAAGAGCAACGGACACTTTTGGGATTGTTTCACCAAATATTTTGGGCCGAATGTAGTCAATAACAATAGCTTCCAAACCCCTGCAAAGAGAACAAGCATTAATAATTGTAAATGAAATACTAGAGCTGTATGTAGGTAGGGCACTTCCGCCTGCCCAGCACACATGACCAAAGAAAACCCAAAGAGAACACACTGACAGGTCAAATATTTAACAAATAAGACGAAACATTGACCCTCACAAGACTTAAATGATCCATATTATGGGCAATAAGCGTGCGGCGAGGGAGGTTTCCAGCTATAAGAAAACACTTTATATAGCCATTATGCATGACATAACTTTCAAGAGCTACAGAGCTCAAAAGACGGCTCTTACGTGAAAGAGAAAGCACTACTATGGACATTACAATTTTTTTTATATCTGATTTTATCAAAAGGAACAAGAAGTCTTTTTAAACTAGAAACAGAAAGACTATGCGTTTTTTTCAGTACTTTTGTAAAGTTTATATTCTAATTTTCAACCCTGACACTCCATTTATATTTGCACACTCATTACCTGCCAAAAATAAGGAAAAACACCAGCATCATTTTAAGGTTAGGATTTTTTACATATAGATACTATCAGCTACATGCTTGTCCCACTAATACCTATCTAGAACACAAAGTGGTGCAGCAACAGCAACCCAGGGGGTTACAGCCGCGGAGCAACCTATGCGACTATGTCTTATTAGGATTAAATTTATATGCTCTGATTCATGCTTGGAATTGGCCGTGGAACTGGACAACATGGGTTTAATTTGCCATGGGGCGGGGGGCAACTGACCCATCCAGACCTCAGTTTGCCCCCCCCCCAGCTGAAATGTAGTTTCTGCGAAAAAATCTTGTCAAAATTCAGATAAGGCTGCATAATTCAAGTATCCAGAGAAACAGGTCAGTTTTCTTTAGTATATCTTTGCCTTTATTGATTTGGTAAAATTGGCTTCAACTTTGCTTCCCCCCCCCCCCAGGATTTCGACGAAATTACGCCATCGCTGGACATCTCCAGAAATTAGTTTTGGGTGCAAGAAACAAAAATAAAACAGATCCCCTGAAGAGTGTAACAAAACAGATGTTACTACTACGTAACATCTATATTACTACTATATTACTACTGCAGTTACTACACTGTAGTAACAAAAACTAAAATTCTCAATCAACAATATAAACCAGAGACAGTAGCTTTATCATAAGATCACTTGCATCAAAATATGATTAAAATCAGCTTGTAACAGTGGTAGGTTTGCGATTGTGGTCCACAACTCTCTTCTATTAACACATGAATCACACTGTTTTGCCTAACGAATTAAAAAATAAAAATAAAAACAAAAAAAAGATGCTGGAGCCACCAGTTTCAGAAACTGGACTGGTGAGTCTCAAATTCAGACCGTGAGTCTCATTGAATATCCATTTTTTGGGGTAAATAAACATTTTTCTTTTTTTATTTTTCTCTTTCAGTTCTTTATATTATTCAAGGAGGACAGCCTTCTTAGATGGAATAAAAGCGTGGCTTTTTACAGATTATCTATAGGTTTAGACATGAGGAACGTTGAGAGTGCCCTGAACAGACATAAGTATATGTAAGCAGAAGATGGAATATCTACAAGAAAGTCCTTGACTTGACAGGCTAAATTGCTCCAAAATACTATTTATGTCAGCAAGGGGAAGTAAGTTCAAAATTTTAATAGACAATTATATAGCAGTCTAAGGTAAAAAATTATTTTATAACCAACCTACATAGAATAGGAAATCGCTCTCTGGAAAGAATAAACCTCAATGTTGAAAAGTCAAAAATATTCCTTTAATCATTACAAAGTATTCCACAATATTTTTAGGGGCTAATTTTATTTAATATTTTAGAATAAAGTACTTGATCTAGGTGAATAAAACTTTCAGACATTTTCTGGAGTTGAGTTGGTTCCTAATAGTTTCATTTACATGGCTAAACCACTTGTAATTTATTTTAAAGATTACAGAAAGTAAAAAATTTCATCAAAAATTATTGTCTAAATTAGTGTGAGAAAATTAACGCAAAATTTTAGGAAAAAATTCTGAGTGGCCTCTTGGGGCCCACCCAACTAATCTCATCAATTAGAATCATTCTTTCAGCAGTTAAGCTCTCTTCTATGCCAATAGGCAGTGTGTCCAGTCCATTAAGTCGGGCGTAAATTGAGTGGTGAGACGAGCTTGATAAAGTTTTCCATATTCGGAATACTGAATATATAGATGTAGTCAGTAAGTTCAAAATGTTAGCAGGTAATTACATAGTATCCTAGTGCAATAACTTTTTGGACCAACAACTGGACCCCTTCCCTCCTCCTCATAGAGTCCGAGTTGCTCTTTGAGTTCAAAAACCCATAACTAAGGCACTAATTGTTACTTATGGCCAAGTCCGTTAGAGATTCTACAAACTAGAAAATGTTTTGTATATCAATAAATTCCATTTATTTAGTGGGCGAACTGTCTTAGCTAGTGCACAATTTCAGCCTATAGTAACACTAGGCACATACATCTTACATGCAAACACAACAATTCTCATCTGTAAGTATATTAATCCATACCCTATTTGTTCGTTCATCAATCAAGTACAAAATACGAAAATCATTCTACTATAACTGGAATAATCATTTTATCTTTATATCTTACACCTTATGATTCTAACTCATCCAAGAGATTATTTTATACTGAATGCCACAAAAAACAGACCCTAACTTTAGCAGGCTTCTATTCTTATTTTTGAGTCATAACTGAATGAAATATTCATTATAATTAGTCCCTCGTGTTTTAATCCCCATATTGAAACTAGGGAATATAAGAACCTTTTTCATCATGTTTGAGTAGATTTCCCAGATAATCCAATTCAGCTCAATGTATCAGTTCTTGAGAGATAGCAAACAACTGTCTATGACTTTTTTACAAAGCAAGCGAAGATTCGCTTATGTAAATCTAACATTGGTGTTCAAGCCCCCTTCAGACACACTGTTCTTGGGCATATCTCAAAGAGAAAATCTGGAATACTAAGAGCTTTGATACTGTGTACGAACCCGAAATCAGTCTCAATACTAATCGAACAGCCTCCAAGCACCCAGTCCAGTCAATATAAGAATAGATTGGGGATGTGAGTGCTTGCTCTGATTTTTTTGAAACAAAACTCCATTACAAATAACGATTGCAAGCACTTTCTACAACACGGAAAGCTGAGCGGCTGACTCCTTTAACATAGAGAACCTCTTCAGCACGGTTGGACAGAATCTCTCACCCTCTCGACCAGGCCAGGATTTACCAATAGGCCGACTAGGCCCAGGCCTAGAGGTGCATACTCCCAGGGGGTGCAATAAATTTTGATTGAGTAATTTTTTTCTTAACAAAATCTGGACTGTGATACGATTCATCGTCGAAGTGCCAGGTACACTCCGCCACCATGCTGCCTATCCATAGAAAAGTGATTTTAAAACAACACAGGAATTCCAAAGCGACTTAGTAACTGTCAGATGTCTTCCAAGAATGGCAGCTGAGAGTTTTGTATCAACTCTATTCTTCATTACTTTTGATTCATCATTTGCGTTCTGTTCAGTGCTTCCCCTATCACAAATTTTCGGAGATTTCCCCGAAAATCTCGCAAAACCGGAGCGGCAAAAACGCTTGGACCTAGAAGTGCCAAAGCTATAAATCCGGCCCTGCTCTCGACCAGCCCAACGGTACACTTCGTGGAGCATCTGAAGTTGCTAGTGCTACATTTAATAGCTAAATTAGGGATTTTCAGACCCAAGTTCTTCACAAAGCATTCAAACCAATTCTGGATTCCGCTCTTGTACTGCATTCCCACTTTTAAACTGATGCACGAATTTGTGCCCGATTTTCACGAATGAATCTATCTTATAGGAGCGTTTGATACGGTACACCTTTTGCTGGAGCTGCAACTAAGGTTTAGTTGTGGTCATCACAGGCATTGCTTCCACCACTAATGACTATTGAAGAAAGGTGATTATTGACTGAAGAAAGAAGGTACCACAAGCAATGTACGCCGGTCAAGCTAGCCCCCTCCCCCCCACACACACACTTGTTTTATTTTATTGTCAACATGTATTACTTGCAAGATAATTTGATGGTTAAATTATGTATTACAATAACAGCCATTGTGACGTCAAAGGAGAAGATACTTCGATTTTTAACTATTTTTGTTGATTATGTTTTATTTTATCGTCTTTCAACTGGAAGATCCTTGGGCATTGAATAAAACTCTATCACTAGGAAAAACTGACAAGTTACAAAACATGGATTTCCTTGAGTAGATCTCCTTTATCTTTTAAATCTTACAACCCTTACCCCACCAAAAAAAGTAGTAGCTTCAATAGGAAAAAACCTATTCGTTGAGTATGTTCTCCTTCGATGTCCTAGACCAGAGAACCAAAGACATAATCAATAAAATTATCCTCATCCTGTGTGTTGCCTTTAAATACCTTTGTTTTCTGTTCAACTTTAAAAATAAAATCTTATCTTGCCATAAAATGTGTCAACCCATTTCAGTACAGTCAATGAAGATATCTTGTTTACGTTCCAAAAGGACATGTTTGCACAATAGCAAGATGTGTATATAGTTACAAAAATAAAAATAATAAAAATAACAGATTTGACAGGTTAATTGCTGCTTTTTTCGGGGGGGGGGGGGGGTAGGTTTACTTTATAGTTAACATTAGTAATTACTAAAATTTTGTTCTCTTTTACAAAAAAATTATCCCTTTGCTTTACTGTTGATGACATATTTATTTTTGTAATTCATTCATAGTCTCTTTTTTAGTTTGAGGGTAATTATGGATCCCATGCAAAACTCTTATTGAGCTAAATTACAAACTATGATTGCTTTATCTATTTATACAAGAAGTATTTTTAAATTCTTCCTTGGGCTTCTTCATCCCCTGCAGCACATGAACTTCATTTTCTTCCTTTTAAGTTCTAGGGTATTTTGTCATGTGATAGCAATTTGTAATTCTCTTACCTAACCTGATCTCTAAGGTCATTAAATAAAAAAACAAGATTTTTAACTGAAAGTAAGGAGTGACGTTAAAACTTAAAACGAACAGAAATTATTCCGTATATGAAAGGGGCTGTCCCCTCCTCAACGCCTCGCTCTTTATGCTAAAGTTGTTTATTGTTTAAAAAATAGAGTTGTGAGAAAGTCAAACTTTAGCGTAAAGAGCGAGGCATTGAGGAGGGGACAGCCCCTTTCATATACGGAATAATTTCTGTTCGTTTTAATTTTTAATGTCACTCCTTACTTTCACTTAAAAAAAAAAACTTGTTTTTTTTTTATTTCATTTTGAACGTTTTTGAGTTAATACAGGTTTTGATTTTGGCTCACCGTACATGAATATTTAAAACAAAATTTGCATATTAATTCTATTTTTATTTGGTTAAATGGCTTTCTCGAAAGTGGTTTAATTTTATTTACGAACGTTTTTATGAGTAATAGATACACGTAACTTACGAATTAACTTACGTAACGAACTTCTATATTCATATATTTTTAATACGTGTATTAGGGGGTTCGCCCCCTAGTCAATACCTCGTTCTTTACGCTAAAGTTCGAAATTTGTTCCAATTCTTTAAAAATGAACCCTTAATCACAAAGGCTTTTAATTAGAATAAATAGCTCTTATGAAAGTACAAAAAAATATTTGGCTTAAAGAGCGAGGTATTGACTAGGGTGCGAACCCAATCATATACGTAAAATTTCTTGTTCACTTTCAGTTGAAAAACTTGTTTTTTTTATTGAATTTCTGATCTTTTTTTTAAATAATGCTGGGAAATCCGGCGCCCCCTTCATAGCAATGTCCCTTCCCCCATGAAAACTTCCTCTATGGAAAGATCCTCCTACATAACCCCGACCCCCCCCCACACTACCAGAAAAATCCCCCCTGAAAACGTCAGTATACTTCCCAATAACCAATACTATATGTTAACATTGGGTAAAGTTCATAACTTTCAGCCCTTCCCCCGGGGACTTTGGGGGATTAAGTCATCCTATAAGACATGGTTATCATATTTTCGACCATGCTGAACAAAATGGCTATCTCAAAATTGTGATCGGGAGACTTTGGGGAAAAAAATGAGAGTGGGAGGGGGCCTAGTTGCCCTCCTTTTTTTGGTCACTTAATAAGGGTACTAGAACTTTTAATTTCCATTTGAA
Organism: Artemia sinica; assembly: GCA_027921565.1. Lineage (NCBI taxonomy): Eukaryota > Metazoa > Arthropoda > Branchiopoda > Anostraca > Artemiidae > Artemia > Artemia sinica. Next base: position 23,650,351 of record CM051263.1, on the reverse strand, counting down.
TGAGCCCTGCCACGATATTTAGGACCACTGGGTCGATAGGATCACCCTTGGAAAAAAAAAAATAATAAACACGCATCCGTGATCTCTCTTCGGGCAAAAAAAAAACAAAATTCCACATTTTTGCAGATAGGAGCTTGAAACCTCTACAGTAGTGTTCTCTGATACGCTGAATCTGATGGTGTGATTTTCATTACGGCTCTATAACTTTTGTCTATAAATTTTCTCAGGTGCATAACTTTTGATGGATTGGACTAAGCTTGATGAAACTTATATATTTGAAATCAGCATTAAAATCTGATTCTTTTAATGTATCTATTAGCATCAAAATCCCGTTTTTAGAGTTTTGGTTACTATTGAGCCAGTTCACTCCTTACTTATAGTTCGTTACCACGAACTGTTTGATTACCAGGATCAGGATGACCTTGTGAGACCTAAAATTATTCAATGTTACAAATGATAAAAATTCAAACAAACAGTTCGTGGTAACGAACTGTAAGTGAGGAGCGACCCGGCTCAATGGTAACCGAAACTCTAAAAAACGGAATTTTGATACCAATAGATACATCAAAAGAATCAGATTTTAATTCTGATTTCAAATATATAAGTTTCATCAAGTTTAATCTTACCTATCAAAAGTTACATGCCTGAGAAAATTTGGCTGATTTTCGAAAAAAGGGAGAAAGACCCCCTAAAAGTTATAGAGCCTTAATGAAAATCACACCATCATATTCAGCGTATCGGAGAACCCTACTGTAGAGGTTTCAAGCTCCTATCTACAAAAAGTGGAATTTTCCATTTTTTGCCAGAAGAAAGATCACGGATGCGTGTTTATTTGTTTTTTTGTTTGTTTTTTTTCCCAGGGGTGATCGTATCGACCCAGTGGTCCTAGAATATCGTGGGAGGCCTCATTGGAACGGAAATTAAAAGTTCTAGTGCCCTTTTCAAGTGAACAAAAAAAATGGAGGGCAACTAGGCCCCCTCCCACGCTCATTTTTTCCCTAAGTCACCCGATCAAAATTTTGAGATAGCCATTTTGTTCAGCATGGTCGAAAATATTATAACAATGTCTTTTAGGATGACTTAATCCCTCGAAGCCCCCAGGGGGAGGGCTGAAAGTTATGAACTTTACCCAATGTTAACATATAGTATTGGTTATTGGGAAGTATACAGACGTTTTCAGGGGGAATTTTTTCTGGTAGTGGGGGGTGGGGGTGGGTCGGGGGTTTATATTGGAGGATCTTTTCATGAAAAAAGTTTTCATGGGGGAAGGGACATTGCTATGAAGGGGGCGCCAGATTTCCCATCATTATTTTAAAAAAAAATCAGAAATTAAATATAAAAAAACAAGTTTTGCAACTGAAAGTAAGGAGCAACATCAAAACTTAAAACGAACAAACAAATATTAGCTATATGATTGGGTTCACCTTCTAGTCAATGCCTCGCTCTTTAAGCCAAAGATTTTTTAGTACTTTCATAAGAGCTATTTATTCTAATTAACGGCCTTTGTGATTAAGGGGTAATTTTTAAAGAATTGGAACAAAATTCGAACTTTAGCTTAAAGAGCAAGGAATTGATTAGGGGGCAAACCCCCTAATAAACGTATTAAAAATATATGAATATAGAAGTTCATTACGTAAGTTACGTATATTTATTACTAATAAAAACGTTCGTAAATAAAATTCAACAAGTTTCGAGAAAGCCATTTAACCAAATAAAAGTAAAATTAATATGCAAATTTAGTTTTAATTATTCATGCACGGTGAGCCAAAATCAAAACCTGCATTAATTAAAATACGTTCACAAATGAAATAAAAAAAAAAACAAGTTTTTTTTAACTGAAAGTAAGGAACGACGTTAAAACTTAAAACGAACAGAAATTATTCCGTATATGAAAGGGGCTGTCCCCTCCTCAACGCCTCGCTCTTTACGCTTAAGTTTGACTTTCTCACAACTCAATTTTTTTTAAACAATAAAATTTTGTTTTAATTGCAAATTTTTTTAATTAACTTTAACGAAATTCACACCATCAGATTCAGCTTATCAACGAACATTATTAAAGAAGCTTCAAACTTCTATCTGCAAAAATGTGGAATTTTGCATTTTTAATTAACTTTAACGAAAATTACACCATCACATTCAGCTTATCAGAGAACCCTATTAAAGAAGTTTCACGCTCCTATCTGCAAAAAGGTGGAAATTTGCATTTTTTGCTCGAAGAAAGATCACGATGCGTGCCCTCCAAAAAATGGAGGGCAACTAGGCCCCCTCCCACGCTAATTTTTTCTCAAAGTCACCCAATTAAAATTTTGAGATAGGCATTTTGTTCAGCATAGTCGAAAATCTAATAAATATGTCTTTTAGGATGACTTAATCCCCCACAGTTCCCAGGGGAAGGGCTGCAAGATATGAACTTTGCCCATTGCTTACATATTGTATTGGTTATTGGGAAGTATACAGACATTTTCAGGAAGGATTTTTTTCTGGTGGGGGGCGGGCTGGAGGAGGGGGTTACTCAGGAGAATCTTTCCGTGGAAGATGTTTCTTTGGGGTAAGGGACATTCCTATGAAGGGTGCGCCGGATTTCCAAGCATTATTTAAAAAACGATCAGAAATTAAATTAAAAAAAAACAAGTTTTTTCAACTGAAAGTAAGAAGCAACATTAGAACTTAAAACGAACAGAAATTATTACGTATATGAGGGGGTTCTCCCCCAAGTCAATACCTCGCTCTTTACGCTATGTAGCGTAAAGAGCGAGGACTAACTAAAAAAACTGTACAGTTTTTTTTAGTGCTTTCAAAAGAGCTATCTATTCTAATTAAACGACCTTTGTGATTCAGGGGTTTGTGAATTAATTTTTTTTTTAACTTTTAACGTAAAGAGCGTGGTATTGACTAAGGGGAGAACCCCCTCATATACGTAATAACATATACGTAATAAAAAAAACAAGCGATACGGCTCAATAGTAATCGAAACTTTTAAAAACGGAATTTTGATGTCAATAAATGTATCAAAAGAATGGGCTTATAATGCTGATTCTAAATATATAAATTTTATTAAGTTTAGTATTACTCATCAAAGGCTACGAGCCTGAGAAAATTTACCTGATTTTTAAAGAGGGAGGAAACATCCCCTACAAGTGAAAGAATTTTAATGAAAATCCCACCGTCAGATTCAGCGTATCATAAAACCCTATTACATAGGTTTCAAGCTCATATCTGCAAAAATCTGCAACTATATCTGCAACGTATTTTTTGCCAGAAGGAAAATATACGAATATAGAAGTTCGTTACGTAAGCTAATTTGTAAATTACGTCAGAACCAAATTTAGAGACAGCCATTTAGCAAAAGAAGAGTAAAATTTTTATGCAAATTTTGTTTACTTATTCAATGACGGTGAGCCAAAATAAAAGCTGTACTAACTAAAAAACGATCAGAAATTAAATAAAATAAAATAAGTTTTTTAAACTGAAAGTAAGGAGCGACATTAAAACTTAAAACGAACAGAAATTATTCCGTATATGAAAGGGGCTGTCCCCTCCTCAACGCCTCGCTCTTTACGCTAAAGTTTAACTCTGTCTCACAACTTAATTTTTTAAAACAATAAAAAACTTTAGCGTAAAGAGCGAGACGTTGAGGAGGGGACAGCCCCTTTCATATACGGAATAATTTCTGTTCGTTTTAAGTTTTAATGTCGCTCCTTACTTTCAGTTTAAAAAACTTGTTTTATTTTATTTAATACCAGTAAGAACTAGATATCATTCAATGCAGTAAATTCCCAGCTTATTACTAATCTTTAGCTTTGAAAATAATAATGTCACGCTATACAATGGGTATCCGAAGCCAGTATTTCTCACATTTAGTAGACTTGATTAAATGGTAGTGAATTTTGTACCTTAAGTAGTTTTAGCAAGTCTGCCCAGTCTCCCAAATGGGGTATCAAGCTGAGGCTTTCAGGAAAAGTTATTGAATGGGGGTAGGGGAGACTCAAATTTTTTGTAGGGGAGAAGGGGGCAAGAAAAATTCCCTGTTTCTCAAAAGCATTTATACTATTTTTTTCTTTTCTATACTGTCGTCTGAAGGGCTCTGGAGCAAGTTTCAAAATAAATTCAAACAAGCTAAATTGTTGCATAATGAAGCATTCTTAGATAAGAATTTCAAAACAAGATTTTAAGGAAAACAATTAAGAAAGTAAATACATCCTGACACCATTTTCTAAGACTAAGATCTTAGAAGAAGTCTGAAATTACTACAACCAAATTTTACGTTGCAATATTCCAAACTTTCCAGGGAGGAGGGGTAAAACAAAAATCTCGAATTAACAAAAGCACTGGTTCTGCTTAAGATTTAAAGGCAATGAATATTAATAATAATAATAAACACTTTTTAAGAATCAAAACATCAGCCAAGTCAAAGCACAAATACTTCAGGTCCAAGTTTTTCAATTTTTCTGAGAAGATGAGGTTTATTGAGCTAATATTAGGGATCAACCTTAAAATAGGAAAAAGGAACCGGGGAACTAGGAAACTACTCCAACCTGTGACATAGATTTGTCAAGATTATACCTGAACAAAAGTATACATTATGCATGCAAAATGAGTCATATGCTACACATTGGATTGGATTCTTTTGAACCGTTTATTTGTTCTAAAATAAGAAAGGCTACAAGAAGTTACTCTACTTGTCTTAACTCTGTAAGAAACTAAATTAAAAAAAAAAATAAAAAAAAATTCAACTAAAGGTAAGGAGCAACATTAAAACTTAAAACGAACGGAAATTATTTTATATCATGAGGGTGGGGGGGGGCTGTCCCTTCCTCAACCCTCATTCTTTAAGCTATTGAAGTGCCTCATTCTTTAAGTCTTGAAGTTCTTTAAAAAATACTTCTCATTTAAATTCAACTGGCCTTGTAGTTGAGTATTCTTTCTTAAAGAATTGTAACACAAAGTCGAACTTAAGCATAAAGAGAGAGGGTTGGGGAAGGAACAACCCCCTCCCCCTTTCATATATGGAATAAACTTTACTCGGTTTAAGTTTTAACATTGCTCTTTCCTTACAGCTAAAGAAAAACAGTTTTTTTTATCTAATTTCTGGCCGTTTTTCAAATCATAAAAGGAAATACCCTCCCCTTCTTCCCTGTGTAAAATTTACCCTGGAAAATTCCTCCCAGATACTTCTCTCCCCACAAAAGTTCTTTTTGGGGAAAATCCTTTGGGGATCTTTGGGAGGAACGGGGGCATGGGAGGGGAGCTAGATGCCCTCCAATCTTTTTGGTCACTTAAAAAGGGCACTAGAACTTTTTATTTCCAATCAAATGAGCCCTCTCTTGATTTTCTAGGATCACTGGTTCAATGTGATCACCCCTGAAAAATAAAACAACAAACAAACCAATAAACATGCATCTGTGATCTTTCTTTTGGCAAAAAAAAAAAAAAATATGCAAAAATTTACATTTCTGTATATAGGAGCTTCAAATCTCTACAGTAGGGTTCTCTAATATGCTGATTCGGATGCTATGATTTTCATTAAGATTGCTTGATGGTTTGGGGTTGTTTCCCCTCCCCCCTTTTAGAAAGTTGGGCAAATTTTCTCAGGCTTGTAATTTTTGATGGGTAACTTAAGTTTTATGAATTTTATATATTTGGAATCAAAATACAATTTTTTTTTTTAGTATTTAGTTCTGTTTTTTAGATTTTTGGTTACTATTGAGCCAAGTTGCTCCTTACTTATGGCTTTGAATAATTTATCAATAAATTATATCCAACAACTAAAATAAATCCTTGTTACTTACCAATGGGAGTGAACAGTGGCTGACAAGGCAAGGATAGAATCCATCAAAGGAGATGGGAAAGCAAAAGCAGCAGGAATGACTCCCACTAAAACAAGACTTAAAACCCTTTCACCAGTCCAATGTTTAGAAGCTTTATCTATGCCCTGTGGTTCATGTGTTGCAGCAAATCTTACAGGAACAGAAGATACTTCTAGTCTTTTTAATAAAGAGTCATGTTTTTTCCTTTGTATTACTTGCTGCCTAACTGAATTCCAAATAGTTCTGGTGGGACATGATAGCAGGGTTCTTTGTGCTGCAAGATAACAGTGCAGCATTAGCATCTTATAAAAGAGGAATTTTAACAAGCATGATATAATAATGTGAATAAACATAATAAATAATTGGCACCTCTATCCACATTCTGGATAGAGGTGCAACCACTCTAGACAGTGGGTAAAATGGTAAAATAGACACCACTACATTTTGGAAATAATTTCCAAAACTACCATGCCTTTCCATTTACAAATTAAACAGAATGAAAACATAGAAAAAAAGGGTATAATATTTCAAATAAGTGAGCAGAAAATATCAAAAGTCTTAGTTTCATTAATAATAGTATAAGTCCAAGCATTCCAGCTTCACATCTTGAAGCCTGTATCAATAGAAATAAAAATAACAATGAAAAAAAAGTAAATTAAAATTAACAGATCACATAAAGAAAAGGAAAATGGGACAAAATTATAAAAAACTCATCTTAATAATATCCAATATGATAATATTTGTGTGATAAGATGTGATTTTTTATTGTTTGTATTTTTATTTTATTTTTCCCTTTTCTTTACATGTTTTGTTTAATTCAGTTTTTTATTCCAATTCATAAAGGCTTCTGGAAGTGAAGCCAAAAATTTGGACTTTTATTATTTTTAGTGAAAAAGACTTTTTTTGGTATTTCCATTGCCTTATTTAAAATATAATACATGTATTTCTATATTTTCGTGTCGTTTTATTTGTAGCTAAGATAAAAAAAAAAACATACAGTTCAGTTCAAAATCTAATGCTAAGTCAATACTTAACTGTCATTTATTACAAAGAATACCTTTTTTTTGTAATCAAATCCAATTGACTTCACAATTTTTAATAATTTTATTTTTCCATTGTAACATTTTTGCCTCAACCTCAAATTCAACCTAAAAGACTCAAATTTTCAAAATAGCTAGAGTGCAGGAGTTTTTGGATCCAGAATCAGTGACACCTTTTTTCACAGGTTTCCTAGACTATTACCTTACATTACAGCTAGGAGCAATCTAAATATTTCTCAAATCCAAGAAAAACTGTATCTGCTAACTTTTGCAGGGGCTAGACCACTACTAGGCGACTTTTGGCTCATTATAAGGGGGGGGGGGGGGGGTAATGAGCCAAATATGGCCCTAGACCATCTGCATTTTTTTTTATTTTATTAGACTTTATTTGGTATTATGAAACAACTGTTGATGGGAAATCTGCCAAAAATAATATGAAATCCAAAAAATTAGATGTATTTTGAATATATCCTAAGGCCAAAAATTTATAGAAGTTAACTCAAATATCAACTCTTGCTGAGATCAAATACTTTATTATTAAACACTAGGCTAAGTGAAATTTTTTTTTTAAAAAAAGTAGCTAGCTAACATATGTATGTATATTCAGAAAATGATAGTTCACTTTACTCTGTAATTATCTGCCAATACTTGAATGAAATTACCTCTACAAACATAAATAATGTATATGGGACAATTCAATAAAGCAATTCCTAGTTAATTGTCCATCATCTGCTTACATATGCATATGCTTGCTAATTATGAACTTAATAAAACACAAAATGGCTAAACCTATTGTGAATGTTAGTAAATCTATCAAAAGTTATGCTTTCAGTCTACCTGAAACCTTTGCAAAACAAAAAGAATCTGAAAAGAAAAGCAAGAAACAGTATGTGTATATATCTTACATGTAAATATGCCTCTTTATTCTTGACTTAATAATGGACAAATGGCTAAACTCATAGTCAAAATAATTATATGGAAAGCCATGCTATCAATATAGGAATTCTCATAACTATCAACTCGTCCCCCCCCCAAAAAAAAAATCACAATTCTATGCTAGGCAACTGTTGGTTTAATTTTGAGATTTATAATGTAGTCTTTAAATAGTATGGTTCTGGTGCTATTTTTTGTCTGCTTTTGGGTCAAATAGCCTAACTTGTGGACCATATTTTCCACCCTGAAAGTAGCTTACAATATGGGTTGTTTAAATAGTTTTCAGAATTTCATAGAGTTTACTTTAAATATGGACAAAGACAAAAATGATTTGTGCTATAGCTGTATTTCAGAAAGTTCTAGATTTATGCCACTAAGTTTTTCCAAGTTCATCATGGTTTAATGCCCTTTAGAGGTTGAGAGCAGACCTAGAGGTTAGTGCTTCAAAACCCATTCATGGTGTTAACTTAAGCTGTGAAAATATACCATAACTGACACAGGGACAAGGTGAACACACTACACTAAGTTCATTTTTTGATGCTCTTACCAAATATAATAATCAATTTACTCACAAATACACTCACCATTCCTGATAGTCCTATATACAGCCCAAGGAATATTTAAAAACTAAAAGATGTGTACTTTAAGCTATTAGCATCCCTCTTGTTTATAATGTGCAGCCATACATTGACTGTGACAAAACCAAGAACCAAAAAACAACATTGGAAATATATAATTTGGGCTATATTTATTAATCAGAAATGGAAAAGCCATAGGCTTGTCTCATACAGCAAAAATTACATACCATGAGCAACACTTATAAACAACAAAAACAAAAACTATAAACTTCCTAATAAAACAAAAAAACAAAAACGAAGATACCCTACAACAAATATACACTTCATGGTCCTAGGTACTGCCTTTCATAAAAAGAGGTCTCAACTAATACTGTTTTGAAAGCTGCAACATCATTCACCAGAACTACTTGGTCGGGCAACGTGTTCCATGTTTTTACTGAACAATTTACAAAGGAACTCTGTCCAACTTTCCTTGATACCCTTGGCTGGTACAATTTTAAAGAGTTCTGCTGCATAGATGGATAATGACCAAACTCAAAGAAATCTTCCAAGGTCCATTCTGTCCCTTCTGAATTGCAGAGATGGTAAGCTCAGGCTACTCAATCTCCACTCATAAGGTAGGTATTTCAGATAGGGGACAAATTTTGATACTTGTCTGCACCTTTTCAATCAACAGTGAATCAAATTTTCTAGTCGGATACCACACAGGTGAGCAATATTCAACAGCAGGGCACACCACTGTCTTATACAATGTGGTAAAACTTCTCAGGTTAAACCTTCTGAAAGCTTGTTTGATGCAAAGCAAACCATAGTTTACTTTATGCAAAACGCTGATGCTTGCTTGTCAAACCTCAGCTGATCATCAAAAATAACACCAAGATCCCTCATAGAGTTAACAGGACACACCAACATGTCACCAATGAAGTACTGGTATGCCATATCTTTTGCGAAGTAATGCATCAAATGACATTTCTTCTGGTTAACAAACATAGAATATAAATTACACCATTCAAACAATACTTCCAAATCTCCCTGTAGAAGTGTCAAATCAACCAGGGAGGTGACACCTCTGTTTAGCTTTACATTGTTTGTAAACATTTTAATGGTGCTGTGTCAGATTACCTGCAGTAAATCATTTATAAATAAACAGAATAAAACTGGTCTCAGGCAGCTACCCTGAGGGACCTCACTTAGAACTCCACACCCTTCAGATAATGCCTCACCAACCTTCACTTTCTATGTCCAATCGGTTAGGTAATCCTTAATCCAAGTCATGCTTCTACATCCAATAACCTACTTTCAACATTTTTCCACTAGCAAGGATATTAAAACCTTGTCAAATGCCTTGCAAAAATCAATATAAATACAATCAAACTTTAGGCCTGAATCAGCCATCTTTTGAAAATCATTGATTACTTCCATTAACTGCATGTTACACAATTGATTTTTTCAAAAACTATGCTGTGCCATGCTCCACAATTTATGTTTTTTCAAAATAATTTTGGATCCAATACAGAATTACTTTTTCCATAATTCTCGAAAAAATCGACATGTTTGAGATAGGGCGATAATTCGTAAATCCAACCTTGGTCCACCCTTATGAAGGGGTTTTATGACTGCCTATTTCCACGCAGCAGAGCACTTACCAGACTCTAAAAAAATATTAAAAAGAAATGCAAGTGGAGCCACTAAAAAAGAAGCCTGTTCTTGCATAATAACATTTGAGACACCATCTATATCAGGGGCTTTATCAACAGAAAGCTTGCAGATAATTTTTTGGACAAACTCAGGTGCTACATCAGAGTCATCATATTGTGACTCATTCTGTAACACAGAAAAGTCTGGTGCAAGTGATAAATTAGATATCTTATGGGTAGCAGGATTAACAAAAACAGATGAAAAGGGTTTTGTTAAAAATAGCTGATTTTCTTTTATCATCATCAACAGTTTCACCAGTGACTGGGTCATTGAAGACCATGGACAATGGCGACTGCTCTTTTTTGCCCCTTTTCACATACTTCCAATACCTTTTTGGACAACTTTGCATGCTATAATAACTAATTATTGATGATTCCACTGACTCAGTGTGTGACTGCAGGATCATCATCACCCTATTTCTCACCCTCTTGTAAGCACACCAAGATTCATCATCTCCAGCTGATAAATAAGCTCTCCAGTGTCTATTTTTGCAGATATTGCTTCAAGGACAAATTTTGGCAGATTATACGTTTTTTCATACCCTCTCTAATAGTATACCTTGGAATAAACTTCTCACATCCTTCTACTACTACTTCACGGATAAACTCAAAAGCTATATCTACATCTACAGAACTACGCTGAAGCTCACTAACAATATCAACATAATGTACAAAATCTCTAAATTTTTCATAACTACCTCTAGAATAATCATATAACAATTTTGACTTAGGATTTAATGGAATGCTAACATTAACACAGAAAGACAATACCACATGATCACCTTTACCTAGAGGAGGCAGAAATTCTAAATTCTCTAGGTCAGCTGGGTGCTTAGTTCTAATAAGGTCTAAGGTAGATGGATTCATTGCAGTACAAAACCTAGTGGGCTCAGTAGCACGCTGATGGAGGAAGCTATCACCAAGTTTCTGTACTAGTTTATGCCTGAAACTCAAATCAGATAATGTTGTACTGTGTGATAACCAATCTATACCAGGAGCATTAAAGTCACCAACAATCACAATTTTAGACAAAACTGATGAAAGGTAGGTAAGGTAGCTGAGTAGGCCCTCATCTTTAAAAGTACTATCAATACTCTTAGACAGGCTCCAGTAAACTGCTACTAAATGCACACTTTGGGACCAACTCAGATGTCTCAGCTCAAAACTAACTACCTCATGTCCTTGACTTGTAAACTCAGAATCAACTTCTTTATATTTTAAACTCAGGGAAGAACAAACATAAACACAAACTCCTTGTTCATATTTAATATTATGCACAGAATGTATCCACTTAGTTGCCTAAAATGGACAAAGGGGTCACCACAATTCTTGGGCAAAACTATGGTCACAACAATTGTGGGGTTTCCGGCTTTGAACAAGTGCAACAAATTCATCCCACTTTGACAATAAACCATCTGCATTTGTATATGCCACAACTAACTGTTCACTATGACATATCTGGTTTGGTTTGGGGACAAAAAAGCCTCTCTTTGTGCACTAGTTCTGGCCCATTTTTCTGCATTTTGATTTTCCAACTGGTTTCACCAGCAGCTACTTTCCCAGTAAGCTCCTTTTTAAGTTCATCATACTTCTTCTTCTCAGCCAACTCTGCATTGCTTCTGTCATGTGCGACACAGAAGTTTGGTATGTTAGCCTTAATATTCTCAATCCTGCTCACAAGGAAAAAAGCCACTATATCACAATCAAGAGGGGCATGAAAATCACCTTTGCTGGTATACTTCTACTCCCTTGTTTTCATCCCAGGCGTACATAGAATGCACACTTAGCTGGACACTCATTAAGCAGAACTTCATTGGCATACTTAAGATCACTTTTGTTCTGAGCTTTCTGGCTTATCACACTTGTCTCCTCCAAGCCAAACAAAATGAGGTTTTTCTCTTTTTGTACTAAGTCACCAAGTCAACGCTGAGTTACTTGACTTGCAACTACAGAAATCTGCTGCTTGAAAACTGAACCAATCTGGCAAGAAAGTTTGTTGAACAGGTAAGATTTTGCTTTAGGGATAACTTGTGATACTGCTAAGGTAACCTCATTCTTCAGATCTGACCAAGAACATTTTTCCTGTAGTTCAGTTTCCAAGACCTGAATTTTTTCACTTAGAGGTTTAAGAAGCACCTGAAATTGAGTGTTCAATTCCTGAAATTGAGTGTTCAAGTCCAATTGGAATTTTGCAAAAGAGTCAGTAACAATTCTCTGAATAACTTCTGGCAAACCAGCTGTTCCTTTTTGCTTAGATATAGGACAATACCATGTTGATCCTAAATGACAACTCATTTTCATAAACAGTTCATATTTGGGGTCTGACATATTCAAACATACAGTGCAAACCCACCTTTTGCAATCATCACATAGAAGTGCATAGCTTTCATCTTGCAGGCTAGCATCACAGCCTGAACAAAGATCAACACCTTTTTGGGGCAACTGAAGAAGTCTCTTCAAAGCAGCACTCATTTTTGGGCAAAAAAAAATTTTTGGTCCAATTTGGCTATATTGTGATAACTTTGTAAAAACTAATGCAGCAACACTGCACGTCTAATTTTGGCGTCAGCCAAGATGTGCACAGAAATGGTTGCCAGCAACCCTGCACATGGGAGAAATTTGGAGCTTTTACGTCAAGGAAAACTAGGGAAGTGTAGAGCCCTGCTACCTATTCCCTGCAGTTTAAGAGTCAAAGGACCTGGCAGGTACCTCTATGACTGTTGCAACAGGTGCCCTCCCCTCTTCTGCCCATTTTCCTCCCAAGAAGAGCCTCAAATCCCACTAATACAATAAAATACTGGTTTGTGTCTTGACCTCTACATGGTGCTCTGATGTAGGCCTTTGTAGGAGAGGTGTACCATAGGTGAATGAAACAGGAGTGATATCAATGGGGAAGAAAAGTGCTTAAAGTTGTTATTGTTTGGTGTTGTAGAGATACTGGAAATTTTGGTAAATGGTGGGGATTTTAATTTTAAACAACAGAGAACAGTATCCTTAAGACATTTCTTTACTCTAGCATCAGATCTTCACTTAAATTGTAGGTAAATTTCACTATTCAAAGACTCTATATATATATATATATATATATATATATATATATATATATATATATATATATATATATATATATATATATATATATATCATAATATGAATGCACTCTAGAATCTGCTATTGAGAATTATTATAGATGATGCTGTTTTGCTTCCAAGCAAAGAGCATAAATTAGAAATAATATTATAAGGCAAATCCAGTTAAATAAATCTATTCTTCAATTGAAAAGTATGTTTTCTTACTGTTCCTGGGATCACAGAATCCAAACCAAGCACAACCTTGGTTAAAGAATCAAACTATTTCCATATAAATTTGACTTATTTCAAACTTGGTATTTTATTTGCTTTCACTGATTAGAAAGTTACTCAATCCATATATTTGCATACCAAGTGGGGGGGGGATGTGGTAAATTAAAGTGGAGCTGCATTTGAAATGTGTTAACTATGATTATTCTGAATATTATGAAGTAGGAATTGATGTCTTTAACCATTTTATATAGCCAAAAATAAGAGAAAATGTCTCATCTTTAAGGGTCCAGAAAGGGCTTAAAATTGAATTTCCAAGTAAAACAATTACTATATTCAGAAAAAGCATAAAAAAAGACATTATATGTCTTTTCACCTAAGTCACAGGGTAAATTTACAGTTTTCAATATAATTTAACTAGGATGAAATTGAACATATCACTTGATGCCTTTTTTATGCTCTTTCACATTTCAATAATTGCTTTGGAGGGATATTTCACTTTGAGCCTTTATAGAACTAAAAGAGTTCAAAACATCCCATAATAAACAAAAGTTTAAAATCATGTTGCTATAAAAGACTGGCTAGTGAGAAAAAATTGCACATTTGTAGCTAATTCAGGAATGGCAATTAATTTTTTTATTGGTCTTAGTATTAAAATATTATTTTGAAAAAAAATTTGGAGATATTTCAACAGAGCTAGAAACCCCTCAAAACAGCTTCTATTGCTGTAATATCATTTTTGAGGGATTTCAGGCTCTTTTTAAAAATTTGTTTTCAAAATTGTAGAAAGGGGTAGATTTAAATTTAAGTGGTAACTTTAAACAAAATCAGTAACAAACAATCAGCACTCTCTTTCTGAGAACAGTAAATTTACTCAATTGTACTTGATACTGGATTAGACAGATAACATCTGAGCTGGTTGGTAATTCTTGCAATTGGGATCAGATGAAATACTAGCTAATTATTTGCAAAAGAATTTGAGATTTCCAAAATTGTGAAAAAGTACTAAAAGCAAGTTACCCTTTTTTACTTAGATAAACTAAACTAGGTCTTTTAGTTTGATATTCTTCTATAGCTGAGAAGTAAAGTAATTAGGTTTTCAGGTGCAGTAAGAAAAGATAATTCCCCAAGCTACTCCTGGAAAGTCTATTATAAAATAGAAAAGACAATCTTAAGAATGGCTTTACCAAATCCATATCATGCTTTTGAGTCATCCAGGACCACCCACTTTTAGCTTGGCAAACTCCACAAGAGGTGGTGGACATCATCAGAAAAGTTTTAGTAGATGTCTTGCAAGTCAAAAGATTTGAAACATTTTTGAGGAATATCATGTGCAGATGTCTTAGCATCACACTAGGAAAAAGCTTTGGGGATACAGAAGATTTGAATTTTGATTCCAAGCAAGAATTGCAAGGATTATGAAGCAAAAAATTACAAAGCAAGAATTGTATTCTTATCATGTTTCTTTCTCAATAATCCCAAATCTAGACCTACACTTTTTTTTATAAACATGTTTTTAAACTTTTGGTTATTATGGACTGCTTTACCTTTTGAGACCATATTTAGAGCTCAAATGGATTTTACCAGAAATACTTATTTAATTATGAAAGAGCATAAGAAAAGGCTTTGAGTGATAGGCTTATATTCACTTTCATCCTACTTAGATGTTGTTAAAAAGGTAAAATTCTACTTTAGCAACTTTTGGCTAACTTGGAAATGGGTTAGGTTAGGAAAATGAAACTTTCAGGGATGGGTCTACAGGCTAAAGTATGTCCTGGGAAGGTATCTTGAAGTACCTACCTCTACTCCTTCTCCCTCTAGAGGGTCCTGACCTTTGATGTCCTTTAAAAATCTGTGTGTTATAAAAGTGAAACCTTGCAAAATAGATCTTCTGCTTAAATGAAGTACAACAAAATTGTTTTTAGCTTCACAACTTTGCACAATCCCAATTTATAAGGTTTTAAAGACATGCAAATACATTTCCCAAATTTTGAAAAAAAAAATCATATGGCTTAAAATTCTACTCAAATAACAGGAGTTGCATTTTCAGAACTAAACCTAGAGAAAAAGAAACTGATAACTGAAAATTAAGGTAAAATGCTGTTTTGTAAAAATTTCAATAGGTAATAGACCTGTCATGTAGGCAAATTTCATAACCCTCTAGAGGGAGAAGAAGTGGAGATAGGTACTTCAAAATACCTTCCTGGGGCACACTTTAGCCTGTAAACCCAACCCTGAAAGTTTCATTTTTCTAACCTAACCCCTTTGCAAGATAGCCAAAAGCAGCTAAAGTAGAATTTTACCATTAAAAATTCCATATTTACTAGTTATAGCTCAGAAAAGGATAAATCTCCAAATTTACTAAAAAAGTAATCAAATAGTATACTCACCTTGTCTCTAGGGAATCTAGGGAATTCTATATCAGTTAGGGAATCTTGCATATAGGTCTATTGACCTACCTACCTAACTGAACTACTTTCCAAGATAGAAAAAAATCCTTCATTAGGAACTTTACCAAAACCATCTTTTGGGGCTTGGATGGAATTATACAATACCTATTGGTAAATTGTGAAAGTGTTGAAGGGTTCATCAAGTGAAATGTTCACCAATTAGCTATAAAAAAAATATCTAAAAGGTTACTGACTTGGCTACTTTTTCATATAGCAAAAACCCCTCACAGAGAACTGCACCAGGTTTTCTTGTGTTTTTATAGTCCTAGCCTAAGTAAATCCGGTCTTGGGAATTTTTATTCCCCACCTTCCAAGAACTTTATGGTAGTTTGCCGAAGACTAGTTGGTAAGTTATACTCTTATTCAAAAAAATTATTGCAATATTATTATACAATACCAAAGGTACTCATTTGGAGTTATACAATAGGCTTAGGATTTAGGAAAATAAATCCTTAGATTAGCCGTTTTCTTTCAGTTGTAATTGAAGGAATGAGCAACGTTTCAACCATAGAGAAAGGGTAGCTGCAGGGATAGGTGCAACGTAATAAAGGGCAAACCACAACCCGAGGTAATCGGAAGTTTAAGAAAGCATTATATTTTTAAAAACTGTCTAGTCGGAAAGAATTCCATTTAAAACTGACTCAGGAATGGTAAGGGCTGTGTTGCTAAGTTTGGAGTAAAAGTTTATTGGGGAAGCAAATTTGTGAGAATTTTGAAAGAGTCTCAAACCACTCAAAATGGAGTCGGATCGAAATGAAAAGTAAACTATTGGAATCACCTTAGACGAAAACCCAGTTCAGTATAATTACAGTCCGTCATGTCCTTGAACTACAAGGAAAACTCCTTGGGTGGGAAGCACTGGTAGAAAAGGGTATTATTATAATCTCCATGGTTGAAAATTCTTAACTGGATGTTTACACCTCCCCTCTTTGAAGATCCCCGGCCCAGCCCGTTAATTAAGTAAAACTAAAAATCACTCCGAAAGAATACTGCCAGGTGAAAAAAAATCTTTAAAACTGAATTTGGAGTATAAGCTGTTGTTTAAGTTTACCTTAACAGTAAAACTTAATAACGAGTTTTAGTTACACTGGGTAATTCCGTCACATAAAAAAGGTGATAAATCTGACGTAAATAATTGTTTTCCCATTGCAGTTTTATCGCCTTTATCTAAAGTGTTTGAAAAAAATTTTTAAGGAAAGGATTTCAAATTATTTGGATAAGATAAATTTTTTTTCCCAAATACCATTTTGGATCTAGGGCAAGCTATTTGACAGAACACGCAGTTGCAGCTCTTTTATTTGAATTAAATGATTGTTTGGATGATTTCCATGTGGCTGCTGTTTTCTACGGTGTTAAGAAAGCATTTGACACGTTACACCATTAAATTCTTTCTGACAAAATGGAAAATGCTGGCATAAGAAGGATAGGACTAGACTTAGTTAAATCATGCCTGTGTGAACGAAAAATTGCGGTAGATGTCGACGGAAAACTGTCTAATTTAAAAAACCTTGATGATATTGGTGTCCCTCAAAGTTCAGTATTAGGTCCGCTCTTATTTTCCATTTTTATTAACGATTAATTAAAAAAAACTTTGTCCACAAAATAAGTTTTTCAAAGAAAAGTAAAGAACTCCATTAAACAAAAATGAGCAAAAATAAAATAATCTATCAGGCGTGAAACTACCACGAATCAGCATCGATAAATAAATGAAACCCAAAACGAACAGTAATTACAATAATTAACCGAGTCAAACTCAAAACGAGCAGAAATTAACATAAGTTGGGCTCAAAACCCTTATGCCTTCCCAAGGCCAGAACATAATTTGCACTTTACTGAAAAAAATATAAATGTTTTTACTTTTATAAGTTTAATAAATCAAATAATATTGACATTTTGATTACTAGATATCAGTATATGTATTTTAAACTGACATTGCACATTCATTTGCATTTTTCAGTAAAGTGCAAATTTTGTTCTGGCCTTGGGAAGGCATAGGGGTTTTGCGCCCAACATATGTTAATTTCTGCTCGTTTTGAGTTTGACTCGGTTAATTATTGTAATTACTGTTCGTTTTGGGTTTCATTTATTTATCGATGCTGATTCGTGGTAGTTTCACGCCTGGTAGATCATTTGATTTTATTGTTACTCATTTTTTGTTTAATGGAGTTCTTTAATTTTCTTTGAAAAACTTATTTTGTGGAAAAAGTTTTTTAAATTAATTTCTGTTCGTTTTATATTGACATAGTCTTTTCAGGGAAAAAGAAAATAATACTTTAAGTCTTTTCGTTTTTTAAGACTTTATAGTTTGGCCTGCTATTTGTATGCTGGACAAAATTTTTCAGCAATTTTTAACAACATACACCCTTTTAAAAATTTGGAAACAAATAGTACTGTTTAATTTAGTTTCATACCTCCTCTAGTTGACCTGAAATGGAAAACTTGATACCATTCGCAAAAAAATCTGTTTTTTTCTTTGATAGCTTGGATACACTTACGCTATTGTGATTTGGTTAAATTTTAAGAGCAGAAATGGGAGGGTTGGCGTGGGAGGGTGGGAGTGGAAGGGGTATTAGTTGCCCTCAAATCACTTTCGACTATTAAAAAGGGCATCAGACCTTTCTATTTTCAATCGAATGAGCCCTTTTCGAAGTTCTCACGACAACTCCTTCGATACGAAGTGCCCTGGTCTAAACAACAACAAAATATAATAAATTGTACCCACTTCAATCTTTACTATAAAAATGTCAAGCCTTCCAATCACTTTCGACTATTAAAAAGGGCACTAGGCCTTTCGATTTCCAATCGAATGAGCCCTTTTGGAAACGACAACCCTTTCTATAAACACCTTATATGCCCCCAGGGCATAAATTACAACCCTCACCCTAAGGTCTGTTAGGGTGGTTGTCATCCTCTAGGACCGAATTTCCAGAACTTTCAACTACGTTAAAAACATGGCTATATAAAAATTTCGATCGGATGTGTTTGGGGAAAGGGTGGGCGTGAGAGGGGCGGTAGTCGCTCTCCAATCACTTTCAACTACAAAAATTGGCCGGAGCCCTTTCAAATTCAAATCAAATGAGCTCTTTTGAAGTTTCTACGACAAAAATTTAAATAAAAATCTTATATGCCCCCTTGGCATAACTTACAACCCTTGCCCTGAGTGCTGGGGGGTGTCATTCTCAAAGACCTAATTTACAGAACTTTCTGCACTGAGGGCTCTGAGGGGGTTATCATCCTAAAAGACCTAATTTCCAGAACTTTCAACTACGTTGAACAAAATGGATATCTCAAAATTTTAATTCGATGTATTTGGGAAAATGGTGGGCGTGAGAGGGGTGTTAGTCGCTATCCAATCACTTTCAACTATTAAAAAAGGCACTAGCCCTTTCCCAGGGCATAACTTACCCTTTCCCAGGGCATAAATTAACCCTTGCCCTGTGGCCTATGGGGGGAGGGGTTGTCAACCTTAAAGACCTAATTTCCAAAACTTTCAACTACGTTGAATAAAATGGCTGTCTAAAAATTTTGATTGGATTTGTTTGGGGAAAAGGTGGGCGTGAGAGGGGGGTTAGTTGCCCTCAGATCACTTTTGAATATTAGAAAGGGTACTAGCCCTTTGAATTTCAAATCGAATGAGCCCTTTTTCAAGTTTCTACGACAAAGATTTCAATAAAAACCTTATATACCCACAGGGCACAACTTATAATCCTTGCCCTGAGCGTTGTGGTGGAGTGTCCTCCTCAATAATATGTTTTCTATCTGGGAATCAACTATGCTGAACAAAAGGGTTATCTCAAAATTTTTATTGGATGTGTTTGGGGGAATGATGAGTATGGGAGGGGGCTAGTTGCCCTCCAATCACTTTTTACTATTAAAAAGGGCACTAGCCCTTTGAATTCCAATCAAATGAGGTTTTTTTTTTAAGTTTATACGAAAACACTTTCTTTAACAACACCTTCTATAAAACCTTCTATGAAGACAACGCCTTCTATAAAAACCTTATATGCCCCCAGGGCATAACTTAAAACCCTTGCCCTGAGGGTTGTGGGGGAGTGTCCTCCTCAAAGACATATTTTATATCTTGAAGTCAACTACGCTGAACAAAATGGCTATCTCAAAATTTTGATTGGATTTGTTTAGGGGGAATGATGGGCATGGGGAAGGGGCTAGTTGCCCTCCAATCACTTTCGACTATTAAAAAGGGCACTGGCCCTTTGAATTTCCAATCGAATGAGCCTGTTTTGAAGTTTCTACGACAACGCCTTCTATGAAAACCTTATATACCCCCAGGGCATAACTTAAAACCCTTGCCCTGAGGGTTGTGGGGGAGTGTCCTCCTCAAAGACATATTTTATATCTTGAAGTCAACTACGCTGAACAAAATGGCTATCTCAAAACTTTGATTTGATGTCTTTGGGGGAATGATGGGTGTGGGGGGGGGCTAGTTTCCCTCCAATCACTTTCGACTATTAAAAAGGGCACTAGCCCTTTGAATGTTTATTCAAATGAGCTTTTTTTGAAGTTTCTACGACAACACCCTCTTTAAAAACCCTATATGCCCCCAGGGCATAACTTAAAACCCTTGCCCCGAGGGATGTGGGGGAGTGTCCTCATCAAAAACATGTCTTCTATCTGAAAATCAACTACGCTGAACAAAATGGCTATCGCCAAATTTTTATTGGATGTGTTTGGGGGAATGATGGGCGTGGGGGGGGCTAGTTGCCCCCCAATCACTTTCGACTATTAAAATGGGTACTACCCTTTGAATTTTGAATCGAATGAGCCTGTTTTGAAGTTTCTACGACAATGCCTTGTATAAAAACCTCATATGGCGTCAAGGCATAACTTAAAACCCTTGCCCTGAGGGTTGTGGGGGAGTGTCCTTCTCAAAAACATATTTTCTATTTGGAAATCAACTACGCTGAACAAAATGGCTGTCTCAAAATTTTGATTGTATGTGTTTGGGGCAATGATGGGCGTGGGGCGGGGGGGCTAGTTTCCCTTCAATCACTTTCGACTATTCAAAAGGGTACTTGCCCTTTGAATTTCCAATCGAATGAGCATTTTTTGAAGTTTCTACGACAACACCTTCTATAAAAAAAACTTCTATGCCCCCAGGGCATAGCTTAAAACCCTTGCCTTGAGGGTTGTGGGGGAGTGTCCTCCTCAAAAACATATTTTCTATCTGGAAATCAACTACGTTGAACAACATGGCTATCTCAAAATTTTGATTGGATGTGTTTGGGGGAATGATGGGCGTGGGGGGGCTAGTTGCCCTCCAATCACTTTCGACTATTAAAAAGGGTACTAGCCCTTTGAATTTCCGATCGGATGAGCCTGTTTTGAAGTTTCTACGACAACGCCTTCTATAAAAACCTTATATGCCCCCTGGGCATAACTTAAAACCCTTGCCCTGAAAGTTGTTGGGGAGTGTCCTCCTCAAAAACATATTTTCTATGTGGAAATCAATTATGCTGAACAAAATGGCTATCTCAAAATTTTGATTGGATGTGTTTGGGGGAATGATGGGCGTGGGGGGGGCTAGTTGCCCTCCAATCACTTTCGACTATTAAAAAGGGCACTAGCCATTCCAATTTCCAATCGAATGAGCTTTTTTTGAAGTTTCTACGACAACGCATTCTTTAACAACCTTACATGCCCCCAGGGCATATCTTAAAACCCTTTCCCAGAGGGCTCTGGGGGAGTGTCCTCCTCAAAAACATATTTTATATCTGGAAATCAACTACGCTGAACAAAATGGCTATCTCAAAATTTTGAATGGATGTGTTTGGGGAAATGATGGGCGTGGGGGGGGGGCTAGTTGCCCTCCAATCACTTTCGACTATTAAAAAGGGCACTAGCTCTTTGAATTTCCAATCGAATGAGCATTTTTTGAAGTTTTTACGACAACACCTTCTATAAAAACCTTATATGCCCCCAGGGCATAACTTAAAACCCTTGCCCTGGGGGTTGTGGGGGAGTATCCTCCTCAAAAACATGTTTTCTATCTGGAAATCAACTACGCTGAGCAAAATGGCTATCTCAAAATTTTGATTGGATGTATTTGGGGGAATAATGGGCGTGGGGGGGGCTAGTTGCCCTCCAATCACTTTCGACTATTAAAAAGGGTACTAGCTCTTTGAATTTCCAATCGAATGAGCATTTTTAGAAGTTTTTACGACAACACCTTCTATAAAAACCTTATATGCCCCCAGGGCATAACTGAAAACCCTTGCCCTGGGGGTTGTGGGGGAGTATCCTCCTCAAAAACATGTTTTCTATCTAGAAATCAACTACGCTGAGCAAAATGGCTATCTCAAAATTTTGATTGGATGTATTTGGGGGAATAATGGGCGTGGGGGGGGGCTAGTTGCCCTCCAATCACTTTCGACTATTAAAAAGGGTACTAGCTCTTTGAATTTCCAATCGAATGACCCTGCTTAAAAGTTTCTACGACAACGCCTTCTATAAAAACCTTATATGCCCCCAGGGCATAAACTTAAAACCCTTGCCCTGAGGGTTGTGGGGGAGTGTCCTCATCAAAAACATATATTCTACCTGGAAAACAACTACGCTGAACAAAATGGCTATCTCAAAATTTTTATTGGATGTGTTTGGGGAAATGGTGGGCGTGGAAGAGGTGTTAGTCGCCTTCCAGTCACTTTCGACTATTAAAAAGGGCACTAGCCACTCCAATTTCCAATCGAAAAAGCCCTTTTCGAAGTTTCTATGACAACTCCTTCAATACGAAGTGCCTGGGTATGGAGAAAAAACCAAAAACACATTGTGTACTAGCGCGCTGCCTATGATATTGATTGGATGTGTTTGGAGAAAAGATGGGCGTGAGAGGGGTTTAGTTGCCTTCAAATCACTTTTGACTATTAAAAAGGACACTAGCCCTTTGAATTTCCAATCGAAAGAGCCTGCTTTGAAGTTTCTACGACAACGCCTTGTATAAAAACTTTATATGCCCCTAGGGTATAACTTAAAACCCTTGCCCTGAGGGTTGTGGGGGAGTGTCCTCCTCAAAAACATATTTTCTATCTGGAAATCAACTACGCTGAACAAAATGGCTATCTAAAATATTGATTGGATGTGTTTGGAGAAAAATGGGAGTGAGAGGGGGGTTAGTTGCCTTCAAATCACTTTCGACTATTAAAAAGGGCACAAGCCCTTTGAATTTCCAATCGAATGAGCCCTTTTTCAAGTTTCTACGAAAAAGATTTCAATAAAAACCTTATATAACCCCAGGGCATAACTTATAACCCTTGCGCTGAAGACACTGGGGGGAGTGTCCTGCTCAAAGGTATAATTTCCTGGACTTTTAACTGTGTGGAACAAAATGGCTACCTTAAAATCTTTATTGGATTGTGTTTGAGGAAATGGTGGGCATGGAAGGGGTGTTAGTCAACTTCCAATCACTTTCGACAAGTAAAAAGGGCACACTTCACTCCAATTTCCAATTGAATGAGCGCTTTTCGAAGTTTCTACGACAACTTCTTCGATACGAAGTGCCCTGCTCTAAAGGAAAAAATAATAAATAATACATTGTGCCAACATCGTTCTTATATGCCCCCAGGCCATAACTTAAAACCCTTGCCCTGAGGACAGTGGGGAGTGTCTTCCTCTTTACTTAGTCGTCGTTTCTTGTCTCGTTCTCGAGTGTCTCCGTTCTTTACTTAGGCAGCGCGATCGCGCTGTCTTTGATTTATGCAACAACTTTCTATATAAACCTTATATGCCCCCAAGCCATATCTTACAATCCTTGCACTAAGGGCTCTCAGGGGGTTATCATCCTAAAAGACCTAATTTCCAGAACGTTCAACTACGTTGAACAAAATAGATCTCTCAAAATTTTGATTGGATGTGTTTTGGAAAATGGTGGGCGTGAGAGGGGC
Source organism: Artemia sinica (assembly GCA_027921565.1). Classification (NCBI taxonomy): domain Eukaryota; kingdom Metazoa; phylum Arthropoda; class Branchiopoda; order Anostraca; family Artemiidae; genus Artemia; species Artemia sinica. The sequence continues at coordinate 23,626,649 of CM051263.1, read as the reverse complement.
GTTAGTCGCTATCCAATCGCTTTCAACTACTAAAAAAGACACTAGCCCTTTCAATTTCCAATTGAATGAGCTCTTTTGAAGTTTCTACGACAGCGGTTTCAATAAAAACTTTATATGCCCCAGGGCATAACTTACAACCACCGAGCCACTGAGGGCTCTGAGGGGGTTATCATCCTAAAAGACCTAATTTCCAGAATTTTCAACTACGTTGAACAAAATGGATATCTCAAAATTTTAATTCGATGTGTTGGGAAAATGGTGGGCGTGAGAGGGGCGTTAGTCGCTATCCAATTTGAAGTTTCTACGACAACGCTTTTCAATAAAAACTTTATATGCCTCCAGGGCATAACTTACATCCCTTGCCCTGAAGGCTGTGGGGGGATGGGTTGTCATCCTTAAAGACCTAATTTCCAAAACTTTCAACTATGTTGAATAAAATGGCTGTCTAAAAATTTTGATTGGATGTGTTTGGGGAAAAGGTGGGCGTAAGAGGGGGGTTAGTTGCCCTCAAATCACTTTTGACTATTAAAAAGCGTACTCTTTGAATTTCCAATCGAATCAGCCCTTTTTGAAGTTTCTACGACAAAGATTTTAATAAAAACCTTATATGCCCCCAGGGCATAACTTATAATCCTTGCCCTGAAGGTTGCGGGGGAGTGTCCTCCTCAAAAACATAGTTTCTATCTTGAAATCAACTACGCTGAACAAAATGGCTATCTCAAAATTTTTAATGGATGTGTTTGGGGGAATGATGGGTGTGTGGGGGGGGGGGGCTAGTTGCCCTCCAATCACTTTCGACTATTAAAAAGGGCACTAGCCCTTTGAATTTCCAATCTAATGAGCTTTTTTTGAAGTTTCTACGACAATACCTTCTTTAAAAACCTTATATGCCCCCAGGGCGTAACTTAAAACCCTTACCCTGAGGGCTGTGGGGGAGTTTCCTCCTCAAAAACATATTTTCTATCTTGAAATCAACTACGCTGAACAAAATGGCTATCTCAAAATTTTGATTGGAGATGTTTTGGGAAATGATGTGCGTGAGGGGGGGGGGGCTAGTTGCCCTCCAATCACTTTCGACTATTAAAAAGGGCACTAGCTCTTTGAATTTCCAATCGTATGAGCTTTTTTTGAAGTTTCTACGACAATACCTTCTTTAAAAACCTTATATGCCCCCAGGGCGTAACTTAAAACCCTTGCCCTGAGGGTTTTGGGGGAGTGTCCTCCACAAAAACATATTTTTTTCTGGAAATCAACTACGCTGAATAAAATGACTATCTCAAAATTTTGATTGGATGTGTTTGGGGGAATGATGGGCTTGGGGGCTAGTTGCCCTCCAATCACTTTCGACTATTAAAAAGGGCACTAGCCACTCCAATTTCCAATCGAATGAGCCCTTTTCGAAGTTTCTACGACAACTCCTTCGATACGAAGTGCCTAGGTATGGAGAACCAAAAAAAAACACATTGTGCTCACATCGCTCTTTACTTAGGCAGCGCTAGCGCGCTGCCTATGAATTTCCGCAAAGTTTGCAGGGGAATATTAGTCTTGCTATTCTATTTGCAGATGACACAGCTATATCTGTTAAAGCGAGGAATTCAGCTAAATTGATTGAAAATTTTATTGTCACTGTTATTTCAGTTAATCGATGGTTTGCTTCTAATAATCTAGTACCAAATTTTACTAAAATTGAATTTATGGTTTCTGGTCGTTCAAAACGCGCCACTCAATTGATTTCTTGGCAGGAGCTTTAGGTCGGTGAGAATAAAATTTGTAGGATTCAGTCATATCCTTATTTTGAAAGTTTTTCTTGATCCATTGTTGTCTTGTCGTAATCACATCGATCATTTAAGGGTTAAACTTGCTCAAAATATTGGGTCGATGTACCGTGTGAAAAATATTTTTCAATTTACCATATTAAAAATAATTTACCGCTCTTTAATTGCTTCGTACTTGAATTACTGCTCAATTGTTTATCTTAATACCTTTAGGGTGCATTTAAAACAATTACAGGTACTACAAAATAGAGCAGTAAGAATACTTGGAAATTCTTCACATCGACCTCCAAAACTTGAAAATACATCTGAAACAAAAACGATGTTCTTTTTCCTAAATGTGTCGGATTCAAAACGTATACGTGAAATAAATATATACCTATGGCATTTTCAAATTCAAAATCCTAAAAATTATTTCTACAATAAATCTCTGTTGATTTTGCCCCCTTTTTCGGATCTTCGGTGGGCGGGAATATACCAAATTCCTTTTGTAAGATGTGAAAGGTCAAGGTTTTCGCTTAGGAACCTAATATCATTCATTGCGAATAAATATAAGCTAAATGATAAAACTCATATCGATCAATCCCAAAAATCTCAGCTGTATTTAAAGAAGTAATTATTAAAGATTGTTTTTTACTGGACTTAGATTATGCTGAGGATTTAAGCATCGTAGATGAAAGTGTGAGCAAAACGAATGAACTTTTAGAGGTTTTGCGTGTTCAGGGGGCTAGAAAAGGTTTGAAAATTAATGTTAAGAAGACTAAGTAACTAAGGCTAGGAATAAGTGAAGATGGAAAGGTAACGCTGGATAACAAAAAGATTGATCAGGTGGGCAGCTTCACTTACCTTGGTAGCATTATCAGTAGAGACGGTGGGAGCAGTGAAGATGTTAACAGTAGAGTAGCCAAGGCTCAGGGTGCTTTTTCACAGTTAAAAAAAGTTTGGAAGAATAGGAAGATATAAGTCTGCAAACCAAGATCAGAATATTAGAAGCTACAGTGATGACAGTGGCCAAATATGGCTCTGAAGCAAGGACGCTCCGAAAAGCGGATAAACATTTGCTAGATTTTTTCCAGAGAAATTGCTTACGGATTGTTCTGTGTACCTGGCTGACTGACCATATTTGAAACAGTAGGCATTACAAAAAATGTGGTTCAATCCCGCTTTCTAGGGCTATAATGAAAGACAGGTTGAGATTGCTAGGGCACATTGTGCGGATGATGGATGACAGAATGCCAAAGGTTTTCCTTTTCGGCCAACAGTCTGGGGCTAAACGAAGAGCGGGTCGTCCTCGTCTGGGGTGGGAGGACATCATAAAGAAAGATTTAAAGGAAACGGGAACTTCCTGAGAGGGTGTAAAATGGGAGGCTTTGAATAGATTGGGATGGAGGAGACGCGTGCGTAGCTCTGTTGGCCTCAGGCGGTTTGGTGCTGCGGTGAGTTGTTAGTAGTAGTAGTAGTAGTAGTAGTAGTACTTACCTTTAATGATGGTATTTTAAAAATGTGTGATATTTTCTTTATGTGTTTTATTTTTGTCTCTACGATGGGACGGCCTCCCATGCTCCTCCTGCCCAGCATTTCTTTCCTGCCCAGCATTTTTTTTTTCTACCTTCATTTCTTTTATTCCTTGTTTTCTAGGTTTTTGCTGTTATTGTTTTTTTGTTAATTAAGTTAATTTTACTATTATTACTATTATTATGACGAGATGTTTTGTTTTGTGTATGTCCCAGTATTTACACACCCAAACTTATGAGCTCCGCTCTCTATTGGGGGTTAATGTTTTTTTTTGTATTTTTAAGTATATTAAATAAAGTATATATCTATCTATTTATTTAACAGTAAAACTTAATTACGAGTTTTTTTGGAAGAAATTTCAAAAATAGCTCAAAACGCTGATGTCTCATTGTCTTTTATTTCTTCAGCACTAGTGGGGCACTAAAAAGCAGTAGAAAGCTGTCTAAAACTCGTTTTATGTTTCAACTTTGCTCTTTACTTCCGTCGGAAAAACTTTTGAAAATTAATCTGAATGGGGAGTCACTCTCAATAAAAAAAAAAGCTGTTACTTTTTAGCGAATTAAAGTTAATATCGTTGCTTAACGAAAAGTTGAAAATTGAGAATAAGGTGGAGGGAAGCTTTATTAGTAGAACAGATCTTAGTAGGTGCTACATCTTTAGTTGCTCGTAGAGAATGCTTTTGGTGCATTCCCAAGCTAATTTGTTTAAAAATTTCAGCGCTTAGGACTTTGGTTTGGACACAATTTTCCCCGAGATATGCGTTTCTGGTCTTAGTGCCAATCAAGCTTTTCAAACAAAGGTAACCAAAAATAAAAAGAGAATCACCCCTCAAAAGGATTTTTTTAAGGCTAGCGTCTTTTCAGCGTCAGTGGAAACTTTGCTTTTTTTGAACAGGGGGTTTTATTTTGCAAATAATCAACAGGAAACTAAAAGGAAACCGCAGTGCTAATCAACGCCATAGAAGAGAAAAATGTTACTTAGAATGCCTGTCACTTGTGACTTTCGATTCCATTTGACTATTTTAAAGGAAACTCTTTTTTTCAAACAAATTTTTTGGTTTGTTCAAGCAGTATTTTGAGCTGATGAATCTCCAAGTGATTCACCAATTAGTTTTTTTATTTGAAAGAAATGTATTGAAAAGAAAAAAAAGTTCTGATGAGCTACACATCAGACTAACAATATAAAACTAGATGCATAATCTAATCTTTAAGGTACAAAACAGTAAAATCTTTGGAGGCTCGGGTAACTTGCTTGGCAAAATTGGAATTCCAGTCAGAATATTCAATTTTAAATTACCTTTAGTTCCTGGGAATAGGCAGTTCGAGCACTTTTACTTCACACAAGCCAGACAAATTTTGTATTTAAAAAAAAAATTTAAAGGAAAACAGAAGAAAAATTACTTCTGTCATGAGTATTTCAAGCAACTTTGGAAGCAGAAAAGAGCCCGTATAGGTTTCCAGGTCTTTTCTTGAAGAATAAAAAGAATCTGCCATAGTTTTGGGTAATAATTTTAAAAATATTTTTACTATAAAATTTTGGGCAGAGAAATTATTTCATACGAATTCAAAGTGAATATAATTTTTCAGTTTCTATTATCCTGTACTTGAGAAAATTAATAATATTAATGCATTTAAATCCTATAGACGAATTAATTTAATTTCAAAAGTGATACATTTAAAATAATAAATTGTAGTTAAAAATAATGCATATATGCTAAATCCACCATTTTTTTAAGACAGTTTTTTCATGTTCTGTTTTGTCATAACTGCAAGAGCGTTTTAAATGACTACATAATTAGGTCATTTATGAAAAAATTTATATTGTTTGTCTAAGAAAAAACAAAAAAACAGGGTACTGCAAATCAATGTAACCAAATTACTTTGGTTTTTCTGAGTTCAGTTCGCCCCGTTTCCATGACCGGTAACTTTCAAGCTAACCCACGACATAAAGTTTCGAAATTTCATTTCGCCTGTCCATGCAAACAAATTTTTCTTCCAAAATGTTTGGGATCCCCTTGTCTAATCGACTTATCCTGATTGAAAATAGTAGAATAATTATTGCCTCTTACTCTAAAGACGGTAAGTAAGACGTAAAATTTGTTGTGGCTTCCTTCTTTACTATGCATTAAAAGCTTTGAAGTTATATACTTATGTACGTAAATGTAATTTATTTGGAGTCCTTACCACTGATATTTGAATAAAATTTTGGTCGTTGACTTAGTACTTATGCGTGAATACTTTAGTAGTGTGCGTGACCCAGCATAAGCATCAACTTTGGAAGCGCATTTTTGGATTTGCAAAAGTATTTAAAGATGCTTGCTATAACAGAACTTGTAAACTCCCAGGAGTACCAATTTATAAAATGTAGGGAGAGCAAAGAAATTTTCAGTTTTTTAATGAAAATACATTAAGCATTATTTATATAAACGTAGGGGGAAATTGCCACTTCTATGCCCTCCTCCCCCGAAATAGCACCCTTGTAAGCTCTATGTTTCTCAAATTGAAAATTTCGCTTAATCAAAGAGTTTTGTTTGTTTTGTAATATGTTTCACACCGTATAGTAGCACTTTCAATTTATACAGAAGGACAGGGAGTGCTTGAGAAGTTTGCTTTTAGTGAAAAGTAAGTTAAATCCAATTTTCTAACATTTTCCAAGCAACTGACATGGTTTCCATAAAACAGGAGTTGAAACCAGTATTTCCACTTCTACGGACTTATCCATAGATGTACGGAATTTGATGCCTAGCTAAGGACAAAAGAACGCAGCTACTCAATCTACGGAAAAACCCCGATCCTATTGAAAATGTCATATTCACTATTCTTATAACATTTAACCCGTATCACCATAATGTTCTGCTACAAATTCTAATTCTTGATTAGACCCCAACACATCATCAGACCCAAATTTTGATACAATCTGATATGCCACGTTTTTCGTCTGTAGTATGGGTACTGGTAATTTTTGTTATAAGAATTTTCGGAAGAAGCCCCTGCAAAAGAAGCTTTTGAAAACCTAACTGGCTAGCCAAAGAGAAAAAATTTCAATTCTTCGCGAAACATTGACCTTGAATGCGTGAACAATTATGGTGAAAAATGCTGTCGGATTTTCCTGGTCATTTGTTTGGATCGACTTTTGTGGCACCTAGTGGCTTACTGAAAATTCTGTTGAATATAATTTGTCATCACTCACTCGGAGTATCTGTTTTGGCTTTTTCTACCGTTAAACCATGGCATCAAGCCATGGTTTAATTGTAGAAAAAGCCAAGACAGATAGTCCGAGGGAGATAGAGGCAAAATTTGGCATAAGCTCTTTTTAGGATTGTATAAAAATGATGTTATTTCAATTGTTGATAGATAAGTCTATCATTCATCCATCCATACATAATGTTGATTTTTTGCGATTAACTTAACGTTGAATGGATTATAAAAAGTAGCTAGAGAAAAAACTGTTGAAAGCTAGATTTGCCGCCGGTGTCACTTTTGTGCCTCTTTTGGCACTGTTTTTTTAAAGTGCCACTTTTCGGGAAACGTGACACTATTGTGGCACTTTTTAGTAAAAGTGTTTTTTTTTTCAAAGAAGCACTTTTTTACCAAAAAGAATTTTTTTCAAATAAAAAACGAAAGGAAAACTGTCAATGTAGAAGCATTAACGTCTTTTTTCTTTCATTTTTCCATCTCTCTGTTTTCAGATTCAGAAACACTCTATTGCTTTGTTTATGCTCCTTCATATTGATAATAAACCTTATGCTTCATCATCATCACATTGATTATAAATAACAACAATTTTGGAAACCTGCTGATTAATCGCCACCAAAAAAGGATTGGAAAAAAAAGGATTCTTCCTTTTAGCTATTTCCAGGTCACGAGGTTTTGAGTGTAATAAGTGATAATTTTCTTAAGTTTTGTGTCCCATGTACCTCACATAAGGATATCTTACAGTTTTTGCCAAATAAATGATTTGAATAAGTTAATTTCTGATCGACTATTAGTTGTATTTATCATAAAGTCATCGATAGCTGCGATTTATTTTCGTGGCATTCTGTTCAGTATATTTAGAGAAAAGTTTCAAGTGCCCAAATGTATTGTAATTATACAGATAGTCCATTGTGTTGAAAAGCTGGATGAACAACTTTCAATGTAGACGAGCATTGCTGTCCCTTTTTTTCGTTTTCTCAAAAGAAAAAAGCTCGGACGGCTTTTCTCTTTTATTTCCTTTTTCGCGCTATGAGCAAAGACAACTCAGAAAAGACTACTCAAAAGACTACAGTTTTTTCGAAGTAAATTATTTGAAAGAGTAAGTGTCAGGTTGACTATTAGTTGTATTTATCATAAAGTCATCGGTAGCTGCGATCTATGTTCGCGGCATCTGTTCAGTATTTTCAGAAAAAAGTTTCAAGTTCCCAAATGTCCTATAATAATCCAGATAGTCCATTGTGTTGAAAATCTGGATGAAAAACACTTCAATGTAGACGAATACTGCAGTCCCTTTTTTCTGTTTTCTCAAAAGAAAAAAAAAGCTCGGATGGCTTTTTCTCTTTTCTTTCCTTTTTCGCGCTATGAGCCAAGACTACTTAGAAGAAAAAGAGAAATAAGTACTCTGTGGAACGAATTCCCGTTTTATACAGCAAGCACCATTTGCGCTTAAGCGGGTTTTAAGGGGAGGGGTGGAAATTCGACAAGAGTGAAAGTGCTGTGTAAAACAGAGAATTAGTACCGCCTAAGTAAAATTACTATTATTTTTTTGTAGTTTATGGATGGTATTAGAGCTGATTTTTCATGTTTGAAAATTAAAAAACGTTCAAAGCTGCACGAAGGTGATCCCAAGCGGATTGGCTAAAATTTTCAATTTGAAAAGCTTGTTGGTACCAGCTTTTCAAAATTTTTGGAAAATGACATTTTTTATACGAAATTGACACTATTTTGCCACCAAAAGGGGCAACGAAGAAATCTACTGAGTGGCAACAACGTTGCCACCCCTTATAAAAGTTTACTAGATCTTGTGCAAAGCACATCCACCTTGTAAATCTAGTAAAATGGGGGTCAGCTCTAGTAAAATTGAACAAATCTAGTAAATATTTGCCAAAATCTGCCAAAGTAAATTGTTTGCCCTCTCATCTTGAAACATTTTGTTGGGAAACCGTACCGGAGGCGGTTGACTGTTGTCTCACAATTCCTATGACATTTATTCTGCGGTCCCAAAACACGACAAACTGCTCAAGTCCTTTAGCGTGAAATTCAACACTTTTGAAATCTGTTTTTTGAATCAAGATCTGGGCTTATCGGATCTAAATTTTTCATTTTATATCTACGGTAGTTAGGCGATTTGTGAGAAGTGACAATTTTGTATTTATGATAACAACTTTTCTCTCAGAAATTTGCAAGTTTTTTTTAACAGTAACAAATTTTTCTAATAGCACCAAGTTTTCCGTCAAAGATACCAAATTTCTCATAAAAGTAACAATTTTTGTCAATGATAACAAGTTATCCGTTAAAAGTAACAAGGTTTTCTGTCAAAGATACCAAAATTGTCATAGAAGTAACAATTTTTTCCTTTATGATAACAAGTTTTCTTTCAGAAGTAGCAAGTTATCCTTAACAGTAACAAATCTTCTCTTGGAAGTAACAACTTTTTTCCTTGATACTAACAAACTTTTACTTAACACACTCAAATTTCTTTTAGAAGTAACAGGTATTTTCTTAACAGTAACAAATTTTTTCTAATAGCACCAACCTTTCCGTCAATAATAACAAATTTCTCCTAAAAGTAACAATTTTTTGTAAATGACAACAAGTTATCTTTTAGAAGTAACAAGTTTTCAGTCAAAGATACCAAATTTTTGTTAGAAGAAACATTTTTTGTTATGATAAAAAGTTTTCTGCCAGAAGTAGCAAGCTTTCCTTAACACTAACAAATTTTTCCTTCGAAGTATCAACTTTTCCTTTATACTAACAAACTTATATCTAACATTATCAAGTTTCTCTTGGAAGTAATATTTTTCGCCGGTGATAACACGTTTTTCTGCTTGAATCGTTTTTAAACAATACCGGGAAATCCAGCTCTCTCCATGGAAAATTCCGGTACTCGTGTTTTATACGCCACTCACTCTATGTGTAAAACTCGAGTGAAAACCGGTTTCATCATTACTTAAAAAAAAATGGGCTACATATTTACATATTAGGGGGATGAGTAAAGTAAAGCGGGCCTGCATGCAAAATGTGTTAGGTACGATTCTTCTGTATGTTATGAAGTAAGAACTGTTTTCTGACTTCAAACTGTCCACATTCTTAACCCCCCACCTTATAAGCAAATATATAGTCCAAATTATATATTTCTCATCTATTTTGTCACTTGTCTTTGTCTTGTTTCGTGCTAAGCTGAAAGAAACTAATGAAGAAACCAGTTTGTTTTTGAGTTTGACAAAGGGCAAACTTGAGTGAGTGGCGTAAAATACACAAGTACCAAAATTACTTCCCCCTACGGAAAATGATAAAAAAACTCAAATAAAATTCTAAAATTTGGAAAGCCTTATTTTCCGAAGAGGGTATTTTCTGTGGGGGTGGGGGTATTTTCTGTGGGGGTAAACGCCGGCCACCGTTATTGTCATCCCTGGAAGCCTGTTCGTGGGATCTTTCGACTATTTTGGAAAAGTTAATATTCATAAATTTTGATCTCCAATGCCAAAGAAGAGGCCAGTGGGGGCAAGAAAAGTCGCAGAAGGGAGGTTCATCAATTTTTACCCTTAAAAGTACTAGAACACTCCAGGCTGGAAGAAACTGTTTGGACTTAATGAATAACTGGGAACACATTTCCTACATATTTGAAAGCAAATAAGCCGAATGGCCAAAAGAAATCATATTAAGATGTCGCACAAGCAGAAAAAATGCGCACTAGCTTCTTTTTAGTTTCGTTTTCATTTTTGGCAACATCTAGTAAAACGGAAGCCAATCTAGTAAATTTTCTCGCCCAAAACTAGTAAATCCCAAATGCTCCGAGTGACAACGCTCAGTGGCAACCCTGTTGAAACCGCAGTTTACTTTGAAAACTAAGCATTCTCTTTGAGAAAAGAATCAAACCTTTTGTAATTTCACTGATTAACAACCATGATACTTTATCGCAAGTATTTTAAAATTAGAGATTTGAACATTCAAATTGATTTATTAATGTTGTAAGGCAATGGCCTACCCAAGACCTGGGTTTACCTGATGCAAACCCTAAAAAATCTGAAGACCACTTCAAAAAGATCATAAATACTTTGGCTACTTACCTCATTCCTAATAGCGCAGTGGTTCATTTTGCCCTCACCTCTGCTGGTTATATATACTCCCTACTATAGGCTGCATATTACTAGGCTACTAGATCCATATTTTATAGGCTAATACAGAATGGTTGTAGCCTAATGCCTAATAATAAGATGTTGATAAATTGTACCTAGGGTAGGCTAGTCAATGAGACTTCATAACTGAAATAGGGGCAAGTGAACATACTGCTTGACTCTTTTTTGTGGGCTCTTAATATAGATTAATAGGTTAATCAATTCACTCATAGGTAAATTCTACTTTAGCTACTTTTGGCTATCTTTGAAAATGTTTAAGTTAGGAAAATGGGTAAAAATTTACAGTTCTGCAGTATGATAAGGAGACATGTAAGAAAGCAATTTTTACTTTATAATATGTATAATGGTCCTAGTTAACATCATATCCAAGGGGAGAACCTTTATCCTCAAATCTTTCCTCATTAGGCTATTCCTTCTTTTTCCAACTTAAAACAAAAAAAAATTATAGTAAATGTTTTGTTATTCATATTATTGACTTACAAATAAAGTAAATATACCACTCAATGCCTTTTTTATGCTCTTTCCAAATGTAATAATCATTTTTGTTAGAAATGAATTTTACCCCCACCCCTATATATAGCCTACCAATTCAGGGTATATATTTGCACATTGGGGGAGAGGTTAACTTTATTTCTGATATAAATGAGAGGTAAGTTTAAACTTTCCCCCCACCCCCCTAATGTGCACATATATACCCTGAATTGGTATATATATAGCCTAGGTGGGGGTAAAATTTATTTCCAGCAAAAATGATTATTATATTTGGAAAGAGCATAAAAAAGGCATCAAGTGGTATGTTTACTTTATTTGTAAGTCAATAATATGAAAAATGAAAAACTTACAAAAATTATGATTTTTCCCATGCTTTCAACACAATGTGTATATCTTTTGAAATTTTTGCTATATTTTTTTTTTTTATAAATGGGGTTCATCCCATTTGTTGTTAGTTCCATTTTTTTAAATGATAAAAAATGCAGTGGTGAAAATACAAAATATTGCAACAAACATACATATACATACAGAATTTTTCTAAGAAATTCATGAATTTCTTAAAACCTATACATTAACAAAGTATATACCCCCACCCTCCTGGTAAGCTAAATGGTAAGCCCAGCTGTTTTCTAATCCCCTTCCATCACTTTTCCATTTCCTATGCAGAACAGGTTCCTAGGAGAGGGATACCTTTCTTTAGGATGAAAGTATCTTACCAATGAATACCAGGAGCTAAAGAAAAGCTATTATATTTTATCAAGGAACACAATCAAATATTGGAAGAGTACTCATTTGAATGGAAATTAAAAGCTCTAGTACCCTTATTAAATCACCAAAAAGATTGGAGGGCAACTATGCCCCCTCCCACTCCCCCTTTTTCTCAGAATTGTCTGATCAAAATTTTGAAGTAGCCATTTTGTTCAGCATAGTTGAAAGGCCAAATAACTATGCTTTTGGAGATACCATGACCCCCACAGCCCCTGGGTAAAGGTCTCTAAGTTACAAAATTTGCCCATTGTTTACATATAGTATTTGTTATTGGGAGGTATGTCTTGCTTTCTCTTTCCCAACTCAATTTTGGAGATGTTAAGGACAATTGTCCAGGGTAAATTCTCACCAGGATTGAATCATCTAGAGAATAAATCCATGGGAAGAGTGGATTTTTCTGCAGAGGTGTAGCCAGATTTCCTGGCACCATAGGCAGTACAATAGAGCTGCCTGAGTAAACAACAATGTTGGTGCAATGTATTATTTATTTATTATTATTTTTATTTCCAACCAGGTCACTTTGTATCAAAGGAGTTGTCATAAAAACTTTTAAAAGGGCTCATTCAATTGGAAATTGAAAGGGATAGTGCCCTTTTCAACAGTCAAAAGTAACTGGAGGTGAGCAAACCCCCTTCCACACCCATCATTTCCCTAAACACATCCAATCTAAATTTTGAGATAGCCATTTTGTTTAATGTAGCTTAAAAGTCTGGAAATCTTGTCTTTGAAGATGACAATCCCCACAGGGCAAGGGTTGTAACTTTTAACTTATGCCTGGGGGCATATAAGGTTTTTATAGAAAGGGTGGACATTTAAACTTTGGAGGTGGCTCATTAGATTGGTAATCAGACATTCTGGTGCCCTTCTTAAGATTCAAGGAGGGCAGATACCCCCTCCCCCCCACACCTTGCATTTTCCCAAAATGCATCTGATAGAAGTTTTGAGATAGCCATTTTATTCAATATAGCCCAAATATCATAAAAACCTTTTGGAGTTGAAAAAAAAACCCAGAGCCTGAAGGCAAGGGTTATAATTTATGCCCTAGGGACATTTAAGATTTTATGGAAGGGATGGTTGTATAACATTAGAGGAGGCCTATTTGGTTGACAATTTGAATTTTTAGCTCCCCTTTAAGATTTAAAAGTGATGGAGGTCAACTACCCCTTTTTCACCATCAAATCTTGAAATCTTGTCTTTGAAGATGAAAATCCCCACAGGGCAAGGGTTGTAACTTTTAACTTATGCAAGGGAGAACTTTTAGCAAGATGGTGCCTAACGTGCTCCTGGTGTTCCAATTTGTTGGTTGGTCAGTGGGCTAGTAACCCGCCACTGTAAAAACTAATTACTCAAGAAACAGCAACAGATAGCCTCAGATTAACTTCTTCTTCTTCTGTGATGACAACTATTGCACGCCCCTGGACATGATTCTTGAAAATGGCTGAGTGTTTTTGTATTGGATACTGGAATGTTAGAACAGTTAATCAAGAAACACAGCCAGGGAAACTCAACAGTGTTATGAGAACCCTTGATAAGTTCCATATTGACATTGCTGGACTTTCTGAGACCAGGCTTACTAGTTCTGGGACTTTGAAAACTGAGATTTACCACATCTTGTATTCCAGACTTGAGACTAGAAAAGTAGCAGGTGTTGCAATGGCACTAAATAATTGGGCCAAAAATGCCTAGTGGACTGGGAACCAATTAGTGAGCGGATTCTTTGTGCCCATTTTCCCACTTCACAGGCCAAATTGACAGTTATTGTAGTGTATGCCCCAACGAATGATGCCTGTGATCAGACCAAAGATGACTTTTATCATGTGTTATCAAATGTTGTTGCAAAAATGCATTGTCATGATATTGTGACTGTGTGTGGGGACTTTAATGCTAAAGTTGGAGGTGATGCTTCTTATGTCCCAACTATCCTCAGTAAACATGGACTGGGGGAAATTAATGACAATGGTGTGCAACTAATTGATTTTTGTGCTACTCATGAACTTATTGTTGGTGCAACATGGTTTCCACATAAACAGATTCACAAGTATACTTAGAACTCACCTGATGGTGTAACTCGAAATGAAATAGACCATATCCTAATTGCAAGGCGCAGGCAATGATGTCTAGAGGATGTTAGAACCTTCCAAGGTGCTGACTGCTATTCCAATCACCAACTTGCTGTTGCCAAGTTCAAGCTCAAACTAAAAACTGTGACAAAGCCCCAGTGGCCAGTGAAAACCTTCAATTTGAGGAAATTGCAGGACCCAAATGTATTGCAAAAGTATACTACAGCTTTGTCAAACAAGTTTTCCCATCTAAGGGATGAAGTGTTGCTTGATAGTCAGTAAGAAAAAATTGCAGAAACCATGAAAGAGGTTGCACAAGAAGTTGTGGGCTACAACAGGAAGAAGAAAGAGCAGTGGATATCTGAAAGTAGTTGGGATATTATTGATCAAAGGGCACAACTCAAAATCCTGAGAGATAAGTATGACCATAGCATGACTTGTTCTAGAGAATATGTAGATAACCTGAAAGCACAGTACAAGTGTCTCCATAAGCAAGTCAAAGCAGCAACCAGGGATGATAAGAGGATGTACCTCAAAACTATGGCCAAACAGGCTGAGGCAGCCACTAGATGGGGAGATAGCTGTACTGTGTAGGCCATAACGAAACAGTTAGCAGGTATTTCAAAGGCGTCATTGACCCAAGTTGAAAGCAAAGAAGGCATCTTATTAACCCAGACTGATGACATAGTCCAACGCTGGAAGGAGCATTTTAGCAAGGTACTAAATCAGATGCCTCCCACAACTACTTTAAATATCCCTGAAGAACCACTGTTTGATCTCGGAATATGTTCTGGACCTCTCATGCTTAGTGAAGTCAAGGAGGCCCTAAAGACTTTGAAAAACGGAAAGGCTGCAGGCAATGATGGCATATCACCAGAATTACTGAAGTACAGTAGAAGCGCCCTAGCTAAACCCATATTTGAACTTCTTTCCCATGTTTGGGATGAAGAAAAAGTCCCTAGTGAATGGTCGAAGGCAGTAATTGTAAAACTCTTCAAAAAATGACAAAAGTCTAAGTGTGATAATTGGAGAGGTATTGCTTTACAATCTGTTGGCAGCAAAGTCCTGTGCCAAATAATTCTTAACAGGATTCAGAGTAAAGTGGAGAAAGTTCTGAGAGATGAGCAGCATGGATTCTGCCAGAATAGATCATGTTGTGACCTGATATTTAGCCTGAAAGTCCTGCTGGATGAATCCAATGAATGGCAAGTTCAGCTACTTATAGTATTTATAGATTTTCTCAAAGCCTTCAACTCGATACATTGCGGAACCATGTGGAAGATTTTAGTGCATTATGGAATTCTGACCAAAATTGTAAATATAATTAAAGCACTATATCATGATGTCATGTGCGCAGTACAGACAGAGGGTGGCCTAACGGAGTGGTTTTCTGTTCAGTCAGGTGTAAGGCAGGGCTGCATTCTATCACCATTACTGTTTGCCATAGTGATAGATTTTGTTCTCCATGGATGCAGTTTTAGTGGCGGTCTACAATCAAATCCACTGAGAGAACTCAATGATGGTGATTTTGCTGACGATGTTGTACTTATTACCCACAACCCAGAAGATATGCAACGCAACATTAATGAACTCGGTTGTATGGCAAATGCTGTTGGACTCTCCATAAATGCTAATAAGACCAAATCAATGTAGAATGCAGTCATACCTGACTTAGCCAAAGCACTTTTGGTTAATAATGAGGAAATTGAGGAAGTGAGAGAGTTCAAGTATCTCAGCAGCATTCTTATGCAAGATGCCAATTCTGAAAGAGAAATACTGTGCCGAATAGCATTGGCTGGGTCTGCTTTCAGCTACCTTAGAAATGTTTGGAGAAATAATAAATATTCCCAGAAGCTAAAGCTTAGAATTTATAATAGCAATATGGTCTCTGTCCTTACGTATGGCTGCAAAACTTGGAGCATCACTGCTCAGCTAGAATGACGACTCCAGGCATTCAACAACAATTGCCTAAGGTCTATCCTAAATATACATTGGACAGAAAGAATACGTAATGATGAAATCTATCATATGACAAATCATACCCCCATCCTTGATCTCATTAGAAAGCGGGGATGGATGTATTGGGGGCATATGGTGCAAATGGGGGATGGAAGGCTGCCGCACAACGCATGGTGTTGGACACCCCACAGTCTCCGCAAATCAGGGGGACCGAAAATGACCCTTGGCAGGTTGCTAAAAAAGGAGGCGAAGCTGGCGAGGTCCTTGTTGGAGGAGTTATGGTTGAAGGCTCAGGACAGGTTGTCATGGCAAACCACTGTTGCTGCCTTATGCGCCCCCAGGCGTAGGAGGACCTAAGTAAGTAAGTAAGAATCTGATTGAAATTGTGAGATAGTGATTTTTTTTCATAATAGTCCAAAGAACATATAACAATGCTTCCAGTGTTGACAAAACCCTCAGTGCCCTGGGGATAGAATTGTAAATCATGTCCTTGGGGCTAATGATGTGTTTGTGGAATGGGTGGTTGTAAAGACTTCAGATGTTGCTCATTTGATTTGAAATTGGAATTTATAGTGCACTTTTTAAGAGTAAAAAGTTATTTGACAGCAAGCAGCCCCCTCTCCCCCCCCCACACCATCATTTCCCCAAAGACATCCAATCAAAATTTGGAGATAGCAGTTAGCATAAAGAGCAAGGTGTTGAGGAGGAGCAACCCCCCTCACATATGTAATAATTTCTGGTTGTTTTAAGTTTTAATGTTGTTCCTTACTTTTAGTTGAAAAAACTTGTTGTTGTTTTTTCATTTAATGTAAAAACGAAATCAGTTTTTTTTATAAGCTATAGCCAAGGGCCATATTTTTTGCATTTTTTTTTAGCTTGCTTTAATTGTATAAGTTTGTATTTCAATTCATTACTCTAAAAAAAGGTTCTGTGTCTGTTCTGGTCAATATATAGTTGTTGCATAGAAAATCTCAACTTCCTTATCCTTATATAGCAGATGAAAAATTATTTACTTGTGCTTGAGAATATATAGATTCTAAATATGTTTCCTAATTATTGTTTCATTTCTTTTAGGTTGATTATCCTTTGGTTTTAAATTACAAATATGTCATCAACAGAATGTGTAAATAATATTGAAAAGATTAAGATGGTGCTGGAAGAAGATTACTATGCTTCTGGGTTAAATTACCATTTCTTAAAGGTATACATAAAAAAAATAACTATATTCAAAACTGATTGCCATGTTCACAAAATGATTTGAAGCACGCATGATTTTTCATATTATATTTTTGTCTGGGAAAGATTTTGCTTGTCTTATTTATTTAGTGATATGGTATTCATGTGCATGGAGTTACTTGCAGGGCTAAGCCTTTGAGGGGAAGGGCTGGTAATATCTCATGCATATAGACAATTGGCTTACCATCTTTTGACCTACAAGGGATGATGCAGGATATTGAAAAACATGGATATAAACCACTTATATACTATTCAAATTTCCATTTTGTTAATACCAAGATTCAACTAAAACTGAGTTTTGGAGCTGGTCATTCCTAAATCCATTAGGGATTACACCTTTTCCCTAAGCTTTTCTTGAACTCAATTGAATTCCCCAGTCACAGCAGATGCACCATCATAACCTTGGGCAACACAAAACACCAAATTTATGCTAAGATCTCCTTAATTTTCACAATTTGAGGTGGATAAGCTTTTTGCATGTGACAGCAGCCAATTTGGTTGCTCCACTACTTTTCCATTTGATATATACCTGAGTAGGATCCCTAGTTGTCCTTTTCTAAAAATGTCTTTTGTCTTGTTGACAATTGGAATGCTTGAAATC
Organism: Artemia sinica; assembly: GCA_027921565.1. Classification (NCBI taxonomy): domain Eukaryota; kingdom Metazoa; phylum Arthropoda; class Branchiopoda; order Anostraca; family Artemiidae; genus Artemia; species Artemia sinica. The sequence continues at coordinate 23,608,913 of CM051263.1, read as the reverse complement.
ACTTCATAATCTAGGTTTAGCAAGCATCCACAGTTATAGCTAGAAAAAAAAAACAAAAGACCTCAATGAAGGCTAATCAATGGGTGTATATTCCCAAAATTCTTAATGACTTGCATCCTCAAGATTATGGTTGGAAATCATGGTTGTTGTTGGTTTCAAGACCTAGATAAACAACAAAATGCTTACTAGTTTCATTTATCACTGATTCCAATAGTTATGTGAGTCTCATTATAGTGAGACCTTATTGGTAAATGACAATTTAGTTTTGATAAAACAAAATTCTAAAGTAAGATTCCACCTAAGGAAGACTGCTTTTGTAAATGAGAACTCATCTTGAAAAAAAAACAACATAAAAAGGTAAAGCCACCTGTTGGCTTTACTCTAGCATGTACCTTATTGGCCCAAAAGGAAAATTACAAGCAATGCCTATTTGTTTTATATTTTATGTGCAGCTAATATACCATCTTTGCTACTTGTATGATATACCCCCTACCTAATATTCTTCTAATATGTTTCTCTGATGCTCAATCCTAATGAAACATACCAATGTAAGATAAAAATATAACACCTTAGAAATAAATGTGGGTTATATATTTGGACATTAGGGGAGGAGGGTAAAGTATAGCGGGTCTGCATACCTAATGTGTTTGGTATAATTATTCTGCATAATGTATAGTAAGAATTACTTTCTAATTTCACATTGTCCAAACACTTTACCCCCCCCCCCCCCCCCCTCCCTTATGTGCAAATTTATAGCCCAAATTATATATTTTCCATTTATTCTGTCACTTTTCTTTGTCTTGTCTCACTGTAAGCTGAAAGAAACTAACGAAATAAAATCGGTTCTATAATGTGTCAATGAATGAACAACTTGAGCAGTAGGGGGTTTGTCATACAAGTACCCCATCTTTTATATATTTCTATTATTGATATACTTACTAGCCATAAAAAACAAATCAGATATAAAGACAAGATATTTGGAAAAACAGAGGTTTTTTCCCTTCTGCAAACACAAGATTTGAAGTCCCCTCTCCCCCCCCCCCTCCAAGAAAAAATACTGAAAGTTTTATCTCAATCCCTAAGCTGTGAGGCAAAACAGGATAGACTTACCAAACTCCAAATAAAGTTCTTTGCCTTTTATTCTCCTGGCTTTGAGGATAAAAAATGCATGCCCTCTTGTGAGCATGCAAAACCTGCTGATTCTGATTCTCAAGATAGGAAGAATCCCCAGGAGTACCAGAGTGATGTACCCCATAAGCATGGAAATGGAAACAGAATTTATTCACATTAAAAAATGGTTAGTCTTTGCAGGGTTAAAAGTTATGGCAGCATAAGATAAAAGAGAAGTTGGCACTCTAGACGATTATCGATTTTTTGTAGAAAAGAAGCTAAAAATTAAGAGCAGAATTATGTTTTTTTCACTGATTTGCCTTTCATTCCAAAATGATTGACTCCCTGTCTTCATCACTCAATATCATTGTTATGATCAGCATAAACACATTGTCATAATATATATTAAAATAATTTTGCTTATGCTAAGTGTTAGTTGTTGCAGCACAGTGGCAATGGTACTCTCCTTGTTATTGCAAGAATTGGAGATAATTAGCATAACCAAAGATTTGCCAAGCCTTTTGTTTGAGCTATGACCCCAACACTGCCACATTTCTTGTTATCAAATAAAGAAAGGATTGTTATCTGCTGACTTCTATTAAATACTACTGACAACACAACGTCAATCTTTAGAGGTCAATTGATCAATTGATTGGATTCCCTACATTCCCCTTATTACTGCACAAATATTTCTTTCTTAGTTAGACGCCTTTCTCCTGAAACGAACCAGACCCCTTTGGAATATAGGATTGAATACATAACTCCTGTCAGTGTAGTTGGGTACCCCCTCCTACTAATAATATCCATGAAAGTAGTAAATAATTCTGAATTAAAAATTTTTGCTTTTTCTTCTTCTTTTTCTTTTTCTTCTTCTTCTATTTAACAGCAGGCGGGCTTTTCAGTAATACTATTTAGCCCTTTTCATTTTGCTTCACTCTGTGGGCTACAGAGCTACTGGCTTGATTGCCTCTTATTTATTAGATATTTTCAGATATCTTTCAGTAGATCTTTCGACTCTAGGAGTTCAAATATAAGATGATAGATGTTGATTTCTATGCTCTGTGTGAAGGTATAATTGGCTAGGCTCTTGGCTGATAGTGAGATTTTGTGGTGTTTGAAGCATTTTAACAGTTTACAAAGCAAGGTATGTTGTGCAGACGTCAGCATATTACATTCAAATAGGCAGTGGTCAATTGTTTCATTATTCATATTACAATACCTGCAAAGAGGGGACAGGGGAACTGAACCACTTGAATTAGGAAACTTATACGAGAATGCAAGAAAATTTAGTCCATTTGTTCCAGAACGAATTCTGTGATACATTTTAGAAAAATACTTATTGGGAAAGGGGGAAAGGGTAGGATTATTCTTATTAAAATTAATATCTGATAGTCTCCATCAGTAAATATCTCTAATGGGGATTGGTCTCCCACTTGGCTGGTCAATATTTATAGCATTTTTTGCTATTTCATCAACCTGATGGTTACCACTTATACCAGAGTGGCTAGGAATATACTGAAGATAAGTTCTTATTCCACTTGAAGCAACATTATCTATAATACTAAGACAATGATAAGTGTCAATGTCCAACTTATACTGAGGAGCTGAGGCCAGCAACTCAAGGCTTGATAAAGAGTCGGAATATACTAACTATAATATTATTTGAATTAGCAATCAAAGGTTGGTTTTCCATAAGGTGTTCTAATGCCATGATTATGGCATTTATCTCAGCAGACATTATAGATACATTATTATATAATCTCTCGCCCATTGCAATTTTCAGGTGAGGAAGGAAAGCACCACTTGCTACCTTCTCATTCATTTTTTCTTCCTTGCAAGAAGAAGATATTTCTTCTTCTTCCTTGCCTAGAAATATTCTTCTATAGTCTAGAAATTTCAAAGGAATTTGCTTTAATATTTAAAAGATGTATTTACAGGTTGGTTGGTATAATGAAAAAGTTACAAAGTCTTTTCGTTTGAACTATGACCCCAACGCTGCTGCATTTGTAGTCATCAGTTCTCCAGAAATGTTTGAAAAAACATTCATTCCTTACCATCTCAAACGGAATTGCATTGGTGAAGGCGATCCGCTAGATGAATCTTTAGCAAATCATTTGAAATCTTTGGAACACGTAAGTATATTTGATTGTTGTTCCATCAATAAAATAGGAAATGCCTTCTTTCTTCTCTGAGCAAGATAAATGAGCACATTAATCAGTGTGCTGATCACGGAAATAGGAAAGAGTTCATTTTAAATTAATTGAATAGAATTTAACCAAATAATTCAGTTATCTTAAATAATATTAGTTATGTGGACTTGGCAGAAGAGTTTTAAAAGTATGAATGAAGCAATGAAACAAGAAGAATAAGAAACAGAGGATGAAGTATGACTTGTTTCCCATGACTGTCGAATGGGAAAACCAAAAAGGAAATGCAAGTATTTTGGTTTGATGTGAGACAATCATCGTCAGTGTTATAACATTAGAGGGTTTTTCGAGAGGGGGAAGGTGAAGAGACTTATGAATTAGTTGTAGAGGGTCTGTTTTCAATTTTTGGGGATGAAGGACCAAGTAGGAAAAAAATAATAAATAATTTCAGTTCTTATCCCATCTAGGATGTCAGGAAGATGAGGGAAACGACCCTAAAAACTCTCTCAGTGCGAAGTAAAACATTGTTAAAATATCTTGAAATAAAAGATATTCAAGCTTGGAGTCTAGCCTTCACTTTTACAAAGCAAAAACCAGACTTGAAAAAGAATCCACTTTTCTTCATTATAATACCTTCATCTGTATGATAAAAAGGCAGTGTTGTCCTAAATAACTTTTAAGTTAAAAGTACACCACAATAGCCATAACAAACAGCTCGTTGTGGCTGCTATCTTTTTTTACCATGTTAGTAAGTTAAATATGTAATTAAAAGGTGCTCTTTCTTAGGACTAATCCTGCTGGGAGACCGTTCAATATCATAACTGACTAATGGATGAAGCTGGTTGCTAAAAATTCATGCATACAGTCTTTCTAGTGAAGATGATAGGTGTGAGTGAGGTTTTGACAAGTTGCTTCCGTCTCTAAAAACTCTGGCAAAGATTATCTGGAAAAAATCTTCTGTGAGGGAACAAAAATTATATACCTGTTGCAATAGTATGATAGGTTATAGGTGACCTTCTGAGGATTGGTTCTACCGTGAGACTGCTCCACATTTCAGCTTTATAAAGCGTGCATTATGATAGTCATACACACAATCATTTCAATGAAGTAGACAGGTTTTAGCGATATTGGGCAAGCTAATATCATCACTCAAAATCCTTACAGAGATTATCCTGGAAATTTGCCGTGAGAGAGGATTAAGAATATACTTAGGGCAATTATATAACAGGTAAAAAAAAAACTTAAAAAAAACCGTTAAGCTCTAGGATAGTCTGGGATAATGTAGGATAATCCAGTACAATCTAGGTTTAAGTCCAATTTAATTATGGGTACTCGGATATCACATTGCCAATAAAAGGCCTTTTCGATTGAACATACAAATCGTAAATTCATAATCTGATTTTCAAATATGCTGTTCCACTGGTAATCTTAATCTTGACTATTCTGGTAATCGAGATTGTCGAGTTCATAATCTTAATTGTAAATTGGACAACATTGGCTGAAAGAAAAATTGTGGTTTTGGATTTTGCTCAAACTTATTTGTTCACTGATAAACTTGAACCCTGTTTCAAGAAGTTGGTTTCTTGGTGCAAAAGACCAAAAAGAAGCGTCTTCTTTTTTGGTGATTTTCGATTCGCTTCTATTTCGGATCAGTGTCAAATTATTATTTTCTCTAGTCAGCATAATTGCGTTTTGAATAAACCAAAGCTTCGTGTTTGTGTCTAGTGCAACTGTACTTTGGCTTTGTATTGTAGTTAGGTATTCCAAAGAGTCTTTTTTGGATTTCCAAGTAGACCAGGGAATTTTGCTTTAAATCACCAGCTGAATTCGCACACCGTTGTTATTTGACCCCCTTTTGCTTGACAAAAATTTGCTGTAACCAGTCCGAAATTATCTATAGAGCAAACTACTCTCTAATGAAAACGTTTTGAGTATGACTGTAAAGTGAAAAGACTGCAAATTACCTAAAGCAAAAATGGCTAAGTGACATTGCTAAAGAAATGTATATATTCCAGAGGACATGCACTTCGGGAGATACCAGCCGTACCAGAAGAGAAAATATATAAGTAGGTTATATGTAGCCTAAAGGCTACCAGACATAAGCCAAAAGGGTATTTGCAAAATGTATAGTGTGCAAAAAGAAGGCACGCTATGTATACATACTAGGTATACTGTGTGTATACACTATGCATGCTATATACATAAGGAAATATATAAGTATCTCTAGCTCAAAGACAACCACACATAAGTTCATATGCTATGTAAAAATATTTAGTGTGCAATAGGAAGACATACTATGCATATTAGAAAATATATCAGTAATTCTAGCTCAATGACTACCAAACATAAATTAAATATGGTATGTGCAAAATGTTTAGTGCTGCAAAAGGAAGCCACGCTATATGTATATACTTTATTTTTTATGCATATTTTTTTTATATAGTTCCATAAGTTATTTTATATTAAAGGCTTGGAATTATATAATGAATTGTTTAAATTACATAAGACATTAAGTATTTCCAGCAAAGCCTTAAAAGTTTTGTTTTGTTGTCACGTAAGATGTCAGAAAGATACATTCTTTGGACTCTGACACTATATGTTTGATAGTATGATCCCCCCCCCCCAGGAAAAATAAAAAACGAAAAAATAGCTTTTGTTTGGATCATGTTCAAGGAACAGCAATTTGAGCCTGATAATTTCTCTTTATTTTCTTGATTGCCATAGAAATTGGATGGCTGCCACCTTGAAATCCTTCAAGATTACCAGATGCAAGGCAACACAAGAAAGCCGAGGATTCTCGTTCAGACTGCCGGTCATGTCTCTGGTGCTGTCTATTTTTATCAAAGAAAAGATTTGGCTGTAGATCCTTGGCCTGTTGATAAGGTAACAAAATCTTCTTGACTTTTAGCTTACTATCCAGTCATAATACCATTGCTTATCAAGAAAAGCAGTGATTTTCTAAGAATCGAAATTGAGAAAAATGTCCTGGTACTCAAAATGATTCAATCAATCAATCAATTTATTAACACTAAAAAAAACTATTACAAACGTAAAGCGGTTACTAAGCCCAATGAGCTTTGCTTGTAACGGGTCGCACAAAACAAAACTAAAAGACTTTTATAAAACACATGCAATAGAAAAAGCACTGGAACAAGACAAGGGCATTTAACAGATAGGAGATTTAGAAGCAGATTTAACATATAACTGAAAATGATTTTAAAAGAACAAAAGAGAGTTATATAAATTAGGATAGAAAAAAAAGAAAAAAAAATGATTACTAAACTGGAAAGATTCGACGAGAAACTGCCTTTGCAGAAAGACATAGAGGGACATCAGGCGGGATGAAGCTCCATAGTAGAATTGATTGATGAACAGGAGACCTCTGAGCTGCTGTTGATAATCGTTTGATAAAATAAATGTGCGAGAAGAACTACGTAAAGAAGAAGAATACCTACCTGAGCCAGTCCGTAAGAAAAACTGCTGCAGAGAGAGTGGAAGTGTACCTAGAAAAGCAGAATGCGCTAAATAAGAACTACGTAAAGAACTACGTAAAGAAGAAGAGTACCTACCTGAGCCTGTCCGTAAGAAAAACTGCTGCAGAGAGAGTGGAAGTGTACCTAGAAAAGCAGAATGCGCTAAATAAGAATTACCTTTAACCACAATACGATCCAGTGGAGCTATTCCAGTATCATTATAAAGATCAGAGGAACGGTAAAGCTGAGGGAGAAGAAAAGTAACCTTCACTGTCCTATTTTGGGCTCTTTGAAGTGAGCAGAGAAGATATTTGTTAGTACCACCCCAGACAGAGCAGCAATAAGAAAGGTAAGGAAAAATAAAAGCATAATAAAGAGAAAGCATAACATCAGGGGGAAGAAATGAGTTAACCTGGTGCAACATTGAAGACTGTTGGAGGATGAGCGAATAAGTGTAAATTCTATGAGGTTTAAAAGAAAGAAAACAGTCAAGATACACACCAAGAAATTTCACCATAGTAGCTTGCGGTATAGTATCGTTCCCATAAGTCAGGATGATTGGCTGCTGTACGTCTCTCATATGATAAGGAATCGTTAAATGTACAATGACACTCTTTCGGCTGTTGAGAGCCATGTTATTTGGCCAGCACCAATCCTTTACTTCATCAAGAAGAACTTGAGCTACGGAAGATGACAGATGACAGGGGGGGGGGGCAGCATCGGGACTAGAGAACTTATTGCTCTCCCCCAAGGAATATTTAGAAAACCAAAGTGAAACTAAGCTATAATAGGAAACGGTACATATGTTAGGAAGTCTTTTAATTCTTTTAAAATAGACTCTGAAGTTCATTTTATGAATAAAAAAATTAATGTCTGGCACAAACACATAAATTCATTTGGGGAGGCCGGAGAAAAAATTTGTCAAAACACAAGTAGGCCACAAGCTTTTCTTTTCCATCAAGTTTTAATTTTTCTGGCAGCCCTCCTTGTAATGACAAGGATAGTAAGATCTCCCGCCACAGCTGGATCTGTGATGGATCCCTGAAAGACGAAACTAGGACAATTAAACCACTCTTGCTTTCCACCAAGCTTGGTTGATGTTCAACAACCTATTCCTGTAAATGTCCAGAATTAAAGAATTTAGTGATACACTCACCTCTTTGGAGGTTCGCTTACCGTCAAGACACCAAAAAGACCAACAACACTCGTGCTTGCTTCCCACCAAGTTTAGTTGGGATGTGCCGCTCGCTTCCGGTAGACGTGCTGATTACAAGAATTTAGGGACCCTTGTCCTGCCACCCTAGAGGTAGAAGAGTCAGTGCTCCCAAAGAGGCACGACTCGGACTTTGTTCTTCCTTTTCCCTCCCAGAGGTCTGGTTGATCCCTGGCTTCGAAAAGACAGAAGTATCTCATCAACTTTTAATTCTGACTAATTTTAGTTAAGATCCGTTCTGGTTATCGTTCTGAAACCCTTCTGATTATTGTTCTGATGAAACATTTTTAGGGGAACCCTTGCTCTGCCTCGTAGATTCTGGACCGGTTTTCAATATCCAAAACGCATAATTGGGGCGTTGGCTTTTACTTCCCACCTAATTTTCTTAAAATCCGACCACTCCATCTAGTAATTGTCCATAGAGATCTACTAGCATCACGTAGGTTGAATCAGGCACAAATTCCCAAAGGGGACAATTAAGATACTTAATCATACTTCCGACCAGGTTTAACTGAGGCATGACGACCTTTCTCCTTCCGTGCTTCTGATGACGAAAATTTACGTGCCCCTTCCCCGTATATGTCAGATTGGCTTCTCATCAAACAGTTCGAGGTAACGAACTGTAAGTAAGGTGACGACCTGGTTCAATACTGACCGAAACTCTAAAAAACGGAATTTTTATACCCATAGATACATCAAAAGAATCGAATTATTATTCTGATTTCAAATATATAAATTTCATTAAGTTTAATTTTACCCATCAAAGGCTACGAGCCTGAGAAAATTTGTCTGGTTTTTCGAAAAAAGGGGGGAAACACCTCTAAAAGTCATAGAATCTAAATAAAAATCACACCATCAGATTCAGCATATCAGACAACCCTATTGTAAAGGTTTCAAGCTCCTATCTGCAAAAATACGCAATTTTATATTTTTTGCCAGAAGAAAGATCACGGATCCGTGTATATTTGTTTGTTTGTTTTTTTGTTTTTTTTTGTTTGTTATTCCCAGGGTTGATCGTATCGACCCATAGGTCCTAGAACATCGTGAGAGGACTCATTCGAACGGAAATTTAAAAGTTCTAGCGTCCTTTTTAAGTGACCAAAGAGATTGGAGGGCAACTAGGCCTCCTCCCCCGCCTCTTTTTTCCCAAAATCGTCCGATCGAAATTTTGAGATAGCCTTTTTGTTCATCATAGTTGAAAGGCTCAATAACTATGCCTTTGCGTATAACATGACCCCCCCCCCCCCGAAACCCGAGGGCAAGGTCTTTAACTTATAAAATTTGCCCATTGTTTGCGCATAGTATTTGTTATCGGGAAGTATGCATAAAGTTTCGGGTGGGGGTGAGGACGAATTTTCTGCTGGGGGTTTTTCTATGGGGAGGGAAATTTCTAGGGGGTGAACTTGTCAGAATTCCTATACAAAATTATTTTTATATGTCTTGCTTTCTCTTTTCCGTCTCAATTTTACACGTGGGATTGTTAAGGGTAATTGTCCGATGTAAATTTTAACCGAGATTGAATTGTCTAGAGGATATTTTCGTGGGAAGGGGGATTTCTTCGTGGAGGTGGGGCCAGATTTCCTGGCATTGTTTAAAAAACGATCGGAAATTAAATATAAAAAAATTTACTTTTTTCAGCTGAAAGTAAGAAGCAACACTAAAACTTTAAACGAACAGAAATTATTCTGTATATGAATGGGGCTGCCCCTCCTCAACAAATCGCTCTTAACGCTTAAGTTTGAATTTTGTCCCAATACTTTAAAGATGATTCCTGAAACACAACGGTCGTTTAATTAGAACAATAAGCTTTCGAAAAGTACTAAAAAACTGTAGCGTAAAGAGCGAGGTGTTGAGGAGGGGGCAGCCTCCTTCATATACGTAATAATTTCCGTTCGTTTTCAGTTTTAGTGTTTCTCCTTACTTTCAGTTGAAAAAAATTGTTATTTTTTAATTTAATTCCCTAAAAGCATGACTATTTTATGTGGATTTCTTCCAATAATCATTGGCCCCGAAAAGGAACAGCTAGGACATTTACACTTACTTTCGTCCAAGTTTTGTTGAAATGTGGTAACTCCTCCTTTTAGAATTTAAGGGCGCCTCCCATTTCTTTCTCCTGCAAGGGTTGGAATGGATTTTGATCTCAATTAATTAAAAATACTTTTCCCACAAAATAAGTTTTTCAAAGAAAAGTAAAGAACTCCATTAAACCAAAAATTAGCAAAAATAAAACCAAATAATCTACCAAGCGTGAAACTACCACAAAGCATCATCGATAAATAAATGGAACCCAAAACGAACAGAAATTACAATAAATAATCGATTCAAGCTCAAAACGAGCAGAAATTAACATGAATAGGGCTCAAATACCTTATGCCTTCCGAAGGCCAGAACATAATTTGCACTTTACTGAAAAAATGTAAATATTTTTACTTTTATAATTTTGATAAATCAAATAATATCAACATTTTCATTAATAAATATCAGTATATGTATAATAAACTGACAATGCACATTCATTTGTATTTTTTTCAGTAAAGTGCAAATTATGTTCTGCCTTTGGGAAGGCATAGGGGTTTTGAGCCCTACTCATGTTAATTTCTGCTCGTTTTGAGTTTGACTCGATTATTTATTGTAATTTCTGTTCGTTTTGGATTTCATTTATTTATCGATGCTGATTTGTGGTAGTCTCACGCTTGGTAGATTATATGATTTTATTTTTGCTCATTTTTGGTTTAATGGAGTTCTTTACTTTTCTTTGAAAAACTTATTTTGTGGGAAAAGTTTTTTTAATTAATTTCTGTTCGTTTTATAATGACATAGTCTTTTCAGGGAAAAAGAAAATAATAATTTAAAATTTTTTGTTTTTTTAAGACTTTGTAGTTTGACCTGCTATTTGTATGCTGGAGAAAATTTTTCAGAAATTTTTAACAACATACACCCTTTTAAAAATCTGGACACGAATAGTAGTCTTTAATTTAGTTTCATACCTCCTCTAGTTGACCTGAACTAGAAAACTTGATACCATTCTTAAAAAAGATCTGTTTACTTTTTTTGATAGCTTGGAAACACTTACGCTATTTTGATTTGGCTAAATTTTAAGAGCAGAAGTAGCCACAAAAGTTTGATTATAATACCCTCAGTCGTTCTTGGGATACTGCTGAGATGGCTTATTGGGAATTTGCATTAACACAGTGCATTTTGACTTAATCTTAAGGCAACATTTAGTTTTTAAACATTATGGGCAAATAGGAGGGTGGGCTTGGGAGGGGGATTAGTTGCCCTCCAATCACTTTCAACTATTAAAAAGGGCATTAGCCCTTTCTATTTTCAATCGAATGAGCCCTTTTTGAAGTTTCTACGACAACTTCTTCGATACGAAGTGCCCTGGTCTAAAAAAAAAGAAAAAAAAAACAAAAAAAAACGTTGTACCCACATCGATCTTTACTATAAAAACGTCAAGCCTTCCAATCACTTTTGACTATTACAAAGGGCACTAGCTCTTTTAATTTCCAATCGAATGAGCCCTTTTTGAGTTTCTACGACAGCGCTTTCTGTACATACCTTATATGCCCCCAGGGTATAAATAACAACCCTTGCCCTGAGGGCTGTGAGGGGATTGTTTTGCTCAAAGACCTAATTTCTAGAACTTTCAACTAAGTTGAAAAAAGGGCTAACTCAAGATATTGATTGGATGTTTTTGGGGAAATGGTGGGCGTGAGAGGGGCGTTAGTTGCTCTCCAATCCCTTCCGACTATTAAGAAGGGCACTAGCCCTTTCAATTTCCAATCGAACAAGCCTTTTTTGGAGTTTCTACGACAACACTTTCTATAAAAACCTCACATACCCCCAGGGCATAACTTACAACCCTTGCCCTGAAGGCTGTGAGGGAGTTGTCATCCTCAAAGACCTAATTTCCAGAAATTTCAAGTACATTGAACAAAATGGCTATCTCGAAATTTTTGATGGATGTGTTTGGGGAAATGTTGGGCGTGAGAGGGGGGTTTGTTACCCTCCAATCACTTTCGACTTTATAAAAGGCGCTAACCCTTTCAATTTCCAACTGAATGAGCCCTTTTTGAAGTTTCCACGACATCACTTTCTATAAAAACTTTATATTTCCCTAGAAAAAACTTACAACCCTTGCCCTGAGGGCTATGGGGGGAGTGTCATACTGAAATACACAATTTCTGGACCTTTCAACTACGTTGAACAAAATAGCTATCTCAAAATTTTGATTGGGTGTGTTTGAATGAACCCCTTTTGAAGTTTCTACGACAACGCTAACTGTTAAAACCTTATATGCCCCCAGGGCATAACTTACAACCTTTGCCCTGGGGGCTCGGGGGGTTGTCATCCTCAAATAAATAATTGTCAGAACTTTGAACTACGTTGAACAAAATGGTTATCTCTAAACTTTGATTGAATGTGTTTGGGGAAATGGTGGGCATGAGAGGGGGTTAGTAGCTCTCCATTCACTTTCGACTATTAAAAAGTGCACTAGCCCTTTCAATTTCCAATCAAATGAGCCGTTTTTGAAGTTTCTACTACAAAAATTTCTGTAAAAACCTTATATGCCCTGCCCTGACTCTGAGGGGGCTAACATGCTCAAAGACCTAATTTCCAGAACTTTCAACTACGTTAAACAAAATGGTATCTCAAATTTTTGATTGGATGTGTTTGGGGAAATAGTGGGCGTGAGAGGGGGGTTATTTGCCCTCCAATCACTTTCGACTATTAAAAAGGGTATTAGCCCTTTAATCCAATCGAATGAGCCCCTTTTGAATTTTCCACAACATCGCTTTTCTATAAAAACCTTATATGCTCCCAGGGCATAACCTACAACCCTTGCCCTGAGGGCTGTGGGGAGGGGGGTTGTCATCCTTAAATACCTAATTTCCGAAACTTTCAATTACGTTGAACAAAATGGCTATCTAAAAAGTTTCATTGGATATGTTTGGGGAAAAGGTGGGCGTGAGAGGGGGGTTAGTTGCCCTCAAATCACTTTCGACTGTTAAAAAGGGCAACAGCCCTTTGAATTTTCAATCGAATGAGCCCTTGTTCAAGTTTCTATGACAAAGCTTTCAATAAAAATCTTATATGCCCCCAGGGCATAACTTATAACCCTTGCCCTGAGGGCCGCGGGGGAGTGTCCTGCTCAAAGATATAATTTCCGGACCTTTCAATTATGTTGAACAAAATGGCTATCTCAAATTTTGATCGGATGTGTTTGGGGAATTGGTGGGCGTGAGAGGAGGGTTAGTTGCCCTCCAATCACTTTCGACTATTAAAAAGGGCACTAGCCCTTTGAATTTCCAATCGAATGAGCCCTTGTTCAAGTGTCTACGACAAAGCTTTCTATACAAACCTTATATGCCCCCAGCGCATAACTTACAACCCTTGTCCTGAGGGCTGTGGGGGAGTGTCCTCCTCAAAAACATAATTTCTATCTGGAAATCAACTACGCTGAACAAAATGGCTATCTCAAAATTTTGATTGGATGTGTTTGGGAAAATGGTGGGCGTGGAAGGGTTGTTAGTCGCCTTCGGCTATTAAAAAGGGCACAAGCCACTCCAATTTCCAATCAAATGAGCCCTTTTTGAAGTTTCTACAACAACTCCTTCGATATGAAGTGCCCTGGTCTAAGACCAAGAAACCAAAAAAAAAAAATAATACATTGTGCCAACATCGTTCTTTACTTAGGCAGCGCTTTTGCGCTGCCTGTGAAAGCATGAGTAGTACATTAACTCTTACTTCCGACCAGGTTTCGTGAAGATCCGACAACCCTTTCTAGTTAAAGTCCTTATGACAAGATTTATAGAACTCCCCCACATACGTATGTTCAGATTTCAATTAAAAAGGAAATAAAAAAAATGTTTTACTGACTATTATTTCTCATCAGGTTTGTTTGAAATCCGGCAAAACCGTTTTGGTTAATCTTGAGGCGACAAGAACTTAGAATTCGAGTCTCCTCTGAAATTTGAGAATTTGTTAGGATTTGACCCCGGCGCTGCGCAGATGAGGGAAGACCGGCGGCGGCGGGGCCAAAAACAGCGTGCCACGCCCCTGGTATGATGTTGGCGGCGCGCCGCGATCAATGTTGACCGCAAACATTAATGTTTTCATCAGTCTTTCTCAAATCACAACTTAAATTTACAACAGATTGGAGCATATTCATGACTTCAAAAATTTTCATGGCTGGAAACTGGTCTTCTTCGTTATTCATCAAGAGAAGTAGAAATCTGGTAGAAACGAAATGGCTGTGGCGTTTCAGAACCCTTGCATAATGCTAGTCGTTGAAGTATCTATTAGGTATATATTCTTAACATAAATAATTATCAAAATTAGTCGTTTTTTTCATCGAGCATTACTGCATACAAAACTTCAAATACCGTATCACAAAATTCGTCAGGTATCTGGGTAAAAACTTTGAATATAACTTTGAACTTAGAAGCTTAATTTTTTCATAATGCCCTTTGCCTATATCTGTTTTGTCACCTTTAAACAGTTGAAATGGGCGACTATGATTTTGATTGTTTTTATTTTGCTCTTTTGGATTCCTAAAAAGCCTTCTTGTATTAAAAACTGGTTTTTAATAACAATTAAAAAAAAATAGATTATAAAGTTTTTTGGCTTCTTTATAGAATATATGTCATGTAGGCTAAGGCTGAACTGCTACTTTTTTATTGCTTTTGGCCGCTCTTTTGGCATTTTTTCTTTTGGGGGTTCATTCCAAATTATAAACTGATAAATACCTAATATCAGTCAAATTATAAACCGCATCTAAAAGATAAATTCATTGATAAATTCAATTTATCAAATTGAAAAATACATGATGAACACTTCACCTGAGAACACTTCAATTATAATGAAACAAAATACACTTAATGGTTTATTCGGTATGAAGAAAAATGAAGTGCCAGCTATTTTCTTAGGTAAAAAATGAAAAGCTCATCCCTTTTAAATGTAATTAAATGAAATAATATGCAGACTGAAGTAGCTCCAGGAAGATGTTGAGATTTTCACCCTAGTTCGTAACTTTTAATCCAAGCAAAATATTAGGACACTAGTATCAGTTATTGAGTTTAAGCTTTGATTTCCAAATGCTCACAAAAATTACCAAATTTGAGAAAGTCGCAACAATAAGTCACCTGTGGTCAAAATACACAAAAACTCCTCTTTGATCCCCACCCAGGCTCAAAGCTTCTGCTATGGTCATTTCCATGGAAATCTACAAAGAATTTCTTTTTAAAATAGCTTTCAAGCGTAGTTAGGGCTATTTAGCCTTTTTTGCTTTTCTTCAAAGCTTTGAAAAAAGTTTTATAATATTCCAAATGTTACATTTGTTGTATTTGTGCATATTTTTGGTAATCATTTGTGGGATGATCGAATTTTTTAAACCACTGTAGATACGACAGAACTTTGCAACATCTAGTGCCCTGAGGTCATAAGGCTGTCAAAGACTCCTCCTTGAACCTCCCAAATTGAAAGCTTTTATTATGACCTGGCCTTTTAATGTAACTTGGGCACTGAACCAAGGGCGCCATTGTCATTCGAGCGCAACGTTAGGTGGGATGTCGGTATCGCTCCCGTCGCACCAATTCGTTTTAGTGTGAATCTGCCTGGTACTTATGAATGAATGTTTTCAAAATAAACCCGTTTCATCAATAAGAAAAAAAACGGGTTGGACGCATATGCCCCTTTCCGTTTGGACGATAAAAACATACAAGTGCTGTATCAAGTATAACTCAGGAAAATCTTGTTAATGTTTGTCAACTTTTCAACTTTTTGGCATCCCTGCTTTCAATAAAAAAAAAATCAAGGTACTATCACTTAAATATAATAAATCCCTATGCCCCCCCCCCTCTGGATACAATCTTGATAGGATACCGTCTCTGCTTTAAATAAAAAAAATAATTAACTTATTGGCACCCCTGCTTTAAAAAAAAATTGAGGTATTATCATTTAAATATGATAGCTCACTACCCCCCCCCCTCTGGATACCAGCTTGATAGGATGCCTTCTCTGCTTTAAATTAAAACAAAATTAACTTTTAGGGATCCCTGCTTTCAATAAAAAAAATTCAAGATATTATCATTTAAATGTAATACCTCCCTACCCCCCCCCCCCCCCTCTGGATACCACCTTGATAGGAAACCGTCTCAGCTTTCATTAGAAAAATAATTTACTTAATAATTAACTAGGTCACTCTATGGTTCAAACAAACACGCAAAATAACGTTAAACAGCTTAGTGTTCCTTGAAAAAAAATTGAGGGTATGAGTAAAGGGGTAAAAAGACAACAACAGAAATGTCGAAATTATTCAGATATACCTCAAATTACTGAAAAACTGAGTCATAGATTCGCCGTGGCATTCAATAAGATCCAAAGAATCTAATTAAAAGGGAGCACACACAAAACCCAAATTAGGCCAGTAGCCTATGAGAAATCGCAAAATACCCAAGACAATGAACAAGTCCTAATGGGGGCCCTGGGTCTATCAAAATATTTCATCCCTTCTTTCAATAAAATAAAATGAGGTATTATCATTTAAAAATAATAGCCCCCTATCCCCCCCTATAGGCAATAATTTACAATTTATTTATGAATCATATTTTTGGGGTAACTTTCGGTTCAGTATTTAATTCCCCAACCTTGTACATAGCTTAGTCTATAGCTAAATTTTGTCTCAATAGAGGTTTTTTTTGGGGGGGGGGTTGAAATGTTTCAGAAAGAGGATTGTATTTTCTATCAGGCGTTCAATAATTAAGTATTAAACATTAAGGAAATCTTATCTAAAAACAGCAAAAAAAAAAAAATCTGCAAACTTACAATTCAGCTGTAGAAACAATCTGTCGGCTGTCAATTTCAAAATCCAACTGAAGGCTGAAGCTGTATAGCAGTGAATGCGTTCTCTAACTTTATTCAACTTGAAAATAAAATTCTTGACTACGAATGATGTAAGAAATAGCGATTGGGAAACTGCATACGGAATGATTTAAACTCATTTCATAAAGACGATACTTTTTTTTGTCAACATATGAAGAACTGTGTATATTGCATCTGTCTGGTTTTTATGCAAAGTAACAAAAGAGACGAAAATTAATGAACAAGAGAGTAGTGAAGAATTATGGTATGCAAAGTAATATTTGGCAGGGAAAGTCACTGGTGATAAATCAATAGGTGTGGCACCGTGATTGCGTGATTTTCGGGGATTCGGGGAACCAATTTTTTTTTTTCGGGGTGACACATAGATTTTCGGGGAAATACCCGAAAATTCGGGGATATTGCAAGCCCTGCTTGATTTCTAATCAGGATAATCGAAATACTAAACCCCACGAGAAGGAAAAGCTCCGACTTTGCGGTTGACACAATAAAGAATTGCCGCAAAATTAATTTAAAGTCGACCGAACGCCGCCGCCTCTGCCTGTGGCGGCGCGCCTGCGGCGTGATGACGGCGTTACGACACTTCGGCGGCGTTCGACCGGGCCTCTCGTCGGCGGCGTTCGGTCGATCCACCGGCGCGGCGCCGGGGTCTAGTTAGGATCCCCATAAGGGACAGATAAGGCACTTACTCCTACTTCTAACCAAATTTGACTGATATCCAACAACCCCTTCTGCTAGGCTTCCTGATGACAAACTTTAGAGATCCCTCCGCCACGATGTCCATATCGAGTTTAAATTCATTTAATTCAAAAACAAGACATAGCTCTCGTGGGCAAAGCCCAAATATGATGTCTCTTAGTCATAATTAGCAAAACAATGTTGTCTGATAAAACTTCGTCAGGATAAATAAACTAAAGGATAAAAACACTTGAGATTGAGAATAAAATTGTCTGATAAAACTTCGTCAGGATAAAATAAGCTAAACAACAAAAACACTAGAGATCATTGTAATATGTCACAAAGCTTGGCACAAAGCTTTTACTGTAGCGCATTATGTTACAGTGGACTGGGATTAGTTTCGGAACCTTCTCAGGCACTTCCCTGGGGGGACGAGATCTTATAGGGACAAAAGGTGGGGAAGGAATGATCGGTAGATGGGATGTTGAAGGAGGGAGGAGCCAAAAAATCGGGTCTGAAACATCGAAGTGCACAAGTAAAACATCTGCTCAGTTTCGACCCGACCTTATTACCTAATAGATGTTCTAAAAGCCTGAATTTAAACATCTCCTCTCCAGCTAGAGGATAGATTTATATCAGAATTCTGAAAGGCCTCTTTGTGCGACTCGCTCATGTTTCTCACGCACCTTAACTAAAATCTGATAGCCCATTTTGTAAGATGCTCTGGTAACAAGAATTGAGGGCTCCTTTCCCCTAAAGGGATTAGATCAGACTCGGACCCGAATAAAATTACAACTAGGAAACTTACTCTTGGTTTCCACCTGAATGTTTGTATGAAGCCAAATTTCAACAAACCTTCATCCCAACAAATTGCTATATGTCCTGATGACACGAATTTAGGGACTATCCTCTCTCCTTTCCATCCTTCAGAGAGGCAGATCGATTCTTATTCAATCAAAATAAATGACCAGAGCACTAGCTCTAACTTCTCATCAAGTTTGTTCTAGATCCGACTATTAACTCTGGTACATTTACCGATTACAGAAATTAATGAACCCTTTTGTCCCTGACAGTAGACAGATTTTCCAGGCAGGCCAAAAGGACAACTAGGACACTATATTTTACTTCCTATCAAGTTTGATTGAGATATGACAATCCCTACGGGTAAATATGCGCAAGGGAAAATTCTGGACCAACCAGACTGGTCAGAGGACACGAGTCCGACATCAAATGATCCTTGAGAAGCCTACATTTGGAATTGGACAGTTCTGTTTGATTTATGTTTATATTATTTAATGGGATAGAAAAGGCATGATTTCTGTAGTTTCTCTGGGAAAATACCAGGAATCTTACAAACTTCAGGAGTTTTTTTTTCTGTTTGACTATCCGCTCATCAGATTTTTATTTTTTTATTTTTACCTCCTAGCGTTACCTAGCTACAGACCACTGGTCATAATCCAAACAAAAGGAATTTGGAGACTAGATTTACAGCTTAATCTTTCCTGAATCAAATTCAAACAATCCAGAAGATATATGGAATTCTTGATGTCATGGGTTGATGAAATAATATTATGCTCCACACGAGTCTGAGTTTTAGTGAGCTCAGGGTTCGAAAGGATAATGTTATCCTCTATAAGTCCGACGTTATAAACTGAGTATATCATCGAAGTAATTACGACTTTTCCCTACATGGATCAGTCGCGAAAATTGTATTTTATTGGTCGTGGTTTTATTTGTTTTTAGTTTAGTTTTTTTTTTATCTTTTTTTCTCTTGTGCTGAAGATACCAAGTTTGGATACAGGCGAAATATTCGTGTTGTTTCAGTTTTTCATCTTTTCTCTCTACTAGCCGCAGTCTCGTTTGCCGTTTTTTCTCTCTTTGCTAATTTTTTGTCACGGGGTAGTAAACCAATTTTGGAGATACCCAATGATGGTAGTAAACCAAGCATAGCTAAATAACCGGTTTTGTATTTCTATATATTTCAGACGCCTTCGGAAATTTTTGCTGCTGACATAGTTTTAAAAGCCCAAAGAGCTTGCAAAAACACATGCATTTTGTAGTCTATAATAAATTAATACGTCTATGGTGCCAAATAATTCCTTTTTAATTTCAGAGGATTTATGGAGTTTGTCTGCACCCTAGGTATGGTGGCTGGTTTGCGTTACGGGGTGTAATTGTATTTCCAGACGTTTTAGTCGGAGATGTGCCTAGACCTACTCCAGTTGACACCCTTGTGGCAAGTATCTGATTGATAAACTTTTAGCTTCTTGATTGAATCTTCTGAAGAACATGGTTTTGTTCACTTCTTAAATGAGTCTTTTGAAAATCGAACTGGTCAACTTCAAATTTTAGTAGTTTTTTTTGCGTAAAAGTACCAGTTAAGTCTTTTAACTTTGCATGTTTATAAGGAATTAGGATGCGATAACAATGATAATAATGCATTTTGGCTGTTGAACATTAAATAATTGTTGCGGAAGTGAATTTGACTAACTTGGTTACCAAGTGGGATCACTAGGTGCCGCCTCTCCAGTCTCATGAGCTGTACGATTTTCCTCAAACTTTCTTTCTTCCGCTTTTTGCTATTTCGGCAAATATGCCCCCCCCCCCCCCCTCTTAAATTTTATACCATCTTCAAAATGAATTCCTCTGTACAAAAAGAATGGATTTTATTGAAAAATCCCCAGAGCAATTTTAAAAAATCAGTACACAAAAACTGTAGGTACGTTAATAGATTAGATTTTGAAAGCAGTTTACAAACTTATTTATTCCAAAACAGAATTATTTGCAAAAAAGTAAAGGAATCACAGAAGAACCGATGGTGGTAACATTACGATTGTATTTTGAACATGAAATTCCTATTGAGTCTAAAATCGAGTTCACCTTTGCTACTGGGTATAACCTTTGTCTTCATTTATCCTACCTTTTTAATATCATTAGATATCCCTCAACTAAACAATTTATGCCAATTAGCCCCTACCTCAAACCGTTAATTGGATCGACCTAGCTTTTATAACTCCAAGAGTTTAGAGCTCTAATTTCTAGGCTAATTGTAAACCTGTAGCTTAAGATTTGTTGGAGTATTGCTCAGAATAAAAATGGAACACAGTATAAGTACTACTGCTCCTTGAACTTGAGTTTTTTCGGTTTATACATTATATGAAAAATGATCCATTTACTTTCAGGAACGTTTAGCAAGTTTTCAATGATAATCATTTGTAGCAATTCTTTAAATTGTTGAATAGAATAACAATTTTTTATACAAAAATAATAAATTTGGAAACTACGAGGCATTCAATTGATAAAGAACACGGATTTAAGTTGTTTATACTGATCATCTTGGTTAACTAGATTTTAAGTTTCAAGACAGGCAAAAGGCGTGGCAATGCTGTTTCTAATATCAATGTTCTTAGGCATAAAAATTTAGTCCTTGATGAAAGCAATCTCGGGAAGAAAATCCCCCTTTGCCTCTATAAAAACTGTTGCTGTTATGATTTAAAACGAAAAAGAAAGCTCATCCAGCGGTAAAACCCAAGCCAGTAGCCGGGTTGGGCCTCTTTGGATGTAAAGTCGGGACGGGAACTTTCTCATTTCGGTACCCATGAAATTTAAAGGTGTCTAAAATTGGTTGTGCCGATTGCCAAATTCGATACGCAGAAATATAAATAAAGTAACATAGATGCATTGTTGCCAACGCTGCAATATTATCGTACAATACGTACGATAATATAGCGTACAATATTATAGTTTTTGGTACAATTTAAAGGTCCTGGTACAATGCGGCACATTTGGTAATTGTTTGGTACAATCGAATTTTTCGGTACATTTTGGTTTTACTTGCTCCTTTTTGACTCAGATATCTGTTCTTTAAGTTTTAGTTTACTGAAAAAAAATTTTCTTGTTGTGGCAAATTTTTAACCTACTGTTCAGGTGGTACAAATTAATCTCTTGCGGTGCAATTTTAATCAGGAAAGTTGTACAGTTTATTTCAAACAGTTGGCAACGCTGCATAGATAACATGACAGCACATCCGTTGAATGTCGATGGGATCATGTCTTGCAAAAAGGATTTTACTAGGAAAGCATTAGTTAATAATATAGATCGAAGAAAACCGGGAACAAATATCTCTGCATATAATAGCTGCACCCGTCCCCCAAGAGCCAGAAAATCAGTCGCAAGTAGTTACAATCATAATTGCAAGTTGTCGCAGTTACAGTCACAAGCCGTAAAACTGGCAGTCACGGTAGTCGTAGTCGCGAGTAGTTAAAGCAGAGTCGTAAGTACTTTCTAATTTTGATCCTCAGAAATATCAATAAAGCATCGTAGATAACATGACAGCATATCCGATGGATACCGATGGGATCATTTCTTGCAAAACGCATTTTCTAGAAAAGCATAAGTCAATAATATAGATAAAAAAAAGGGAACAAATTTGTTCATTTAATACCTCTACCCCGTCCCTCAAGAGCCATAAAAGTAAACATTTATATTTCCGACTAAGTATCATTCGCCGCTTTAACAAAAAAATGCAGGAAAAAATTTCCCCCTCCCCTCTAGAAACACAATTAAAAACAAAATTTAGGCTAACCGTCCAAAGGTCATGGAAAAAAAAAGAACTAAGAATAAGAGAATGGTGAATTCAAGTATTATTTGGGTGTCTTTTGTGAATACCACCCCACACACCCCCCGCCCTCAAGATATTAAGATTTTACGATTTTTCCTTCTACATTTAGTCCAAATGTAGCCTTTTCTTCCAAATAAAGGAATGCCGAGAAAATCATGGACTTCTTTGTTAAATTCTTTGTTAAATCAAAATTAATTCTTTACAATTAAGGCTGTCATAACACTAGAAATGAGATACGGCATTAACTTCTTTATTGACGTATTTGGACTGTCACCCTCAGTCCAAAATAGGTCAACATGGAAAACGTCAAATATCCAGTTTGAAAAGTTGGGATATATTGTTTCGTTTGAGAAAACAAATTCCAGAGAAAAAATGACAAGAGACTGGAAAACCACGTATAATTCGAACTTAATTGAGTTTGACTTGAATCTTGGATTCCTTTTCAAGTTAAAAATTTTTGCTATGAAATTATTTCTTAGTTTGTTGCGAATATTCAAATTATTGAATAAAATACTAATTTTGTTAAAAAACAATGGAAATTATGAGGCATTCAATTGATAAAGAATATAGAAAGGATATATCGAGCTAAACTTCTCTGGATTCTTTGCTGAACTTCTATAGCCTTTCAGTGTTTATGACAAATTTTAATGCATGTTCTTCATTGATTTTAACGTCAAAATAGTACTACTGAAGATAAAAATTGAAATGACGAAAACATCGTTTGAAAAGCCTATATCAACACCAATTTCTCTCCAGGCAGCTCCGTGCTGCGGTGGGTTGTTAGTAGTAGTAGTAGTAGTAGTATTTCTATGTCTTTGTATATTTTGCAAGATTAAGAGACATGTTCGCTACTGTTCAAGCTTCAATCTCCTCTAATTCCAGAGAATTATTCTTTAGATCTTGATTCTGATTGGTCACATAATTTCTGCTTCAAAGTTCTTCTCGCCAATTTGCGCAGAGGATATATTGGTGCTGCAGTCAGCGATAGTTTTGTTTTTGTCGAAAAGTTGGGACTATAATGTTGTTTACTCATTAAAATTGTATCTTAAGAATAGCAGAAGCGTCTTTAAAATGTTGCTGTTTTCAAAATGGCAGAGAGTTATGGGTGCCATAAGCAGGGGCAGATCGAGGGGTTGGTTTTAGGGGCACAAGAAAGTCGGAAAGTTTTACTAATCACAGGATTAGAGGGGTGAAAATTGCAAATGCGGGAGCCCAAATGTATCCACTCGGCTATGAGAGTCATGTGGGCAGAGCCATGAAGCTTATTATGTGACAGCAATAGGTGAACTCCCCCGTTTTTCCTTTGCTTTATGCTCGAAGTGCGCACAGAAGAGTAGATCCTATAATAATTGTTCGTCAAGAATTGTTAATAGACAAGATAGGGGCAGGCCATATGCGTATAGGTATTTTTGCTGTAATTGTTAGATATGTCATTAACAGCTGCTTTGCACTTTAATCTGGAGAAGCCCTCGTATCCAAATTTTAAGTTTCTAATCTATTTATGCATGGTTGTGTTTTTGCTAACTATGTTTATATCCTTTCTAGTCTGATGAAAAGAAGAAAGAATTACTTGAAAAATACAATTTTAATTGGGAAGACTGGTCTTTTCGAGATGTTATTCCTGTTGAATCTCGCTATTCTGAACTGCAGAAGGAGTATTTTTCAACAATTCCAGCAGAGCGTACCTCCATAGTTGAACGCATACGGTCTTCCTGTGTAAAATACAGCTAATAGCTTTAAGGGAAAATATTCCAGATCTGAGCTCAATCTGCCATACTTGTTAATTAAGTTTTTAAATTGTTCAGTTTTTTTTTTGATCCGACGATTTCGGTTTTCAGTCTTCAGTTTTGTTGGTCAACTTGTTACTATTCTTATCCCCTTTTTGTTATATAGTTTGCAATAAAAATAAACGAAAAATAAAAAGAGCCCGTCTAAGGTGTTTTAATATGTAGAATATTTTCTAAAGTAAAAAAGGATAAACTATCAAGCTTAGTTGAAGCGAATTCTCCCAGTTTAGTTTATAAAGAATTAAATTTTAGTTTATAAAGAATATATACTTATAGATAGCAGTTATAAAATATTAAATATATGTGTAGGTAGTCAAGAAATAAAATGTAGACAAGCAGGTCATAGTCATAGGATTAACCATTAAATATTAAATGAAGTGGTGAGGTTAGAGGTAAGATGCTGAAAAGCCTTTCTAAGTATACGAGAGGGAAAATGAATTTGGGAACAACTATTCTAAGGAATTCCAGGAATCGTGGGATTGGTTATCTGACAGACAGGACTATTCGAGTTGTTCAGAGGCCAATATGACCAGGTCCGTAAAAAACGAGGCCGACGTTTGGTTTTGTCCTTGTATTTATATTATGTTGTGTTCTTTGTTATTGTCGTACAAACAGTGCAAAAAATCGAGGTGAAGACTTATATTTGGTTTTAATTTAGTGTAGCAATCATCTGATTGTGAGAATATCCAGGATTTGAGGTGTTTTTTATGAAGCTGACCTTGGAGAATACTTTATAGTGCGTAGTGTGGACTGAATTAAAAGGGCTTTTAGAAAAATGTTTAGTGACATTTGGGCAAACTCGTTTTATATTGTTTGTGCAAGCATTACTTCCTATTTTTAGGTTAACTTTGTGAATTTATAAAATGAAGTATTGATGTCAAAGATGTGAAAAAAGAAAATCTAAGTAAGATCCTTGTTTTTCCCCGTTTCTTAGCCAATAGAATCGATCCGTTTTATTCCACCAGCATAACATATAGTTGAAGTTCCAATGCATGTCTGTGTATTCAAAAACTAATTTCTCAAATACATATGATGTTACCGCAATGTTGTAGCTCTAAAGTGTCTTCTTTTCCTTCAGAGGAACAGGGAACTCCATTTGAGTTTGTTTTTGTTGATTGTCCTTATTACATAAAGTTTAGTGTGAAATTAAAAAAAAATCCACAATTGACCACAACTTTACCTCTTTAAAGGACTAGTACTCCTTTACAGTCATAAATATACCTTAAACCCCCCCCCTCCTTCCAACACTAGAAGTTTCAACTCGATCCCCAAAGCCGCTAATGAGATATTGGAGGGATGTCATTTTGGTAAGTTGGATACATTTGGTGTCTTTTGATCCTCCACAACCCCTCCCCTCAAATCAGATTACAATACTCTCTCTAAGTTTCAAATTGATCCCCCAAGCCATTCAAGACATATTTTGGTTGATCAAAACCTTGGGATTGATTTCTGTCAATAACTGGAAGCGAATTTCTAAGCTTCCCCCCACCCCCCTATAGCAAACCCCCTGTCCCTTCTTGGCCATTATAACTTTAAGATAGTTTAGGGTAATAATACAACGTGCCAAGTCACAGGTAATGTAAATAACTGAAAACGAATCCCAAAGCTTTCCTTCTGCAAAAATACCCCAGCCCCTGCTTGACTTTCTTGCCACAGATGGCCGCGCGTTTGAAACTATGTAATGAAGTGAGGTTTATTATTGTAATATATTTTAAAACAGTTTGGGGAAAAGGTTCAACTCAGTTTGTCCATTCCTTTTGGAATGTTTGGTAACCAGACAGAACAACGGATGAACGGTGTGGTTTTAGCATTAAAACAGCCGTAAAAACAGTGAAGACATGGAAAGTCAACATCCGACAAGGTTAGCCGGTGTGTGAGAAACAAGAAAAAAGGAGAGAAACTTTGGCATGCCCCCCCCCCCCCCCCCCCCCTGCAAAACCTCGTAATTTTATAGTTTTAGTATATTTTCTATATAATTCTTCTTTTTTTATGAACACTCTTGGCGCCAGGCCACTGAGAACTTGTTGTACTTCCTTTTAAAGGAATCAATAGAAAGATGTTCATGGGCAACATCTCTCGGGAGGTCATTTCAGATGGAGGAACAACATCTTTCAAAGATCTTCAAGTGTTTAGTGCGGGGTGTAGGTCTAGGGATCGGGCCCAGCCGAGATATGTGCCCCAAGAAACGAAACCACTTTTCTATCTCTAGGACGTCCAGATTTTAGGGAATTGGACAATAATTTTCGTACAGCTTAATTTTTTCTTATCTAGGGTTTAAAAACTGTTGATAAAAAGTTTCATAGGCCTTGATATGTTTTATTGAAAATGTCTTCATAAAAAAATTCGTAGTCAGGGGGTTTATCGGCCAATATGGTCAATATGGATCGGATCGCAATATAGCTTGGAAACAAAGATTATTCAGGCAGACTTCCAGATCGTTGTGAAGAATCCAGAGAGAATGCCAAGCCGGAATAGTGATAACAGAGCTAGCTCGGCAAAACAGGGCTTAAGGCCAGAATTTATTATTATTATCTAGACCAGATGATTCAGCCATGTCAAGGCGCTGCAGAATCCGCTGGACGTTCGGAACAGAGTAGTTGATGCAGTCAAGGGCAGTGTCAATGCAATGAGGGAAGTCAGGAACTTCCTTGTCGTGGTCATCAATCTTCGCAAGTTTTAGAAATTATGCCCTCCTCCGAAATAAAGTGCCACAAGAGGGTCACTTATTCAAATTAAGATCAGGGTCTGAAACTAGGGAAATTCAAAAATTCTATAAAAAAACAACCTATGGAAACTATGTGCTAAGTAGCTTAAACGGGGTCACTTCATTTGCTTTTAGTTTACGCAACAACAAAAAAACATTTTGGGCGTTCTTATTCATCATAGAATCTATGCGTTTATTGGTTCGAAGACATTGCTTTTTACTGTTGAGCTACTGTTCAACTTGACTTGTTTCGTCCAGTGGCGGATCCAGGGGGAGAGGGGGCGCGCGCCCCTTAACGTAGTTTAAAGTAGCGTAATTTACTTAAATAACACAAGTTTACGTTAATTAAACTTGCTCCTAACGCAAGTCTATCGGATCAACCTACTTTGCCCCCCCCCCTAACAAAAATCCTGGATCCGCCCCTGGTTTCCTCCGTATATTTTATTGAATAGTATTCTGGGTTTTTTTCTTCATTCAAGTGTTGTTGTGAGTTTTATCTTTCTTTTTCTGCATTAACGCTATCTATCATTACATTTTGACCAATGATGTTCTTTGTTCTTGAGGTGAGAGTGTGAGCAAAATGAATGAAGTTTTAGAGGTTTTGCGAGTTCAGGGTGCTAGTATTGGTTTGAAAATTAATGTTAGGAAGACTAAGTCACTAAGGCTAGGAATAAGTGAAGATGAAAAGGTGACGTTGGGTAATGAAAAGATTGATCAGGTGGGCAGCTTCACTTACCTTGGCAGTATCAAGGAGGCACACTTGTGCCTCTATAAAGAGGCGACCCACCACAATGTTAAGCGATTTCAGGTCCTAGAGGTCGCAGAGAGACGGCGGTAATCGTATTTTGTAGCCCAAGCTCAAACTAAGAAACTTGCAAAATTTCATCCTCCTCCGACTTTATCTTCATGGGGTAAACTGGGCCGGAAGTTTGGACCCTCCCACCACAGCCCCCCTTTAACGTTGTCCGATTGGGCTGAAATTTAGAGGTTAAGCTTTCCTAGGGCCCGGGAGCTTATCCTCGAAATTTCAGCTCAATCCGATCACTCCTTCCCTGTTTTCAAAAAACCAAATATAGCCACTTAAAATTCATCATCATTTCTTTTTTTTTTCTTAGCCACGCCTACAGGCCACAGTTGGCAACGGATCCGGTTGAATGAGGACTCATTCGAAGCAGAATTCGACCTGTTAGGGCCTTTTGATATTTTCAGACCGAAAAAATTATCCCCCGAATTTACATTTACGAAAAACCTTAGTTTTTTTCAAATAATACAGATAAACAGGTTAGACATGCTTTGTTATGAAAATATCTGCGCGTCAATTTTCATAACAAAGCATGTCTAACCTGTTTATGTGTATTATTTGAAAAAAACTACGTTTTCTAAAGAGTTAAAGAGGCTGAGTTACAAGGTCAACCCTTAAAACGTACAGGGATTAGGAGGCACAGTTGGGGGGCTGTTAAAGAGGCTGAGTCACAAGTTCGAACCTTAAAACGTACAGGGATTAGGAGGCACCCTGTACGACGTGATTTGAGTATTCAGGAATTAAAAGCCTTAACAGAAGAATGTTCAAGAGCGGGGGGTTTGGGGGGCGGCAGCCCCCCCTACTTCAACTCCTGACACGATCAGCTAACAGTTAGTCAAGCAATAATAAGTAATAAACTGTACAAAAACGTGCAGAAATTATTTGAAAAAAACTACGTTTTCTAAAGAGTTAAAGAGGCTGAGTTACAAGGTCGAACCTTAAAACGTACAGGGATTAGGAGGCACAGTTGGGGGGCTGCCGCCCCCCAAACCCCCCGCTTTCGCAGCCTTTAAATAAAAAAAAAAAAAAATTGAACTGAAAGTAAGGAGCGACATTAAATCTTAAAACGAACAGAAATTATTCCGTATATGAAAGAGGCTGTGCCCTCCTCAACGCCTCGCTCTTTACGCTAAAGTTTTTATTGTTTAAAAAAAGAGTTGTGAGAAAGTCAAACTTTAGCGTAAAGAGCGAGGCGTTGAGGAGGGCACAGCCTCTTTCATATACGGAATAATTTCTGTTCGTTTTAAGATTTAATGTCGCTCCTTACTTTCAGTTTAATTTTTTTTTTTTTTTATTTAAAGGCTGCGAAAGCGGGGGGTTTGGGGGGCGGCAGCCCCCCAACTGTGCCTCCTAATCCCTGTACGTTTTAAGGTTCGACCTTGTAACTCAGCCTCTTTAACTCTTTAGAAAACGTAGTTTTTTTCAAATAATTATTAGTAAAGATGGTAGGAGCAGTGAAGATGTTAAAAATAGAATAGCCAAGGCTCAGGGTGTTTTTTCACAGTTAAAAAAAGTCTGGAAGAATAGGATGATAAGTCTGCAAACCAAGATTGGAATCTGAGAAGCTACAGCGATGACAGTGGTCAAATATGGCTCTGAAGCATGGACGCTCTGAAAAGCGGATGAAGATTTGCTAGATGTTTTCCAGAGAAATTGCTTAAGGATTGTTCTGGGTACCCGGCTGACTGACCGTATTTCAAACAATAGGCTATACGAAAAATGTGGTTCAATACCGCTTTCTAGGTCTATAATGAAAGAAAGGTTGAGGTGGTTAGGGCATGTTGTGCGGATGAAGGATGACAGATTGCCGAAGATTGTTCTTTTCGGCCAACCATCTAGGGCTAAACGGAAAGTATGTCGTCCCCGTCTGGGGTGGGAGGACGTCATAAGGAAAGATTTAAAGGAAATGGGAACTTCGTGGGCGGGTGTAAAAAGGGAGGCTTTGAAGAGATTGGGGTGGAGGAGGAGCGTGCGTAGCTGTGTTGGCCTCAGGCGGCTTGGTGCTGCGATGAGTTGTTAGTAGTAGTAGTAGTAGTAGTTCTTGAGGTGCGTTATTAGTTTTTAAGTTGTTAAGTAGGCACAAAAAACAACTGTTGACGTATCTCAAGAAGACACTTTGAAAACTACTTTTCTGCATTTCGTTTTATTCTAGCGGTGAACTTTCCTCTTAATCTAAATGGAAGGTAACACTCCTGAGGACTTTGGAAATAGTACTTCTTGGGGAAGCGAGTCACCACCTCAAAAAACGAGAAAAATAGATGCATTATATGGAAATAGACAAGAAAAACAGTAGAATCCTAAGATTTCAGTTGAGATGGGACATATCATCGGCTCTCTCTCTTGCTCTATTTGTTTCTCACGAAAGACTTGACCTTCTAGGGTGTCAACTTTGCGTATGTTCATTGTTTTTGCATTCTTTTACGCTGTATGGCGGTTAAATTGTCAATCTGTCTGTTTATTATGTATTTCTAAATACATGGAAATTTTTCCCAACTTGTTTCAAAACATTCAAATATATCGTGCTTTGTTTAAGGGCTCATAGCACATATTACCCTATCTGTTAGAAGGTCCAGCCGGAATAGGAGAATTTCGCTGGAGGAGGGGGGGGGGGCTCAAGGAATTGATTCAATTATTTATTTATATATGACTTGCAACGGAATATTGTTACCCCCCTTTACCATCTAATACGGTTGATGGTCAAGAAAGGGGAGGGGTGCTTAGGTGAAGAGAAAGGGGGGGGGAGCTCAGAGCTTCGTTTTCAGTACTAGCTAGAAAACAACTTCAAACTTTTGATTGTCCCTGAGGGAAGGGGTGTTCAGGGCTGCCATCGATCTTTAATCTGTTTTATCGCGTCACATTTGGCTTATCAAGATTAGAAGCTTCGTTTTTCTCCAAAATACGTTATATCATCTTCTTTTACTCTCAAAAATAGTTGAGAAAGTGAGCCTTAAATTTCGAAATTGTGTCGAATCTTGAATACCCTTAAAAAATCTTACTTTCATAGACAGCTACATCTTCATAAAGATAAAATAAAACCCAAACGCATATTTCCGTTTTTTCCTCACCTTCAAAATTTTTGGGGTAGATCCTAGATTGAACATACGGTTTAAATAAGGCTTGCTAATTTCCCAGTACCACTAAGAATCAGTCTTGGGAAGTAATCTCATGAGATCTATGATAAATCCTTTGTAATCAGTTTTGTTCGTCTAACTTGTCATAACGACTTCCGAGCCAAAAGTATAATGAATAACCAGAGGCCATTTAGAGATGGAAGTACTTAATACAGGTATTTTTTGGACAAGACGGGACAAACCTGTTTTTATGGTACCTTTCTTAGTCATGATAAAACTCAATTTGTGGTCATAATTCGAATTTTATTCAACAAAAACCTATTCCCTCCCCGTCGTAAAAATATATATAAAAAGTAACATCGGTTTTTAAATACAAATAAATTACCGGGTATGAATACGCACTACAATTAAACACAGGTTTTAGTTGTTCATTATTCGACTAGCCATCCTGATAAGAACTGGGATTGGGGATGAATCAGCACGGGTTGAACATTTGGGAAATTTCTCAGAACAGTCCTCATTTCGTCGACCCATTCGGCTGGCTTCCAAAAGAGCGTCGTAGCGTGGTGCATTGTCACCACCGATAGCATATCCAGCCAATGTGCTATAAAGAAAGCAGAATTTTAGCTAAGATTGATAATACAGTGTGGCCAACGACAACTAGGGACTTAAACTGGAGTTCTTCTCCGAGAAAAAAAAACAACAGAACAATGCCATCTAGAAATAATCAAAAATGTAATCATGAAAATTTAAGCAATATACGATTAATAAAAAAATAAAATACATTAAATAAAGAAAATTTTAATACAAGAAAGTTAAAAAGGTAAAAAGCTAAATAAATTGTTTTTGCTTTGCATTTGGCCTAAGACAGTGGTCGGCAAAGTGCGGCTCCGGAGCCGCATGCGGCTCTTTGGCCCCTCAAATGCCGCTCCAGCACAAATATTTAAAGTCTTCTTGAAGACTAAAGTTGTTGTATTTTTCCATCTAGCTGCACATCTAACAGGTATTTTTCTCTTTAATTTAAAAAAAACTACATTAATAAACCCATCTGGCTCTCTAAATTTTTTTAATCCTGGTAATGTACATATATGGCTCTTTGGCGAAAAAGTTTGCCGACCACTGGCCTAAGATAAAGGAACCCTTTTTTCCCAGAAGGCATAGTAGATACATTTATCCATTTTTAGAACTAGCCTATGATCTGCATCTTAAACCAGCCTAACTACTTTACAAAGACGTAAATAATCTGCTATCTTTAAGAAAATTTCAGGGTAACCCAAAAAGAACCTGAAACTTTAATTTTGGGTAACTGCTGTGTAGTGTTGAACTGTCAGCAGCTAGTAATTTCAATTCTTATGAGCTCGTATTAAAGTGCTTAAGTTTTCTTTTATATCAATTTCCCATACTCTTTGACTGAAACCTTGAATTAAACCTGGAACCTAAAATTGTCTCGATTGAGAGATGTTTTTCTTATAAAATTTTCGAAAAAAAAAACAAAACATTGAGCATATCTGAGAAAAGTAATGCTTTTAATTTTCTACTTAACAATAGTAAATACGTATTACCAAACTTCAACTTATTGAAGTATCCACTGCCATTACTTTCGATTTCAACTAAATCGAACTGATAAGGGTCGATTTCAATTTCTATAAGTTATCGACCCAAAATAGCGTAGCTTACAATTCCTGAAGTGTTAGCAATTTACGACTCTAGGAGAGAAATTAACGATATTTTTCTTAGAAATATGCAGAGGATACACATATAAAGATATTTATGTAGATTCTCTAAATAGGGTTAGGATTACCCTAGGTCCAAACAATTATTTGCAAATGCGCAATATTCATTTTATTAGCAAACTTAATTTATTCTACTTCCTTTGTTAATAAAATAACAGAGATGAAAAATTCATGACTGTAAAAGTTGGACATAAATTTCTGTATTAACTAGGCAACCAAAGAGTATGGGTAGCTTAAAAGAGTGGAAATTGGCGCTAACCTCGACACAAAATATCAACGCCATCTAGCGTTTGGCGACACTACGCATTTCTTTCAAGCTTTTCACTTGTTTTTCTGTCAGGAACTGAGATGAGACACTTATTACAACAATAATTTTACCAACTACACAAATTAGATTAATTATTATTATTATTACTACACTGAAAAAAATGCCAATGCCAAGATTTTGTCGACGCTAATGCCAGTTCCTACTTATAAGTTACCCATACTCTTTGCTGGCAACTGTGATTGCTCATTGACGCAATCAACAAACATTGCCATGTGTGACTCTTCCGATGAGGAGATGGTTATGTTCCATCTAGATATAGCAGGTTTTCGTCAATCCAAATATCAATCTTTAGGGAGAGGGAGATGAATACGTTTTGTCTATTTTATATCTTCTGGTTATACAGTTAAAAAGGCTTAATTCCTAATTTACTGATTTTATTGATATGCATGCTTTGCTATCAGTCTTAGTGTTGAATGTATCAGTTCCTTGCATATCTTATGACCAAAGTTTATAAATGATATAAATTGATAAATATAAATAAGGTGAATATAAAACAAATATAATATAGGGTGAATATAAGATATTAGATAAATACAAATAAATATAAATCAATAAATAGGGGCATTAAAAGCTCCTAGGTTAAAGGCTCTAAAATGCAATATTATTCATTATTATTAATACCAATGGCAACTTGCATACGCATTGGTAGAAACGAATGATACAATTCTCATTCGTTGTAGATTTCTTTTCTAGTTTTATTTGAAAAGTGGCCACCTTAGTCCAATTAATTTTTCTAACATTTTCCAAGAATCACCAAATTATTTAATTTGACTGTTTAAAAGAGAATTTTTAGTCGGAATTTGGGTAGGTTTTCGCTTTAGTTTCTGTAACTCATTTTCAAGTTTACAGAAAAAAACACGCAAACCAAGTCCTTGGGGACCAAGAATGCCTAATGAAATAAAGATTTCATTTAAATCTGTTAAAGCTTTTGCATTGCAGGCTTTGTCTAACTGGTTGTAACTTTCCCTTTAAACACTTTAGCAGCATCTTATACACAATTAAAAAAAAAATGAATGTCATGTTCCACTTCTGAATCTTCTCTTAAGCAATAGCAAATGAAAATTCTTGGCGGCAAGGAATCCGAGAAGACCTGATGAAATAAAGACAGGTCATTAACATCTGAAATACTTTTGGTGCAGAGAAGTCCATATATTCCTGAATAAAGCTGTTGTATTTTACGCTTTGTCTTATGAATATAACTTCTCCTTCAGAAACTTTAGCTGCATCTTATATATAATTAAAAAAAATGAATGTCTTGTTCCACTTTTGAATTTTATATTTAGCAATAAAATAAATGAAAATACAGCAGATATTTTATTACGCATATTTCTCATCACAAATATCATGATTCAATGGTGTTGTGTTTATGCACAGCACGCTTCGCAAAACGCAGTGACCTAAATTTTCAAACGGGTATTCAAAAATCTTTCCTGGGATTCATTTTTTGGTCAAAGAATCAATGTTTGTTTAAGAAAATATCTTTTTTGTCTTTTTATATCCTTCTATATGAAATATCGGACCCCCCCCCCAAAAAAAAAAGCACCCATAATTGTGAATTAAACTCTTCCTACTTTTTATGTATTATATTTGTTGTAGTGGACTTCATATAAGATACAAAGGTATCTTATATGAGGGGGAGGTCTTGAAGGGCTCCGTTGAATGGGTTTTTCAAACGATTAAGGAAATATGTAAAATAACAGGGTAAAGTCCAGCAATTATGTCTCACTTTCGGCCATTTTACTTCCCTAATGAACAATATTTCGCTTTCGTTTGGTAAGTAAGTGGTAAAACCAGTTGGTAAAACTAACAAGCTAACATTTTGATTAGCGGAACCTCTAATGGTACAAATAAGTTAATGAAGCACGCTGTGTCCGATTTTCCAATTAAATGCTACAAGCATTTGAAAATTATAGCTAAATTGGGCTTTTATAGTAGCTTCCAACACTGGAAAAAAAAAACATTTTTTCTGGGAAGTTATTACATAAGCAACAAATTCTCCTGTATATGTAATATTTCACCTTTGGGGGGGGGGGAATTCAAAACCCTCCCCTCTGGGAACATTCAGAGCAGTGGGATGATTTGTTTTTGGACTAGGGATCTTTAGGTACCGCAAAGCAGGTTCTTACGCCGCTTTTTATTTCTGATAATGTATTAGTCAAAATAGGAACCGGTAAATTATCATGTAGATGCACGGGGCAGAATTACATATTTCTCAGACTATTGGGGATGAGATATGGGCCTTAAGTCATCCCCGCGTCGTCCCCTGAGTATGAGCCTACTGGAGTAATCACGACAAGCTATATAATACCTCGGCAAAATGCAACGGCAAAAGTGATGGAAATAAAGAAGACTTGTAATTTTAAAGCAAAATTAGTCCACAAAGATTTTTCTTTTTTGTCTAGATGACAAATCCCCAGGATTTGAAAGGGAGGGGCAAATAAATTCAACAGATTGGTTATTATTCAATGGATGTCAACATTAACAGAAACCTAGATATTGAATTTGTTTTAATGGCGTTCATTGGCACCCATAAGCTGAATTTTAGGGGGGGCTCAGCTGGTCTAATCCGCCCTTCCAATGCTGTATAATAGAAATCTCAAAGCAAAAATATAAAATATAAGGCAGCATCATTCAGCCAGGGGGGAGGGGGCTGAAGCCCCCCTCTTCCCTTCCAGAGCCCCCCTCTTCCATTCCATATGGGCGGCCACGATGGCGTTCCCAAGATTGTTTTTAACCATGCCTAAGTTTGTTTTTCTGAAGAATGTGCGAACAGTCTCTAATTCAAACTAATAGGTTCTTCATCAATTTATGCGATAGAACGAAGAATGAACTAAGATATTCCTCACCTAGCAAGTTGCATGACGAGCTCACCAGGCCGTCCATATCGGGCTGTAAGTCTTGTGTTGACCTCACACATCATCTTTAGCTCACAATGAGGATGTGGTCTTTCTTCACTAAACATGTACTGCATAGTAATTGGAGCAACGATTGTAGTGGTCTCGTAAAGAACCAAAGGGACTCCCTTTAAGTAAGTCATAGCTGTTGACACGGGACTTGGCTTCTGATCCGCATTTTCGACGACCTCACTGTCAATGTTGTTATCGTTAATATCTCTTCGCTGACGTTCATTCTTTGCCTCGTAATAGTAATCCTAAAAAATTGATTCAAGTAGTTTTGTGATATTTAACAAAGCAATATTCATCTAGAAGAAAGGTTGAAACAGTTAATGAAAATAACTACTTAAAAGTAAGTCGAGAAGTTTCAATGCGTGGATTTCCTTCAGACTTTTTGAATCCGCATTTCTTTTAACATAAGAGAAAATATAGACATGTATTAATTAGTCTCTTAAGAACTAAGAATCAAAAGGGGAACAATAAGTAGCAGGAGAGGGAGTTTTCCGGCCAAAAAATATTGGATCTTTACGATAATCTGACAAAAATATTCTTTTCAAGATACTTGTTTCCTCCGCATTGGTCACTTCATGGAGAAATGAAATGCGCATGAACAATACGACGCCATTTACAGCTAAGGGGCTTTAGGAAATGTCATCTCCTCCAAAATCTCAAGGATTCCCCCTTTTTTTTACATTATCCTACAGTGCCTACATAAGTTGCCTGCTTTTTTTTGTCACTTTTCAAAAGCACTTACCCCCTCCCTGTACATAGAACTTTCTTCTTGGGGGAGTACATTCGGAAAAGAGCAAAACAGCAGCAAGATAAATGCCAAATATTGCAAATTATGCAAGTCTTTAAGATTTAGGAGGATTTGGCCTAAGTGTCACCCCATCCCAACTCGTGTGCCTGGGAATGCCTTTTTTTCTATTTCTGGTTAAGCGACAACAGGACGGTTATTACAAGTCAAAAGGCGCTATGTAAATTTGTCATCTAAATGAAAACTACACCTAGTCCTCTTGAACTGAGCGTTCTGGTGAGCACGGTAAGGACACGGTAACAAAGATACTTGTTTCCTCCGCATTGGTTGCGCTGAGAACCTATCACTTCATGGAGAAATGAAATGCACAGGTAAAAGAATCTGGTATTCTTTCAAGACAAGCACAGATCCCTGAGGATATTTAGTTGGAAAGGTTGACGGTAGGATCAAGGTAATTGCGGATTGCAGGACAAGCAGTAGTGGACTGAACACAATGGACAGGAGAGGTGATTTAAATATTCATTGATGCCGGGCAGGGCGGAGCGATGTCTAGTTCCTGTACACTTTCAACCAGTATCCTGTGAAATGCTACTCTCTTTTTTCAAAAAATATGCCGCAACATTACGACGTTAATTTCAACAGTGCAGTTAATTGAAGGTTGGGCAAAGCTATGACCATGATTGTTTACCACGTTTATCGGCCTGGCGCAGAAATACACCACAAGTTCGAAAATACGAAATTGTAGACCCCTGAACTAGTTATCTCTCAGGCTATTGAAAAACAATAAAGAAGTAGGTTGTCACGTACTACACCCACTTCTAGTGCACTAGTTTTATGTCTTTGTTTTGCAGTTAAATTTTGTGCTGCTGTTCACGTTAAGTATTTTCTTGTTGTTATTTTTTTCGGTCTTTCCGTAAACAAATTATATCATTTTCCTATTCCAAGCAATTTTACTTTCAGCAGCAAAATCCACGACAGACAATGTATTGTAAATACAGACCAACAGTGTATTACTATAAACCGTTAATCGCTAGCATGACAACTGTTAATTTCTTTTCACTGTTACTTTTTTCCCACAGCATTAAGTTTCACAGATGTTGCGACATTCAAACCGCATGGAAAATTAAAGTCTTGACAACGCATTATGGGTATGTTTCAGACTAGTTTACTAGTCCAAGAATCACCCTTAATCAGGGCCACCAAGAGCCCAAATTTTAATTCTACCAATATTATAGTTTGTAGGTCATTCTCTAAATCTACAGTCGTTCATACTCAATTTCAATTAGAAATTATTTTCCTTCCCTTCCTATTTTCCTTCTATATAATGTACTGATTGCGACAGGGGCGTCATTTGGGAGGAGAGCAAGGGGGGCAGATGCCCCCCAATAATCTGGAGAACAAATATTAAATAGTCCATGCTACTTGACTATCCGGATACGGAACCCTCTTGCCCCCCCCCCCCCGATAAAAATTCTGGAACTACGCCCCTGGATTGCGATAGTAGTCATACTCTGCAAAAAAATATTTACCGTCACTTTTACTCGTTGTTACCGCTTCCGTTTTTGTCCATTTCTGGATATCTAAGATTGTCGGTTTGCCACATAAAATTCTTGTAGTATTTAAACCACAAAACTTCTCTTTAAGCTTCAATGCTAGCGCTAATAATACCATTGCATTAATTATTTTCCGATTATGACTAAGTGAAGAAAATGCAGTTACTAATTTTTATTGCGTTATGCCCTTATTTGACCTTAATCAGTGTATATACGACTCGACCATTTGACGTGCCATCTAAAGTATAAAGTTCTAAAGTATAAACACATGTTTAATGCTCAGAAAATGGCGCTTTCAAATCCAAATGGTTTTAAAACAAATTGTTGAGTTGTTTCAGAAATTATTTGCGACTGGCCTATTTCATGCGGGTGTTTGACCTAATGACGCTGAAGATTGCAGAGTTCCCTGGCGCGTCTATATAGTCTGAAGACCCCTGTCCAGAATTCAGAAGTTTTTGGGCTTGAAACTCCCTGAGGGTAGATTTTCGACAGAACTGCATGATGTCGTCATCTCTAGATTCTAAAACCAATCATAAAAAACTCAAGGATAACCAGAAGAGTTTCATATTAGACAACATGCCCGGCTTTTGCAGCTTTTGATGACCCTCGCTTTTGATGGCGTCTGCTTTGCTCGGGCAAGATCGTAAGCAGCCTGGTCCTTGCAAATGGACCTTGCTTCACTCGAACAGAATCTCGGCGATTCACGGTGAGGATAGTTAAAGTAGCACAGTAGTGATGACCCACTCCTTTAGAAGCAACGGATTTGAATTCAACCCCATCTGCGGTAACGATGCCACTAGGTGCGCAATCCAGGGAAGTATTTGCGAAATGACCCTTGCTTCTCTCGGGCGGAAACTCGTTGGGTCACCTATATCGGAAATGGATTACGTCATTTTGATGAGGATTTTACGAATTTTTCTTGTTTACTTTATTTACTAAAAACTGACTAGCTCTTGCTTGTCGTGTTAATTACAGTATATTTACAACATTTCATAATGTTTGGTCCGTTGGTTTAGGAGTATATTAAATATGGTGGCCGGCGTTTACCCCCCCCCCCCCGGAAAATACCCCCGCCCCCGTGGAAAATAAGGCTTTCCAAATTTGGGAATTTTATTTGAGTTTTTTTTTTTATTTCCGTAGGGGGAAGGAATTTTGGTACTTGCGTATTATGCGCCACTCACTCAAGTTTACGCTGTGTAAAACTCGAGAACAAACCTGTTTCTTCGTTAGTTTCTTTCATCTTAGCATGAGAAAAGACGAAGACAAGTGACAGAATAGATGGGAAATATATAATTTGGGCTATATATTTGCGCATAGGGGGGGGGGGGCTGGTAAAATATTTGGACAGTTTGAAGTCATAAATCAATTCCTTCTAGGTATGGCCACTAAAAAATTACAGAAGAATAGCGAGGTATCTGGAAATTTTGTTAACTAAAAAAAAAGAAAAAAAAATCCCAGCATTAAGTAAATGTAATGTTTCATTTAAGTGTTTTTTTTTTCCAAGTGTTTTTTTTTTTTTTTTTTTTTTTTTTTTTTTTTTTTTTTTTTTTTTTTTTTTTTAATGACCGATTTTCCAAGTATTAAGTACTATTATTAGGTTAATGTAGTGTTTCATTTAAGTGTTTTATGGTGATCGCTGATCAAAGTTTATGTTATTTTACTTCCATTTATGGTATTTTACTATGTTCATGGCCGTATATTGGGCTTTAAAATACACTTCTCTGTCTGTCTATCTAATATGCAGAATAATTGTACCAAACACACTTTGCATGCAGACCCACTATACTTTACCCCCCCCCCCCTAATATGCAAATCTATAGCCTAAATTTATTTCTAAAGTAACGAAAAAACTGGCGTGTTCTCGAATTTTAGTCCCAAAATTCGTTCCCCCTATGAAAATAAAAATAAAAATAAAACTCAAATAAAATTCTCAAATTTGGAAAGCCTTAATTCCCACGGGGTGTATTTTCCACGGAGGGTTATTTTCCGCGGGGGGGGGGGGGGTACTTTCCGCGGGGGGGGGGTACTTTCCGCGGGGGGGTACTTTCCGAGGGGGGGGGGTAAACGCCTAGAACCATCAAACATCTACATATCCGGCTTTATATATAAAAAATTAGATCAAAGGTCAGTGAAGACAATTCAAGTGCTATTACAGTAAGCTGATATCCAATGCTGTAATTATATATACTCGTATCTGGCAGCGTTTTTATTAATTCTATTAATCTGATAAGTATTAAAACGATTAAATGAGGGAATCGAAACTGTGACTAATATGAGAACAAAGCCACATTTTGGGTTTGTATATTTAGTAATAGCTTAATATTCTAATTTAAGTTAATATTTGTTGTTTAAAACTGAATATTTATGGAAGGAGAAAATGAAAATGGCAAATATATTGCGAAAGCAGAATGATATATTTTTTACTGATATCGAAATCTTAAAAGCAAGCAAAAAACCTATGTTTTAAAATCAAATAGTGACAAAACTTAAGACGACACAAGATTACCTTTATTATGGAATGAGGGAGGGGTAGTACCACCCTTTAGCTTGCAACTAAATGAGGAAAAATATATTGAAAACATTACAAAATCAATTTTGCGGATAATCAACCTGAATCCAGCACCAAATTGGAATTGGAACTGTGGGATAGAATTGGAATTTGCTAAATATCGACACTGTTCCCTCACTATCTGGGTCCCACAGAAGCTAGTATGTCATACTATCTAACGGCCATGTAAGCTTCGTTTATCAGAAAATTTTCTACTAACTACGAAACATCACTTAAGTTAGGTCAAACAATAACTCAAAAGAAAGCAAATGTGTGTGGTATATTAGTAATGAATGTGGGGGAAAGCTAACAAACAAGGAGAAAATATAGTCTCTGTTTAAACTCAGGTAAATCAATGATTTAATTCCGTAATCTGAATCGTTCAAATCTGTATAGAATCAAATCTATGCCTTAATTCTTTCTTTTTTACTAGTTCTAATTCAATAATGAATTAGACTGAATTGTTTTTGTGGAAAACTTGGAAACCTTTTCTATTTAAAAAGAAACTTTAATAGTAGGTTGAATGTATCTAAAATCGGAATATTAAGCTCCTTTGCTTTTTTCTGCTGCTACTTCAGGCTGAACTTTCTTTCTGTTATTTGTATTCCCATTTTTTCGTTTAAAGGGAAAGTGACCCATTCTTTTAACTGGTTCTCGTTGACGATTCAATAGTCTGAAACTGCTCAATATTGGCCTCTACAAATTCTTGGTTTGGGTATTCAGGACGTAGTTTTTTTTTTAAAAAACCTAGACTAATCGAATTTACAATTTAAATATATCAAATGCCTGTTTTGTATAGTAGGCCTAGATTAGACCTACCATTCCAAATCATAATCCTAGTATTAGATCGCAGACTTTTGGTATTTTAACCTGGTTCTTTTTATCGTCTTTTCTTTTTTTGTCTGTATTTAGGTACTAAATATTTCAATTGGGACGAGGGGGTGGCAACTTACTAGAATGGAAAATTTTTCATTTTTTTAATCTTTACTCCACTTAACTATGTTTCTTTTATTCATATTTTAAGTTAGTATTACAACAAAATACTAGAAACAAAGCTTAAATTCTTTAGCCGAAACTATATGAACAAATAATTCATAGATTCTTGAAAATACACAAAAAAAGGAAAAAAAAAAAACACTTGTCCATTCTGAGTTGTTCTCCGTAGTTAAGAACACATTTTTCTATTGGCTCTAACTGTTGCCATAAAAATTTGAAGAGAGTGAAAACACACATGTTGTGTAATATCTGTAGGCTGATACTGATAGAAAGCTGTTGGCTGAAAAAAAGCACCAGAACAGCGTTGCAACTTACACATAATTTTTACCTTTTAAATGGTTTTAGTTTCAGGCACATTTAAGTTCATACTTTGTTTCATATATTAGTTTAAGGAAATTTGAAGGAAAGTTTAAATATTATGAATTAGCCCAATTCCAATTTGATTGCAAACCCTGGTGACAATCATTTTTCGCAAGAAAATTGTTGCAAGAAGTCTTACCTAACAATGAAAGAACCCTTGGTAAAAACGAAATCCAGTTATTTGTCTTTTTTCGTGTTTTTTTACAATAGAAAAATAAATCCAGCATACAAGAAAACAACTCATAAGAAATTACCTCTAATTCCATGATAGAAGAAATCATATCTGTCAGCACGGCTGTAATATCAACTTCATTGGAACGCTTCGAAATTTTGCTAAAAAAATTCAAAAAATGAAACTTCATACGTCTTATGCCCATATGAAATTGTAGTAACCCTCATGAACTTATCCAACAGTTTTAGTTGAGTTACATAGGGTGTAAGCTTGGCCTTGACAATATAAAATATTTCAAAAAAACTAGTATTTATGTTTGTTTTTTATATATGTGTCAATAAGCCTTTGTGGGAATACTAAAAATGTATGTAGATTAGGCTCCAGCTTTTCTTCATAGGGACCCGGGAGTGACTCTGAAAGAAGGGATTGGGCTTCGTATAAAATATAGCATATTGAAGCTTAATTTATTGAAAATTATTTTGTGTTTAATGTTCAGAAGCAATTTTAGACAAAGTAAGCATTGAATTTCGGTGTAAATCCAAAAACACAACGTATTACAGAGGTTATCACTTGACATTTAGGAGCCGTCTTTGGAGCCTCACCAAAATAACCTATGGGACCACTTTTTATTTATATTTCTTTTTATTTCTAGTTTCTGGTTTTTTAAGTGTTTAGTACTCACTATACTAAAATTGCGCCCTGTATGGTGCCATGTGGGCAGCTC
This sequence comes from Artemia sinica, assembly GCA_027921565.1. NCBI lineage: Eukaryota > Metazoa > Arthropoda > Branchiopoda > Anostraca > Artemiidae > Artemia > Artemia sinica. The sequence continues at coordinate 23,566,359 of CM051263.1, read as the reverse complement.
TATCGTGGGAAATTTGGTCAATACCGTGTGGATAATTTGAGTTAAGCAATAAAAAGAAAATTAAGATATAAAACTTGTTTCTTCTTCTTTTAGTGCTAAAATATAGAATTATGATTCATTGATCTTTCCATGTTTGTTTTTTTTTTTGCAAAAAGTAGTCCATGTGAGCCACAGTTTTGATAACTGTTTCTCAAGTTTTTGTGTTTGTAGCTTCTACCAGAATCCTAGCTATACCTAGACTTACTAACCAGAATCACTCCCAAGCAACTGTCTTTTCTTTTCCTCTTAGAAACCACGCACACTATCCTCTTAGAACATTTTTGAGAGTCAATCTAAAACACACCTTTAAGTTTTTTTTATTTGTAGCTTCAACCAGAATTCTAGCTATACCTAGGCTTGCTAACCAGAATCACTCCCATGCAACTGTCTTTTCTTTTCTCCCTAGAAACCACGCACACTATCCTCTTAGAACACTTTTAAGAGTCAATCTAATACACATCTTTTTAAGTTTTTGTGTTTGTAGCTTCTACCAGAATTCTAGCTATACCTAGGCTTGCTAACCAGAATCACTCCCAAGCAACTGTCTTTTCTTTTCCCCTTAGAAACCACGCATACTATCCTCTTAGAATACTTTTAAGAGTCAATCTAATACACATCTTTTTAAGTTTTTGTGTTTGTAGCTTCTACCAGAATTCTAGCTATACCTAGAGTTGCTAACCAGAATCACTCCCAAGCAACTGTCTTTTCTTATCCCCTTAAAAACCACGCACACTTTCCTCTTAGAACATTTTTAAGAGTCAATCTAGTACACATCTTTTTAAGTTTTTGTGTTTGTAGCTTCTACCAGAATTCTAGCTATACCTAGGCTTGCTAACCAGAATCACTCCCAAGCAACTGTCTTTTCTTTTCCCCTTAGAAACCACGCACACTTTCCTCTTAGAACATTTTTAAGAGTCAATCTAATACACATCTTTTTAAGTTTTTGTGTTTGTAGCTTCTACCTGGATTCTAGCTATATCTAGGCTTGCTAACCAGAATCACTACCAAACAACTGTCTTCTTTTCCTCTTAGAAACCATGCAAACTATCCTCTTAGAACACTATACAAATATTTTAAGAGTCGATAACTTTACTAGTCAGTCACTGTCGTATCCAAAATGATCAAAACTGGTATTTTGAATAATGCCAAATTACTTGAAAAATATGTGCATTTAATTTAGACCTGTAGAACGAATTTTTCACCATTAGTCGGGAATAAAAACTGAAAAAAAAACATTATTCAAGTTCGAAAAAACGCAAAAGCTCTGCAAATTAAAATGATACGCTAAATTTAATAAGTGAAATTTTAGTGACATTGAAATATCTTAAGGGGATTACAGCCCCCCTAAGAAAAGCCTTTCCTGCATCCGTGCCTGAACCAGAATGTAAAATTAAAAAGTACCAAAGGTTAACTGTCTGTATTCTCTTAACTTGCAAATTTGAAATTTGATTTTCTGTGGGAGCCTTTTTGTGGGAGGTTGCTCTCACCATCCGGATGATCTCAACAGATAGCCGAAATAAAGGTGGCCAACTGAATAGCGGATGCCCATAAAGCAGAACCACAGAAGAACAGAGACTACTTGTAAAATCATGTGACTAAAAAACGCTTTCTTCTTTAACTTGCTTAAATTTTCACACAGGGAAATCAACCAAGTGGAATTCTACTTGTCAACACTTATAATGGCTTACGCCATTCTTCACCAAATATTTTATTCTCTATGAAAAATTCAAACAGTTAGTTTATGAGAATTAAACGTTCAGGTATGGATTCAGGGCCTAAATTAGGCTCTAGAGAATTATCTTCAAGCTCCTTTCCCGATTCCTAATGTTTAGAAAATTGAACAGTTGACAGGTTAAACGAAGCTAACTGCCTTAAATTAAAAAAAAAATCCCTTGATTTTGGTTGAAGTCTACTTTTTTTTACTCCACTTTTTGAAACCACAATTGCAATGATTTGAGAAGGATTTTAAGCAGTATTAAGATTTTTAATCAAATGTAAATATTTTGTCGAAATCTTTAAAACCATATAAGTCTGGATCTAGTAAAATTCTTAAGCTCCAAATTCATTCTTTGGGCCTCATTTGTGCTGAAGATCTATCGATGAAAATTTCCCTTTTATAGCAGAAAGTTTATTCAAGTTCATCAAAGGTCACTGCTTTTCGGATGGGGAGGGGGTTGAGATAAATACTTCAAAAGACTTCATCAGAAATCATTTCTACTTTAGACCCATTACTAAAGGTTTCATTCACCTAGCTGAACTACTTTCTATAATAGCAAAAAACCCTTCATCTAGTACTTTTCCAAATTTTACGCATGAGAACCGATCACATTTTTGAACAAGTTTATTTATTCCTCCACAAATATCATTTCCTTATGGAATAATATGATCGCCTTGCAGAAATCCATCCTCGAAGTAAACCAATGAAATTCAAGCCGACTTTTTACCACAAAATTACTGGAAAGAAATCTCTCTTGTTCTCTTTCGTAAAAATGGATATTTTCATCACCTATAGTCTGAATTAAAAACCATGGACATACATGAACAAGTCAATAAGCAAAAACACTGTCCTGACCGGTCTTGTCCGTAAAGTTACAATTTTTCGAGTAGTTTTTGACAAAATGAGCTCACTTTTATTCCTAGTATTGCAGCTTTACTCCAAACCGCAAAGCTATTCCTCTTCTTCTTCGTTTCAAGTCTCTTATAAAATTATCCACGCAAACTCTTTTTACATTCTTGACTAAACTCTCGCTGCGCTAGATAGTTACAGTGGCATTAATTCACGAAAATTTAGGGGGGGGGGGTAAATATGGTTTTCGTATATCTATCGGAAGGGGGAAAATTTGTCTTTTTTTTCAATGGAAATATCAAACGCAGGAATTTTTCAATCAAAATGCCCCAAAAAGCATTTTTAAAAATCTCGGAGGTCACAGCCCCCCTCTCTTTATGCCACTGGTTATTCATGAGTAAGGATCTAAAGGAAACTGCAACTTAATTGGAGGGGGAAAAGCGTGAAGCTTTGAATAGATTGAGGTGATGGAGGAGCGTACGCAGCTGCGTTGGCTTCAGGCGGTTTGGTACTGCAGTGACTTGTTAGTAGTAGTAGCTGGAGTACACTAGTTAAAGACTAGCTTATACTGAAGATCTCCATCGTTTGCTTTATCAGACAAAGCCGGGATTCAGCTTAAAGTTTAAAGCGAAGCAAGGCTAGAAATTTGTCAAAAACAATCTGGCAAAATTTGTGGGGCGTAATCATGATCGATTATTGTAGGTGAGCCTGATAGGATAAAAATTATGTGCGTTAAAGGACCGACTATGTTATAATGTTGTGTTCATTTCCTTAGAATATAAGAAAATCCTTTAAACTATGAGGTTTTGTGTCGATTTGAATTACCTATCAATATGAAGCTCTACAAATTTTAATTTTAGCCTATATTTCAAAAATATACGATGATATTAGGTACAAAATTTAATATTTACACTTTGAATAAAATATGAAATTCAGTATTGAAGATAGACCAAGTATTCATTTCCGACTTATTTCCGGCTTGTTCAGTGGCTTCACATTGCTGAAGTAAGCTTACCAAACTGGTTAAAAAAAAGTCCATAAGTACTTAAGCTTGATTATGTTTGGCGGACAACTTTTAGATGATCAACTATAGACAATTTTAAATACTTCTGCTCCCATTATTCGTAAAACCTATGATTGGTTGTCCATAGATTAATCCACTTTGTAAAATTTTTGCTGAATGTAAATTTTCTAATCAGGATAATTTTCCATCTTTTAAGAATAATCTAAAAATATTTATCTCACACATTTGAAATAAATTATCATTTAAACTTGTTTTGAATGATTAATACTGACTTCAATTACATGATTCAGAATTTATTTAAAGATCCATTCATAACATACAAAGAAGCTGCTTTACTCACTATGGTCGTAGGCTTCCCTCTTTACTGCTGATGGTCGGGTCTCCGGACGCTAAAAGAAAAAAGAGGAAAGAATAATCATTTACATTTTCGTTAATATATACTTCTACAAGTATAATTGTAGCTAATAATATCATTTTACCGAGCAAGCATAAAGGTTCATCTCAGTAAACCTGGTTTCCTTGAAATCTGCCTTTTAATTCCTCAGTTATTCGCGCTTAATTGACACAAGTTTTATATATTAAGTTACTACTAATACAGACTCAGCTTTTAAACTAATAATCTTAGGCAGCGCAATAGCGTTGCCTAAGTAAAGAGCGATGTGGGCAAAATGTATTATTTATCTCCTGTTTTTTTCGTTTTTTTTAAGACCAGGGCAGTTCGTACAGAGGGAGTTGTTGTAGAAACCATGAAAGGGTCTCATTCGATTTGAAATTGAGCAAAAATCAAAAGGAGACTCAAACGCAAAACGAGCAAACATTAACATGAGTAGAGCTGACAACGTCCATGCATCCTCAAGACCAGAACATGATTTACACTTTACTGAAACAAAATACATTTAAAATGTTTTCACTTGTTTTGCTTTAATAAGTAAATAATTATTAAAACTTTAAGGGATAAGTATCAGAGTATATATATATATATATATATATATATATATATATATATATATATATATATATATATATATATATATATATATATATATATATATATATATATATATATATATATATATATATATATATATATATATATATCGACAATCCACGGTCATTTGTTTTTTTTCAGTAAAGTGTAAATTATGTTCTGGTCTTGAGAAGGCGTAGGGGTTGTCAGCCCTACTCATGTTAATTATTGCTCGTTTTTAGTTTGACTCGGTTATTTATTGAAATTTCTGTTGGTTTTCAGTTTCATTTATTTATTGATGGTGATTTGTGATAGTTCTACGCTTGGAAGGCTAATTGACTTTATTTCTGCTCATTTTTGGCTTAATGGTGCTGTTTACTTTTCTTTGAAAAACTTGTTTTGTGAAAACGTACTTTAAATTAATCGTAAATAAGGCTGATAAGGCACCTACGTTGGTTGGGTTCTTATCAGAATCTGTCCTCTCCAAAATAACACAATCTGCATTGTTAACAATCTCTTATATTGTCCATATATTTTGCTTTTTTTGCGTTTTTCCAAATGTGTATTCCTCTCCTTTGGATTTTTTAACCTCCTTTGATACAAATTCCTATGTGCACGACGGAGATAAATCGACTCCTAAACTGCCTTCCTAAGCCTAAAGGATGTATTTCAACAAGCTCTAGTGTTTGGTATTGAACTGTTCAAAAGAAACTTTATGTGTTTGATTGGCTCCATGGGATTCACAGTATGAAAAAACAAGCTGCAGTTCTATCCCATAATGCCCTACTAGAGAAAGTGGTGTATGTGTTACTGTGAATGTCCGAAATTGGAGAATGTCGACTTTCACCCGTGAATGTTCGAAATTCCTTTTCTTCTCCTTGGATTTGATACTATGTTATAAAGTGATATGTCCTAGGTAGCAGCACTACCCTTATATACCATATTTCCTCTTGTAGTTTTGGAAGGACAGATTTTAAAATAGCCAGCTTTCTCACAAGAGAAAACAAACTAGAAAAAATTAGTAGCTCGAAGTTAAGAGACTCAAACTTCCCCTTACTTTCGGTTATAATTTTATACGGCCAGTTGCCTATTCAGAAATTCCCATTTTGGCTTTTTTTTCTAGAAAAAGTTAATAAAGCTAGAGCACAAAATCCAACATTCAAGAAAACTTTAAGAAACCGATAGGAAAGTAATAGATTTTTTCGTTTTCATAAGAATAGGCAATTCGTTAAATCTTTATAGAAGCCAAATAATGACAACTGAAAATAATTTTTTTTTCAAATAATCCAGGGTTATTCGCCCTGGCGTGGGCCCTCGCCCCGCCGCAGTTGGTGGCCTGATCGCCACAGTGGCCGCTGCGGTTCCGGCCACTGGCTGCCCCCGCAGTGATAAAGTGCCTATAATGTTCAAGTGTTTATTTTTTAGTGTTTCCATTGTAAATATATATATATATATATATTTTATGTTTTTTTTCACTGCTGTTGAATAGTGTTTATTTTTTCTTACTGCTATTGTAAATATATATGGATTTGTGAATTCAAGAAACCCTGTATATTATTCCAAAACAATCCCGAAAATACAAGAAAAAACTGTAAACACTAAAGTCGTTCAGAATTGGATCAGGGTGCACCCAAATAGGGTAGTTCTGGTTATACTCAGCATGGCGTACTTTGACTGGTTATTGGGTCTGGTGGCACTTGGTCAGCATAACCTGGATAAGGCAAGGGAAAATACCGATGATTTCTTAAATAAACAGATTTGCAAATTTTAGTTTTCGAATTCAAATTAGCCAATAATTTTCCCAAACCGCATCAACTCCAATGATCTTACTTCTTCTTCTTCTAATTCACAGCAAGGCGGCCTATTCAGTTGATACTATTTAGCCCTTTTCTTTTTGCTTCACTCTGTGGGCAACAGAGCTACTGGCTTGGTTGTCTCTTATTTATTAGATATTCTCAGATATCTTTCAGTAGATCTTTCGACTCAAGGAGTTCAAATATAAGATGATAGATATCAATTTCTGTGCTCTGTGTACAGGAATAGTTGGCTAGGCTCTTGGCTGATAGTGAGATTTTGTGGTGTTTGAAGCATTTTAACAGTTTACAAAGCAAGGTATGTTGTGCAGACGTCAGCATATTACATTCAAATAGGCAATGGTCAATTAATTCATTATTCATATTACAATGCCTGCAAAGAGGGGACAGGGGAATTGAACCACTTGAATTAGAAAACTTATATGAGAATGCAAGAAAATTTAGTCCATTTGTTCCAGAACGAATTCTATGATAAATTTTAGAAAGATACTTATTGGGAAAGGGGGAAAGGATAGGATTAATCTTATTAAAATTAATATCTGATAGCCTCCATCGGTAAATATCTCTATTTGGGATTGGTCTCCCACTTGGCTGGTCAATATTTATAGCATTTTTTGCTATTTCATCAACCTGATGATTACCACTTATGCCAGAGTGGCTAGGAATATACTGAAAATAAGTTTTTATGCCACTTGAAGCAAGATTATCTATAATACTGAGACAATGATAAGTGTCAATGTCCAACTTATACTGAGGAGCTGAGGCCAGCAACTCAAGGCTTGATCGAGAGTTGGAGTATGTGATAATATTATTTGAATTTGCAATCAAAGGTTGGTTTTCCTTAAGGTGTTCTAATGCCATGATTATGGCATTTAACTCAGCAGACATTATAGATAAATTATTATATAATCTCTCGCCCATTGCAACTTTCAGGTGAGGAAGGAAAGCACCACTTGCAACCTTCTCATTCATTTTTGACCCATCAACAAATATTTGGAAATGATTTTATAGGTGATTGTATTAAGTTCTGCAAATTTTTTCTGGACAAAAGCAATGGGGGTTAAATCTTTATTCCACTTTGAGAAGTCAGTATTTATTATGGGACTTGACCAATTCCATGGAGGGGATTGGGGGAAAATGGGTGCAATAGACTTTGCTGGTATGGGGAACTTCTTCTGAATATTGGCATACTCATCTGCAATGCCTCTATACATGGCTGGATTTCTTAACCAATTATGTAGTGTGTGTGAGCTATTTGATTCAATTTTTGTAAGATGTTTTGTCAAGAGAAAGCTACGTCTCTCCCTTATTGTTGTTAATCCACTCTCCATAAGCAGAAACTTGGTGCTTGTGGGTTTCCTAAGACCAAATATGAGACGTATTATATCATTTTGTGTTGTTTCAATTTTTTGCATCTGGGTCTTTGCACATGCACCATAGACGATGAGCCCATAGTCAATATGGGGTCTTATATGTGATTTATAAAACTGGAGTAAGGTCTTCTCCTTACAGCCCCAGGGTGTGGAAAGAAGTCTTTTTAGTATATTTGTTTTTCTATAGCATTTTTTTATTGTGTTTGAAATGTGGAGGTGGAAATTAAGTTTTTGGTCAAGCATGAGACCTAGGTAATTAATATGATTATCTTCTGGAATAGTTGTTTTATTTAGAGTTAGTTTTGCATTAACATGGTTTCGCTTTCGGTGAAAGTGGATTATTTTTGACTTGGTAGGTGCAATGGGTAAATCTGAATGTTGAGATAATTTTTCAAATTGGAAAAGTGACTTTTGCAGATTTGACTGTGCTATCTCACAGGTGTTGCCAGATGACCGTAGCACCAGATCGTCAGCATATTGTAGATTTGTGTGGGGTAGGTTCATGTCCCAGAGATATAGGGCAAACAGGAGGCAACTGAGGACTGCTCTCTGAGGTAGGCCTTTGGTTGTTGTCTTTTGGGGTGAAGAGGCTGAACCAACACAAACGATGAAACTTCGCACTTCTATGAAGGATTTAATAAAAAATACTAGCTTAGAGGGTACTCCAAGGTTTGCAAGTTTTTTTAAAAGGATTTGGTGGTTCACATTGTCATATGCCCCTTCAAAATCTAGGAAAGCTGCAACTAGGACATTATTTTTTGAGAAAGATTCATTGATTGCATTTGTTAGCAAAATGAAAGCATCTGTTGAGGAGTGGTGTTTCCTGAATCCAGTTTGAGTGTGAGGGATCATATTATTTTTTTCAACAAACCAGAGGAGTCTGTGATAGATCATTTTCTCCATTATTTTCCCCATCACAGGAGTAATCATTATGGGCCTATAGGACTCAGGGTTATCTTTGGGTTTATTTTTCTTTAGGATTGGTAGGACTTACTTCTCTGATCTTGGATTGTTTTGCTCGTATTCTTGTCTTTTTGTCAATCAAAATGCTAAGGTTTTAGGGCTCACTGATGTTAGTAAAAAATGCGACAACTGGGGGTGCCAATTGGCCACCTTTTTGGGATTTCTGTTGAAAAAAAATGAAAAAATTATACCCTAGATTTTGAAAAATATATTTTAACCTCCCCCCCCCCATTCCTTTAAAGTTTTGGGAATAGGTGCTCCTGACTTTAATTCAGATTTTCGCCCAATAGAAAATTGAACAGGGGATCTTGGTGATTCTACCATCGAAGTCCTTAGATCACTAATAAGAGGAAAATGAACTTTGATTTTCTAAAAAAAAGACTACGTAAAACTCTTTAGATTTTCTTAAAGAATAGTTGTTTTTTTGCCAGAATTTGTAAGATCTTCGGCCGATTAATTAGCATAAAAATAGGTCTAATGTTCTGCTTTCTCAAGTAATCTAAAGTAACCTAGCTTGCGCAAACGCAATTGCAGCTAAGTAAAATTCTCACTAACATTTTTTTTTGTTACTTGGGAGGAAACACGCGGAAAAGGTCCGGTTTTAATTAGTAATTTTATGGACAAGCCAGAAAGCAAATCAAGCCAAAGCGATCGTGAAAAATAGGTCATATTCTAGAAAATTTTCTGTTCAGATTTCATGGTTCACCAGGTTTTATTTAAGAATAACACACTGGAATAGAAAGCAAAAATAGGCCGCTACTCGTTTATCTGCAAAAAACTAACCAATGAAATTGCAAGAAAACGGTTTTTGTTTCAAACGGCATAAGGCAACAGTGGTACTTGTGCATTATAACTAAACCAGCGCTATAGACTATACAAGGAAACCAGACACGAAAGCGGTCAAACGGGTATTTGCTAGATAAATTGATGGCAAAACGTGTTTCTCTTTGAGTTTACAATATTTAAACAATTGTGTTTTTGGGGTTAGGGGGGGGGGGGGGGGTAAAGGGGTCAATATATACCAAATCATATTATTGAGTTTCAAATAAAGTGAATACACCATTTGGTGCCTTTTTTTATGCTGATTACGAATATAATAAGCATTTCTATCGGAAATGAATTTCAGCCCCCCCCCCCTATATAGGCTATACCTAACCTAACCTAACCCTGAATTGGCATATATAGGGGGGGGGGGGGCTGAAATTCATTTCCGATAGAAATGCTTGTTATATTCGTAATCAGCATAAAAAAGGCATCGAATGGTGTATTCACTTTAGTCCTAATTCAATAATATGATTTGGTATATATTGACCGGTAAAGGTACCTAGGTTAGGTTACGTATTTAATATATGCTATGCTTACCCCCACCCCCCTAATGTGCAAATATATAGCCCAAATTTGTTTCTGAACTATTATATATCCATCCTATTTTATTTCATTATCATTAACCAAACTTGACTTCTTTCGTGTATAGCGCTGGTTTAGATATAATGCACAAATACCCAATAGTGTTTCCAATTGGTTTAGCGTTTTGCCCTTAAATCGTCAAATAAAGACAGGGCTTAATTCTTGTTGGTTAAAGTGCAAATCTTACTCGACCTCTGCCCGAGAGAAGTTCGCTCTCCCGGAAAATTAGAAAGGGTGTAACAGAAATAAGATGCGAGTGCAGATGAGAGGTAAGTTTAAACTTTTAAGTTAAAAATTTACCGGTAAATTTTACCAAAATATGATTTGGTAAAAATTTACCACAATGGTCTCATTTCACTACAGCGAAATAAGGGTAGATTCACTTACCAAAAGCAATCAGGGCTAATAAAATAGTTAACTTGATCATTGTTATCAGACTAGTTACCACAGTTTTACTGACACACTACTACTTGTCAAATTACCCAAGGAACCTGAATGAAAAATTCCGTTACTTCTGCGATACCATAGACCCGCCTATGTTTCGGGTATATTGAGGCCTCTGGGGCATATTAGGGCTGCTAAAGGCTTTGAGAAAAAGAGATGCATCTTTTATTCAACAGATGTAACGGACATTGACCCAGTCACAGTTCTTGTATCAGTTAATGATTTGTTAAATTTAGGACATTTAACTGTGATTATTCATGCGTTTACAATTTCACGCAGAATGTAGGCTACGGGCTAAAATTAGCTGTTACCACCAAGTACTGTATGGATATCTTTATTAGGGGATAATTGAGTGTAAATCATTGGAGAATCTGGCCTCTCTTGTGCCCGAAGCAAAATCTTGATTGGCCCCCCTGTCCCCCTAAAATTTTCAGTTCAAATTTGGTACTTATCTATTATCCAGTACACACGTGAGAATTTGGATCTACAGGTATGAGGTTGACACAACTGAGAAGCTTGGGAGATAGACAGGATATATATATATATATATATATATATAATATATATATATATATATATATATATATATATATATATATATATATATATATATATATATATATATATATAGTTTGGGCTGTTGTTTGTACGTCAGGGGGGGGGAATTAAGTATAACGGGGAACTATGCAAAATGTAACCTAACCAAAATACCAACTAAATATCTATTAAAAATAGCTACAATGTAGTTTTCCACTGAGCAGAAGCTAATTGTCTCATTATACAAACAGCAATAAACCGGTTATTGTCTGATTTTATAGATCCAAATTCTCGAGCGTGTTCTGGCTAACAGAAAAGTACCCCAAATTTTAACGAAATTTTCATTTATTAACAAAATTACTGTCAATTTATTAATTAATCAATAATTTATTTATTATTATTATCTTAACTTAATAATTGTTATTGTTTTTTTTACAAGATTTATTAATTGATAATATATTTTTTAATTATGAATATCCTAATTTGATTGTTATTTTTTTATTTTCTTAAGTAGTTAATTAATAATCTAATAATCACTTTGATTGATTAACTACACCCTCTACTATGTTTTAACAAAAATAAATTTTCAAAAATTACAAAATGATCATAAACTTTAGATTATTTATTAAAAATTATGTGCCTCTGAAATTTCTGCGCCCGAGGCAAGTGTCCCCATAAAATTGCCACTTTCAGTCTTTCAGTTGGTTCTCATATCAGTATCACATTAGTTTTATAGAAAAGTGTACAGAAATGTCTGTATTTATCTTTCAGGCTTTTTAGCTGGTGATAACATTTCATATTTAGAAACCTGTTTGTTTATCTGGAGATTTCGGTGCTTTCGCATTATCAGGGCCCCTCTAAAGAAGTCCAGCAAGAGATCCTACAGTCAAACGGGAAAGACGCAATGAAAAACCCGTTTTTACAAGATGATTCAATACACTGCAGTAGAGAAATACATTGTATAGCGTGGTTTTAAGATATTTAAAGTGTTGTTCTTTGGTGTTTTTTTTTTTGGGGGGGGGAGGTACCTAGGCTAGGTTAGGTTACGTATTTAATATATGCTATGCTTTGCCCCCACTCCCCCTAATGTGCAAATATATAGCCCAAATTTGTTTCTAAACTATTATATAGTCATCCTATTTTATTTTATTTCATTAGCGTTAACCGAACTTGAATTTTTAAAGAGGGCCTGATAATGCGAAACCACCGAGATTTATTCTATAAACGCATCAAAAGAAATATGCTTTTGATTTGAATTCAATTGAAGACATGACAGGTATGAGCACTGCCATGAAATTTCTGGAGGAAGGAATTAATACTTCAAAAAGCTTTATTTTCTCATGATTTAAATGGAGCATTTCTCATTTTCCACTTTTTATATATTTTTAATGTTTCCCATGTGATGGGTGGTCGTGATGATGGAGTAGACCTCTAAAATTGTTATTAAGTGATGGTGTAAGTACCACATAGTGTGGACATCTTATAGCTGTATGGGTCATGGGTCATGGAAGGAAAATGTATGGTTATTTTTCAACTCGTCTTGTAATACTTCCTATACTTCTCCCTAGCCTGAAGCCGTAATAACATCAAAACTTAAAGTGAACGGAAACTATTGCGTATATGATTGGGTTCACCCCTAGTCAGTACCTTGCTCTTTACGCTAAAGTTTTTTTTAGAACTTTCATAAGAGCTATTTTTTTCTAATTAATGGCCTTTGTGATCAAGGGGTCATTCTTAAAGAATTAGAAAAAAATTGAACTTTAGCGTAAAGAGCGAGGTATTGAACAGGGGACAAACCTTCTAATATACTTAATGAAAATATACGAATATAGAACTTCGTTACGTAAGTTAATTCGCAAGTTACGTATATTGATTACTTAGTTCGTAAATGAAATTAAATAACTTTCGAGAAAGCCATTTAACCAAAGAAAAGTAAAATTAATATGCAAATTTCGTTTTAATTATTCATGTACGGTGAGCCAAAATCAAAACCTGCATTAAATCAAAACCTTCAGAAATTAAATTAAAAAAAAAAGTTTATTTAATGAATGTAAGGAGCGACATTAAAACTTAAAACGAACAGAAATTATCCCGTATATGAAAGGGACTGTCCCCTCCTCAATGCCTCGCTCTTTACGCCAAATTTTGACGCTTTGTCACAGCTCTATTTTTTAAAACAATGTAAAATTTTAGCGTAAAGAGCGATGCGCTGAGGAGGGGACAGCCCCTTTCATATACGGAATAATTTGTTTTCGTTTTAAGTTTTAATGTCGCTCCTTACTGCCAGTTAATTTTTTTTTTTATTTAATCTCATACAGGCCATAATGTGGAGCTGCAATCCTAAGTTACAGAATGAGTAAGAGAGAGATATATATTAAAGAGTTTTCCATAGCCGCTGTAAAGCTTAAAAAAAAAATAAAAAAAAAAAAAAAATTCATTTTCTAACAGATAGGAATCAAAATCAAAATAATAAGGTAATGTTAAATACGTATATCACTAACTGAAAAGTTACCAATGAAAAACTAGGAATATAAAGGAAAGGCAGGCAGACATGTTTTAAAAATTCTACAAGGGAAAGGGCCCAAAAGTTTACGTTATTGGTCAGATTTTTCTCTGAATTTGCCTTATAAGGCAATATAAATTAACCGTATGTATCATCGCTGTAACGTTGAAAGGACGTATCTGATAGTTTACCATTCTTAGATAATTGCCAAAAACCGTTTGCAAAGCTGTCCTCAAAAGGAAGTACTTGTGCGCAGGCATGATTGACACCACAATAAAGGATCTTTGCGTGATCATATTTGCATTTATCTGTGTTATTTAAAATTCAATAGCATGTTACTGGTAAATTGTTCGGAAAATGAAGGAAATTATAGGAAAAAATTAAACTTTTGGTGTTTGGAGGAATGTATTGGACTGAAGACCTCCAACCTATGTGCTTGCCTGCCAAGAACCGTTACATTTGTTTGCTTTCCTGATATAAAGTTGTTGTTTCTTTTTCTATCATTTGGTACAACTTCTCCTTCAATTTAACAATTAATAGAAGGCTTATTAGTTATTAAATCAAGTTTTATTCAGTGGTCGGCGTTTTCCCCCCGGAAAATACCCCCTCCCCGGAAAATATCCCCATTAAATTACCCCCTCCCCACGGAAAATACCCCCTCGTAATATACTCCCCCCAGAAAATACCCCCGCGGAAAATACCCACCTGGAAACCCCCCCCCCCCCTCGAGAAAATACCCCAGCGGAAAATACCCACCTGGAAAATACCCCCCCCCCCGGGTTAGATTATCCTTTTGGAATTTTCAGTGGGGAGCCAATTATTGGGAATAATTTCCTTCCAGCGAAGATGTGTTTTCCGGGGCATATTTTCCGTGGGGGGGGGGGGCTATGCGCCTGGAATGGTTTTATTCAGTGTACCCGTAGTTAATGAAGCTCTAAAATTATTTAAAAAAAGGTACCCCAAATTGATAAACAATTTTTTTTTAATAGTTGTATTGTTCATATTTGGCTTTTTGGCGATTAAGTTTGTTCTAAGGGAAGACGGCCATGCAGCTAAAAAAAAAGTGAAAGGTAGCAAGAAAAGAAAGTAATGCGAGATCACGCGACAGTTTAACAGCTGAAGGATTTATTTTCTGATTTTTTTTGCTCTATCATATACTTTCTGAATCAGCTTTAGGGAAGAAGAAAAGTTGAAATATTTGATTGGGCAATTATAACTTGACGAATAAATTCAACCATGATATACAACTCTCGGATTTGATCTAGGAAAAATAACGCGTGCTTAGCTTTCTTAGAATGCCAAGGCTCCTTTGATCAAATGAATATAAAGCTTTAAAAATAGTCTTCTGCGAAGAAGAATGGGTACTAGTGCGTTTAAACGGACACTTTTATATACTGTATATGGAATGTCAAACGGGAGATGCTACAGATACCGGGACAGATACTCGATACTAAAACAATGTTGTTCGAGTGGAATTGAGTAAAACGGGTGATCTAATATGAATGTTAAAATTACAATTTGGGGTTTGCCATTTATGTAATTCGTATAATTTTGTTCATAAACCATTATAACCGGATATATTTCTCTGGTTAGGTTACCTATTTAATATATGGTATGCTTTACCCCCCCCCCCCTAGTGTACAAATATATAGCCCAAATTTGTTTATAAACTGTTATCTATTCGTCCTATTTTATTTTGTTTCATTAACATTAACCAAACTTGACTTCTTTAGCAGTATATAAAAGTGTCCGTATAATGCAGCAGTACCGAAGAATGTATAAAAGTTGATCAAAACAATTATGTTTAAGAGTTTGACCTAAAAAAAAGTAGAAAGACAAATTCGGACACTCATTTGAGGCCCAAAACATTGTAACATAGTATCAGAGTTGATAATTCAACGCCTATTTTTTCGTCGCTAAATCCCTCTGTGTTATAGAAAGGGGGAGGCATGGGTGGCCAGGTCTCCTCTACAAATAATATAGTTACACTTAAACATATTCTGTTTGATACATTTAGGACCTATTTCTGTAATTGGATTTTCCAATTGGGTTGCATGCCTTACAAAATTTGTTCTTAAATACGCCTCTTCTTTCTGTATCGCGTATTTACAAAGTCTGTCAACGATTTAGTTTTTTCTTGGTAAACAACTTCTAACTCAGGAAGTTGCGGTTTCTTATGCAAATATTCAAAAAACAAGAGGAGAAGAAACGCAGACGCCTTTCAAATTTCAAACATGCTCCTAATATTACTCCTTCTTTTGAGTTTTTTTGAATTTTATTGTGTTTTTGCTCAAGTAATGTGCTATGATGGAAGTATAGCTAGGGTAAGCTCAACAATTATTATAATCATTATGAAGTCTAGGTCCCTGGAATGATGAATAAGATAATTCAAGGCAGATACACACGTAGGGATTGTACAAATATATAGGAAAATATTAGAATGTTGCACAAATCTGGCCATGTTTAGGGGGCGGAGGATCTACTCTTGCGTATACACATGATTCGAAAGACATTTGACATACTGACGTGCTGAGCTGACCTTCTCAAATATTCTTCATTTTCCATTATCCGTTTGATGGTCAACCATAGAGTTGAAATCATAAAATATATATAATTTAAATATAAAACGACCGCTTGCCAAACTTTCACGTGTCACCACTACTGCTACTGCTAAAAAATCACTGCAGCGCTCAGTCCCCTGGGAATAACGCTGCTGTGCGCGCTCCCCCTCCACTCCATTCTATTCAGTGCTCCACTCGGTACTTACGTATTATACAGAACACTCCTTCCACTCCCTCCCTTGACATTCTAATTTTTACTTAGGCCTTTTCTTAGACCTCCTCCAACTCCCTTCGGAGACGACCTGCTTCTTACTAGGCCCAATATAAATGGGCGAAAAACACGTATTTGCCGTCCTAGCTAAGGGGTTGACGCGCTGGGTTGGAAATCCTTTGTCCAAGGGGCACGGGTTTAATTCCTGGTGTGGCTGGTTATTGGTTTGGGACGGGGGTCAGTTGTGCGACTCTGTATGCTCAGCCAGAGTTGAACCATTTCTAAATGGGTACCTGGAGAAATTTGGGGAAGGTATGCAGGAAGGCCGTGCGAAATCAAAGGATGGCTGACCCAGCCCCCAATTGTACTTTCTAGCTGAAGGGAGATCAGCACCACAGGTTTGGACCTTGAGGATGTCCTTGAGGATGTCCTAGTGTCGTCATGCTTAGGCCTACTTACTTACTTACTTACGTACTTGAAAATCGATAACTCATCACCCGTAAAACGGGACCTTGTTGTATTAACCTTCTTTTATTTTAGCCTAGAAAATGGGCTGTGCCACATTTTTTGGACAGGTTATTACTTTATATACGGACAGTCAAAAGAGCGCCTAAAACAATTCTTAGATAATTCTTCTGGAAAATGATCTAGCAAATCTTCCTCAATTTTCCACTGTCCCTCTAAGTCTGAAAAAGAGTTGTCTTTTCTCCACTACATAAAATTCATTATCTCTTCCCCGAAATTAAATTCGTCATTTCTTCTCCAAAATAAAATTCGTTATTTCTTCTCTAAAATAAAATTCGTTATACCCATCAGAAGTTTTGGTTAGTATAGTAGTTAATATTAACACCTGAATATATAGCTGCATTTAATCATGACAACCCCCTCCTCCGTACCATTTGTTTGAGAGGTATTGAGATAAGTAAGTATGCTCCAAGACGACACTGGCTGTATATGACGTTTGACATAGGCCAGAAAAAAAGTATAATTAATAACTAGCCAAGAAAATAAGAGTGATTTTCAGTCAATGGAAGAAAAACGAAGCGAAAAGACAAAAGCCTTGGCCAAGCCGTTCTCGGAGCTAAAAAAAGGAAAAAAAAAACCTTTTGGAGTTAACACTAACAACACAGATGAAACACTGAAACAATGTGTTTTTTCTTGCATTTACTTCAAAATCATCGTTTAAAATATACTGCTTAGTTGGAGATGAGTTGTATAAAAAGAGACAAGATTGGCATTTTAGACCTGATAATCCTAACAAACCCTTGTTGTGTCTAAAATTAATCATTTTGTCTAAAAATTAATTAGAAAGTGAAGAGAAAATTAATTAGAAACCTTATATCAAATTGCTTATTAACCCGCTATCGAAAGTGATTAATACCTTAGTTCAAAATGTTTACCGGTCCGTATTAGTGCAATAGACCTAATAACCGCATTAGATCTAATAACCTAAAAACTGAAACAATTCCATTCCAAAATAGGAGTCTTTTTTGTATTACCACGTGTCTTTTGGGCCCAACTGCCTCATTAGGAACAGAAGAACCCTTAATAGAGCAAGATGATTAGTTTCTATGTATGTCTGAAAAAACTTAAAGAAGAAAGAAAGAAAAAGAAAACAGCTGAATGACATGCAAAATTCAAAGCTTTTGCTGTGCAGAACATAGTTGAAAATTTCAGTTTTTGCTCGTCAGACGGGGACAACTCCCTAAAATGATTTTATAGTGATCTCATTCTCTCTTAATTTTTTTCTGGGGGAGGATATCGCTCAATTCTTGTACAATCAGTAAAATTTATGTGCCAATATTTATTTTCAGGTAACTCCGATTATATCTGCATCAGGGCGTAGAAGGGGAAAATTTCAAGATTCTTTTGTTTTTTCCCCAGTTTCCTATGGTATTATGTAATTTTCCCGTTTTGTGTATTCATGTAAATTTTAAATTTCCCCAACATATCTGATTTTTTATGCGAATCTTTTGTAACCTCTTTTACTTGTACTTGTACTTGTAACAGGACACAGGCATCTCCGCTCTCCCTGGCGTCCAGTAGCTTCGTCATTGTAGTAAGCCAAGAGTCTCGGTCGTTTGCGAGTGGCTCAATCAAATCGAGCCAGGACTTTTCCCATCTTCGTCCATACTTCTTGAAGCCACCGATTGGGTCTAGGTCAGCCTTGATACAGGCGAGCCACGTTTTCTTTTGTCCCCCATGTCGCTTTTTCCATCCCAAAAGAGGTGTACATCTGAGGGCTTTATTGACAAAGGTCTGGTGTGGGTAGCGAAGTGTATGGCCGAACCATCGGAGTCTTCTTTGTTTAATTATAGGGACCAAATCAGAACGCTGATAGCAGATTTTGCGGTGTTCGACATTGCTGACACGATCACAGAGTTTAGTGCCAATGATTCTCCTTAAACATGAATGGTCAAATACGTTGAGGGCTTGAATGTCGGATGCTTTCATATAGCCTCTTTGGGCATTATTAAAGCAATAATACTTTTTAGGCCTGTAATCAACTTCCAAAGAGGTGTCCAAGAGGCTATTCATTAATTTCTGATCTAATTGATGTTGATGCAGAGGAAGCACCGATTGAAATATATAACTACTGCTATAAAATAGCAGAAACTGGGTCATGGGAAAATGTGATTGGTCAGTGTAGAGATCCGTTCATCACAGGTACTGATAGTGACCTTGAATCAACTTTCCAAGCTGAAGAGTGGCTTCGTACTGTTGAATATATTTTATTGCGATCAGAAAAAGTTGGAACTTACTGGATACCTATTAAAAGAAGTATCGAAGGAGGACCTGCCTATGGCCATACTACATATAAACCACCGGATCGTAAGCTATTTAATTATTGGCTATTCTTTGAATTTTATGCTAGAAGCAAGTTATTTCTCATCTTAATCGATAATTTGAATGTTAATCGATGCTGTTATTCTTAGTAATTTTTGGTCTTTTAATTTGTTATCTCTCTTTTTATTCTAACTAATCATTAGAATAACCACTAAGGTGTACGATTCTAAAGTAAAAAATTGTCTTTCTAAAGTTCCAAGGCGCAGAGGTAATATTTCAATTTATCTCTTAAATCAAGCGGGGGGTGGGGGCTATATTGTGCAAAAATATCCTCTTAGGAGAGACTGGAATCGGAAAATCCTTGTTAAAAAAAACTTCTTTGACACATATTTTCTGAGCCTCCTGCTTTTACTGTTGAAACCATTTGTGGTCTTTGTCATGACGACTTCTAATTAATGGCAACTTTCATAATCACAAATGCGTAGATTAATAAATACCATACATTCCTAAGTCCAGAGTTTGCACAAAATGTTTCAGAAGAAGGATACCTCTTATATTTAACATGTATTAAATTTAGTTTTTATGATGTAGATAATTTCGGAGACCTCACTGCCTTTCCATGACGATAAAATAAAAGTTCAAAACAGGGATAAAATCCTTTTTAATAGACAGTGTAAAGAAAATTCACAAAAATACCAGATATTTGGGTCACATATACAGTGACCGTCATACTGATGACGATCACTGCATATGTGACCGAAATATCTGGTATTATTTGTGAATTTTCTCTACACTGTCTATTAAAAAGGATTTTATCCCTATTTTGAACTTTTATTTTATAGTTTTTATGATGTTTTTTTTTTCAGAAAGGGAATTTTTAACCCCCCCCCCCCCCCCCCCACCCACCCCTTAGGCAAAAAAGAAGCTGAAACGGTGTATCTTGATGAAACCCACTATAGTTTTGAAACTGAGAAAAATAATTTCTTAGGTAATCTATGAAGCATATTAAAGCTTTAATTCGAATAATTCTATACGGTATATAATCTAATATATTCTTTATATAATTCTATAATTCTGTACTATATTCTTTATATAATACTAATATAATCTTTAGTGACAAGACCGTTCAGCTTTCTTGCGGCTTCCTGTAAAATATTCCTTAGTAGTATGTTATGTTCCGGGGAAGGATATTATCTAGTACCTGGGAATACCACCCAAAATCATGCCTGGACAGGAGGGAGAAATGGTCGAGTCACGAAAATTATGATGGTGGTAAGTCCAGATTCTTTTCAGATTTCATGTTTAACGAATATTCTAAAATGGGGAATACTTTACCACATTCAAATTTCACAATTGTACAAGTCAATAGAAGTAGAGCGAAATTAAAAAAGAAGAATAAGATAATATGTTGTGCTAGTAAATTCCGCTCTTTAAAAAAAAAACCTCTCTTTCTTAAAAGACTTAGACAGTTAACAGTTCAGAAATGTTGTAAATCTCAGAAAAAGCACTGCGCTTTTTTGGCAAAATGTTTCTTTTCAATCCACTCCCTCCGGGAATAAATTACACTCCCTACTTAAAAAATATCGTTTGCTACTGAATTTTTCTTTTTTAGCCCTACTTAAAAGAATTATGTTAAAATCAAAGAGGCGTTCTTTCTCATATAAGAAATTGATTGGGATTCCTCTGGTTTGGTAGGTGGGTAATGCTTAAGGTTCATGTCCTAATTGTTCCCGTGCAACTGAATCTTTGTTTAACTAAGCCCCGTGCAGCTGAACTCCTTTTTAACTGAACCTTATTTAACAAAACCCCCGTTTAACTCAACCCTCGTCAACTCAGCCCTCGTTTAACTGAACACCCATTCAACTCACCCATCATTCAACTCAACCCCCATGTGACTGAACCCTTGTTTAACTGAACCCTGTGCAATACAACAGTAGTAACCAAGGTACTACTTTGCCCAGACATATGGCAAATACCATGTTATTCTACAACGCCTCCGTACAAACAGGTCTATAGGGTTTTACACTCTGAGAATGGCGCAATTTCAAAGTTCACTGCCTTTTTGGTGATAAGCCCAAAAAACCAGCACGTCTTGTTTCATTGTTATGCAATTATTTTTGTATATATTTAGATTCTATATTTGATTCTCCATCAGTTTCGAATCGTTTATATTCGAGATTACAGGCATTTTTTGTAAAAAGCATTTACATAGAAAAATGGATAATTCTATGCAATTTTTGGTGAGTAAAAAATATTCTCATTATTAAAAAAGAAATTGTCATTAAGTTAAGGAAGAAATTCTTTCCTTACACTAGAACTAAGGGATACTTATACACTTAGAAGCCTGTTGTTTTTTAGGAGCTGAAAAAACCTCTAATTCTCTTATAGGTTGAAATTTACGGTGTGATTTTTTTTTTATCGGGATCAATGGGTCTTTTAGATGTTTTTTTGAAAAAAAAGTGCTCAGCTTTCGATCGGTAATTTGGGATTAGAATAAAATGTTGATTTTTTAATGTATTAATTGTTACAAAAGCTTCCTTTTTATCAAGATCAATGACCCTTTTTTTTAGGGGTGTTTTTGAAAATACTTCCAGGCCAGTCTGCAAAAAAAAAAAAAAAATGTCTTGTCATTAAGTTAAGGAAGAAATTCTTTCCTTATTCTTTCCTTGTGGTTACCTCTTTTAAAAATATATTAATTGTTACAAAAGCTTCCTTTTTATCAAGATCACTGGCTTTTTTTTTTTAGGAATGTTTTTGAAAATACTTCCAGACCAGTCTGCATTTACGGTGTGATTTTTTTTATCAAGATCAGTGGCCTTTTTAGGGATGTTTTTGAAAAAGTGCTTAGCTTTCGATCGGTAAATTGGGATTAGAATAAAATGTTGATTCTTTTAATGTATTAATTGTTACAAGACCCTTTTTTTAGGGGTGTTTTTGAAAATACTTCCAGGCCAGTCTGCAAAAAAAAAAAAATGTCTTGTCATTAAGTTAAGGAAGAAATTCTTTCCTTGTGGTTACCTCTTTTAAAAATATATTAATTGTTACAAAAGCTTCCTTTTTTATCAAGATCACTGGCTTTTTTTTTTTAGGAATGTTTTTGAAAATACTTCCAGGCCAGTCTGCATTTACGGTGTGATTTTTTTTATCAAGATCAGTGGCCTTTTTAGGGATGTTTTTGAAAAAGTGCTTAGCTTTCGATCGGTAAATTGGGATTAGAATAAAATGTTGATTCTTTTAATGTATTAATTGTTACAAAAGCTTCCTTTTTATTACAGTGTGATTTTTCTTTACTTGATGGTCATTAAAAACGAAATTTTTGTGTTAAATAAGTAGTTTTTGTATCTTTTAAAAGAGCTTTACGGGGATTGAGAGACTCAGTTACCTAATTCCGTGTGATTTTTCTTTACTTGGTGGTCATTAAAAACGAAATTTTTGTGTTAAATAAGTAGTTTTTGTATCTTTTAAAAGAGCTTTACAGGGTTTGAGAGACTCAGTTGCCTAATTCCATGGGTTTTTTCTTTACTTGATGGTCATTAAAAACGAAATTTTTGTGTTAAATAAGTAGTTTTTGTATCTTTTAAAAGAGCTTTACGGGGATTGAGAGCCTCAGTTGCCTAATTCCGTGTGATTTTTCCTTACTTGATGGTCATTAAAAACGAAATTTTTTGTGTTAAATAAGTAGTTTTTGTATCTTTTAAAAGAGCTTTACGGGGATTGAGAGACTCAGTTGCCTAATTCCGTGTGATTTTTCTTTACTTGGTAGTCATTAAAAACGAAATTTTTGTGTTAAATAAGTAGTTTTTGTATCTTTTAAAAGAGCTTTACGGGGATTGAGAGACTCAGTTGCCTAATTCCGTGTGATTTTTTCTTTACTTGGTAGTCATTAAAAACGAAATTTTTGTGTTAATTCTAGGGCAGGGGTAACTATTTAGTTTAAATAATTCTAGGAGGAATTGAGTTTTATGGATGGTATGGAAAAATGGTACTTGTTAAATATTCGGGTAAACATACGACTAAGAAATCTATGATTTGGGATGTGTGGGTTGCTATTTTTTTTTACTTTTCTGAGCTGGATTTCTTAGCCTTTCATAGGTGTGTATGATATTTTCTTGATAAAACATAGCAGTATTTTCGTGTTTTTTTTGCAAGCCATTCATACTATACCTTAAATGCATTCAGATATTTTCTTGATAAAACATAGCCGTGACTACATCAGATGGTTTTGTAGTGCAGTGAGTTGTTACTAGTAGTAGTATTTTCGTGTTTTTTTTTGCAAGCAATTCATACTATACCTTAAATGCATTCAGATATTTTCTTGATAAAACATAGCCGTGACTACATCCGATGGTTTTGTAGTGCAGTGAATTGTTACTAGTAGTAGTATTTTCGTGTTTTTTGCAAGCCATTCATACTATACCTTAAATACATTCAGATATTTCCTTGATAAAACATAGCCATGACTACATCCGATGGTTTTGTAGTGCAGTGAATTCTTACTAGTAGTAGCATTTTCGTGTTTTTTGCAAACCATTCATACTATACCTTAAATACATTCAGATATTTTCTTGATCAAACATAGCCGTGACTACATCAGATGGTTTTGTAGTGCAGTGAGTTGTTACTATGAGTAGTATTTTCGTGTTTTTTGCAAGCCATTCATACTATACCTTAAATGCATTCAGATATTTTCTTGATCAACTGTGGTTTTTTCTTTACTTGATGGTCATTTGTTGTATCTTTTAAAAGAGCTTTACAGGCTTTGAGAGACTCAGTTGCCTAATTCCGTGGGATTTTTCTTTACTTGATGGTCATTAAAAACGAAATTTTTGTGTTAAATAAGTAGTTTTTGTATCTTTTAAAAGAGCTTTAAGGGGTTTGAGAGACTCAGTTGCCTGATTCCGTGTGGTTTTTCTTTACTTGGTGGTCATTAAAAACGAAATTTTTGTGTTAAATAAGTAGTTCTTGTATCTTTTAAAAGAGCTTTACGGGGATTGAGAGACTCAGTTTTACCTTGTCACAGTTACATTTTCTTGATTTTTCAAAGTTCATTTTGAATTTCTTTCGTTGAAATGCAAGAGTTGGAATATTTCAGTAGTGTTTGGTTGTGGTTTACCTTGTCACAGTTACATTTTCTTGATTTTTCAAAGTTCATTTTGAATTTCTTTCGTTGAAATGCAAGAGTTGGAATATTTCAGTAGTGTTAGGTTGTGGTTTACCTTGTCACAGTTACATTTTCTTGATTTTTCAAAGTTCATTTTGAATTTCTTTCGTTGAAATGCAAAAGTTGGAATATTTCAGTAGTGTTTGGTTGTGGTTTACCTTGTCACAGTTACATTTTCTTGATTTTTCAAAGTTCATTTGAATTTCTTTCGTTGAAATGCAAGAGTTGGAATATTTCAGTAGTGTTTGGTTGTGGTTTACCATGTCAAAGTTACATTTTCTTGATTTTTCAAAGTTCATTTTGAATTTCTTTCATTGAAATGCAAGAGTTGGAATATTTCAGTAGTGTTTGGTTGTGGTTTACCTTGTCACAGTTACATTTTCTTGATTTTTCAAAGTTCATTTTGAATTTCTTTAGTTGAAATGCAAGAGTTGGAATATTTCAGTAGTGTATGGTTGTGGTTTACCTTGTCACAGTTACATTTTCTTGATTTTTCAAAGTTCATTTTGAATTTCTTTCGTTGAAGAGTTGGAATATTTCAGTAGTGTTTGGTTATGGTTTACCTTGTCACAGTTACATACCTTGTCACAGTTACATTTTCTTGATTTTTCAAAGTTCATTTTGAATTTCTTTCGTTGAAATGCAAGAGTTGGAATATTTCAGTAGTGTTTGGTTGTGGTTTACCTTGTCACAGTTACATTTTCTTGATTTTTCAAAGTTCATTTTGAATTTCTTTCGTTGAAATGCAAGAGTTGGAATATTTCAGTAGTGTTTGGTTGTGGTTTACCTTGTCACAGTTACATTTTCTTGATTTTTCAAAGTTCATTTTGAATTTCTTTCGTTGAAATGCAAGAGTTGGAATATTTCAGTAGTGTTTGGTTGTGGTTTACCTTGTCACAGTTACATTTTCTTGATTTTTCAAAGTTCATTTTGAATTTCTTTCGTTGAAATACAAGAGTTGGAATATTTCAGTAGTGTTTGGTTGTGGTCTACCTTGTCACAGTTACATTTTCTTGATTTTTCAAAGTTCATTTTGAATTTCTTTCGTTGAAATGCAAGAGTTGGAATATTTCAGTAGTGTTAGGTTGTGGTTTACCTTGTCACAGTTACATTTTATTGATTTTTCAAAGTTCATTTTGAATTTCTTTCGTTGAAATGCAAAAGTTGGAATATTTCAGTAGTGTTTGGTTGTGGTTTACCTTGTCACAGTTACATTTTCTTGATTTTTCAAAGTTCATTTGAATTTCTTTCGTTGAAATGCAAGAGTTGGAATATTTCAGTAGTGTTTGGTTGTGGTTTACCATGTCAAAGTTACATTTTCTTGATTTTTCAAAGTTCATTTTGAATTTCTTTCATTGAAATGCAAGAGTTGGAATATTTCAGTAGTGTTTGGTTGTGGTTTACCTTGTCACAGTTACATTTTCTTGATTTTTCAAAGTTCATTTTGAATTTCTTTCGTTGAAATGCAAGAGTTGGAATATTTCAGTAGTGTATGGTTGTGGTTTACCTTGTCACAGTTACATTTTCTTGATTTTTCAAAGTTCATTTTGAATTTCTTTCGTTGAAGAGTTGGAATATTTCAGTAGTGTTTGGTTATGGTTTACCTTGTCACAGTTACATTTTCTTGATTTTTCAAAGTTCATTTTGAATTTCTTTCATTGAAATGCAAGAGTTGGAATATTTCAGTAGTGTTTGGTGGTGGTTTACCTTGTCACAGTTACATTTTCTTGATTTTTCAAAGTTCATTTTGAATTTCTTTCGTTGAAATGCAAGAGTTGGAATATTTCAGTAGTGTTTGGTTGTGGTTTACCTTGTCACAGTTACATTTTCTTGATTTTTCAAAGTTCATTTTGAATTTCTTTCGTTGAAATGCAAGAGTTGGAATATTTCAGTAGTGTTTGCTTGTGATTTGAATTTCTTTCATTGAGATGCAAGAGTTGGAATATTTCAGTAGTGTTTGGTGGTGGTTTACCTTGTCACAGTTACATTTTCTTGATTTTTCAAAGTTCATTTTGAATTTCTTTCGTTGAAATGCAAGAGTTGGAATATTTCAGTAGTGTTTGGTTGTGGTTTACCTTGTCACAGTTACATATTCTTGATTTTTCAAAGTTCATTTTGAATTTCTTTCGTTGAAATGCAAGAGTTGGAATATTTCAGTAGTGTTTGGTTGTGGCTTACCTTGTCACAGTTACATTTTCTTGATTTTTCAAAGTTCAATTTGAATTTCTTTCGTTGAAATGCAAGAGTTGGAATATTTCAGTAGTGTTTGGTTGTGGTTTACCTTGTCACAGTTACATTTTCTTGATTTTTCAAGAGTTGGAATATTTCAGTAGTGTTTGGTTATGGTTTACCTTGTCACAGTTACATTTTCTTGATTTTTCAAAGTTCATTTTGAATTTCTTTCATTGAAATGCAAGAGTTGGAATATTTCAGTAGTGTTTGGTGGTGGTTTACCTTGTCACAGTTACATTTTCTTGATTTTTCAAAGTTCATTTTGAATTTCTTTCGTTGAAATGCAAGAGTTGGAATATTTCAGTAGTGTTTGGTTGTGGTTTACCTTGTCACAGTTACATTTTCTTTATTTTTCAAAGTTCATTTTGAATTTCTTTCGTTGAAATGCAAGAGTTGGAATATTTCAGTAGTGTTTGCTTGTGATTTGAATTTCTTTCATTGAGATGCAAGAGTTGGAGTATTTCAGTAGTGTTTGGTGGTGGTTTACCTTGTCACAGTTACATTTTCTTGATTTTTCAAAGTTCATTTTGAATTTCTTTCGTTGAAATGTAAGAGTTGGAATATTTCAGTAGTGTTTGGTTGTGGTTTACCTTGTCACAGTTACATATTCTTGGTTTTTCAAAGTTCATTTTGAATTTCTTTCGTTGAAATGCAAGAGTTGGAATATTTCAGTAGTGTTTGGTTGTGGCTTGCCTTGTCACAGTTACATTTTCTTGATTTTTCAAAGTTCATTTTGAATTTCTTTCGTTGAAATGCAAGAGTTGGAATATTTCAGTAGTGTTTGGTTGTGGTTTACCTTGTCACAGTTACATTTTCTTGATTTTTCAACGTTCATTTTGAATTTCTTTCGTTGAAATGCAAGAGTTGGAATATTTCAGTAGTGTTTGGTTGTGGTTTACCTTGTCACAGTTACATTTTCTTGATTTTTCAAAGTTCATTTTGAATTTCTTTCGTTGAAATGCAAGAGTTGGAATATTTCAGTAGTGTTTGGTTGTGGTTTACCTTGTCACAGTTACATTTTCTTGATTTTTCAAAGTTCATTTTGAATTTCTTTCGTTGAAATGCAAGAGTTGGAATATTTCAGTAGTGTTTGGTTGTGGTTTACCTTGTCACAGTTACATTTTCTTGATTTTTCAAAGTTCATTTTGAATTTCTTTCGTTGAAATGCAAGAGTTGGAATATTTCAGTAGTGTTTGGTTGTGGTTTACCTTGTCACAGTTACATTTTCTTGATTTTTCAAAGTTCATTTTGAATTTCTTTCGTTGAAATACAAGAGTTGGAATATTTCAGTAGTGTTTGGTTGTGGTCTACCTTGTCACAGTTAAATTTTCTTGATTTTTCAAAGTTCATTTTGAATCATTCAAGAAACGTGATTAAACACGTTTTTAAACTACATGCTATTTGCATACCTTTCCTTGGCACCTTTCTAAACGAGCGGGAATTCCCCGCCAGTTCCTACACATTGCAAAAAAGTGAGCAGTATGAAAACTCCACGTTTTCAACCAGACTGGTTTTTTAGACAACACACCCACAGAGATGACACACACACACACACATAGAGACGAGACACGCACAGACACAACACACAAACAGAGTCATAGTGAGAGAGATATCCAAAAAGTTGGGTTGATCTAGGTTCACTTAGAGTGGCGCGCCACTCTAAGTGAACCTAGATCAACCCAACTTTTTGGATATCTCTCTCACTATGACTCTGTTTGTGTGTTGTGTCTGTGCGTGTCTCGTCTCTATGTGTGTGTGTGTGTGTCATCTCTGTGGGTGTGTTGTCTAAAGAACCAGTCTGGTTGAAAACGTGGAGTTTTCATACTGCTCACTTTTTTGCAATGTGTAGGAACTGGCGGGGAATTCCCGCTCGTTTAGAAAGGTGCCAAGGAAAGGTATGCAAATAGCATGTAGTTTAAAAACGTGTTTACTCACGTTTCTTGAATGATTCAAAATGAACTTTGAAAAATCAAGAAAATTTAACTGTGACAAGGTAGACCACAACCAAACACTACTGAAATATTCCAACTCTTGTATTTCAACGAAAGAAATTCAAAATGAACTTTGAAAAATCAAGAAAATGTAACTGTGACAAGGTAAACCACAACCAAACACTACTGAAATATTCCAACTCTTGCATTTCAACGAAAGAAATTCAAAATGAACTTTGAAAAATCAAGAAAATGTAACTGTGACAAGGTAAACCACAACCAAACACTACTGAAATATTCCAACTCTTGCATTTCAACGAAAGAAATTCAAAATGAACTTTGAAAAATCAAGAAAATGTAACTGTGACAAGGTAAACCACAACCAAACACTACTGAAATATTCCAACTCTTGCATTTCAACGAAAGAAATTCAAAATGAACTTTGAAAAATCAAGAAAATGTAACTGTGACAAGGTAAACCACAACCAAACACTACTGAAATATTCCAACTCTTGCATTTCAACGAAAGAAATTCAAAATGAACGTTGAAAAATCAAGAAAATGTAACTGTGACAAGGTAAACCACAACCAAACACTACTGAAATATTCCAACTCTTGCATTTCAACGAAAGAAATTCAAATTGAACTTTGAAAAATCAAGAAAATGTAACTGTGACAAGGTAAGCCACAACCAAACACTACTGAAATATTCCAACTCTTGCATTTCAACGAAAGAAATTCAAAATGAACTTTGAAAAACCAAGAATATGTAACTGTGACAAGGTAAACCACAACCAAACACTACTGAAATATTCCAACTCTTACATTTCAACGAAAGAAATTCAAAATGAACTTTGAAAAATCAAGAAAATGTAACTGTGACAAGGTAAACCACCACCAAACACTACTGAAATATTCCAACTCTTGCATCTCAATGAAAGAAATTCAAATCACAAGCAAACACTACTGAAATATTCAACTCTTGCATTTCAACGAAAGAAATTCAAAATGAACTTTGAAAAATAAAGAAAATGTAACTGTGACAAGGTAAACCACAACCAAACACTACTGAAATATTCCAACTCTTGCATTTCAACGAAAGAAATTCAAAATGAACTTTGAAAAATCAAGAAAATGTAACTGTGACAAGGTAAACCACCACCAAACACTACTGAAATATTCCAACTCTTGCATTTCAATGAAAGAAATTCAAAATGAACTTTGAAAAATCAAGAAAATGTAACTGTGACAAGGTAAACCATAACCAAACACTACTGAAATATTCCAACTCTTGAAAAATCAAGAAAATGTAACTGTGACAAGGTAAACCACAACCAAACACTACTGAAATATTCCAACTCTTGCATTTCAACGAAAGAAATTCAAATTGAACTTTGAAAAATCAAGAAAATGTAACTGTGACAAGGTAAGCCACAACCAAACACTACTGAAATATTCCAACTCTTGCATTTCAACGAAAGAAATTCAAAATGAACTTTGAAAAATCAAGAATATGTAACTGTGACAAGGTAAACCACAACCAAACACTACTGAAATATTCCAACTCTTGCATTTCAACGAAAGAAATTCAAAATGAACTTTGAAAAATCAAGAAAATGTAACTGTGACAAGGTAAACCACCACCAAACACTACTGAAATATTCCAACTCTTGCATCTCAATGAAAGAAATTCAAATCACAAGCAAACACTACTGAAATATTCCAACTCTTGCATTTCAACGAAAGAAATTCAAAATGAACTTTGAAAAATCAAGAAAATGTAACTGTGACAAGGTAAACCACAACCAAACACTACTGAAATATTCCAACTCTTGCATTTCAACGAAAGAAATTCAAAACGAACTTTGAAAAATCAAGAAAATGTAACTGTGACAAGGTAAACCACCACCAAACACTACTGAAATATTCCAACTCTTGCATTTCAATGAAAGAAATTCAAAATGAACTTTGAAAAATCAAGAAAATGTAACTGTGACAAGGTAAACCATAACCAAACACTACTGAAATATTCCAACTCTTCAACGAAAGAAATTCAAAATGAACTTTGAAAAATCAAGAAAATGTAACTGTGACAAGGTAAACCACAACCATACACTACTGAAATATTCCAACTCTTGCATTTCAACGAAAGAAATTCAAAATGAACTTTGAAAAATCAAGAAAATGTAACTTTGACATGGTAAACCACAACCAAACACTACTGAAATATTCCAACTCTTGCATTTCAACGAAAGAAATTCAAATGAACTTTGAAAAATCAAGAAAATGTAACTGTGACAAGGTAAACCACAACCAAACACTACTGAAATATTCCAACTCTTGCATTTCAATGAAAGAAATTCAAAATGAACTTTGAAAAATCAAGAAAATGTAACTTTGACATGGTAAACCACAACCAAACACTACTGAAATATTCCAACTCTTGCATTTCAACGAAAGAAATTCAAATGAACTTTGAAAAATCAAGAAAATGTAACTGTGACAAGGTAAACCATAACCAAACACTACTGAAATATTCCAACTCTTCAACGAAAGAAATTCAAAATGAACTTTGAAAAATCAAGAAAATGTAACTGTGACAAGGTAAACCACAACCAAACACTACTGAAATATTCCAACTCTTGCATTTCAATGAAAGAAATTCAAAATGAACTTTGAAAAATCAAGAAAATGTAACTTTGACATGGTAAACCACAACCAAACACTACTGAAATATTCCAACTCTTGCATTTCAACGAAAGAAATTCAAATGAACTTTGAAAAATCAAGAAAATGTAACTGTGACAAGGTAAACCACAACCAAACACTACTGAAATATTCCAACTTTTGCATTTCAACGAAAGAAATTCAAAATGAACTTTGAAAAATCAAGAAAATGTAACTGTGACAAGGTAAACCACAACCTAACACTACTGAAATATTCCAACTCTTGCATTTCAACGAAAGAAATTCAAAATGAACTTTGAAAAATCAAGAAAATGTAACTGTGACAAGGTAGACAACAACCAAACACTACTGAAATATTCCAACTCTTGTATTTCAACGAAAGAAATTCAAAATGAACTTTGAAAAATCAAGAAAATGTAACTGTGACAAGGTAAACCACAACCAAACACTACTGAAATATTCCAACTCTTGCATTTCAACGAAAGAAATTCAAAATGAACTTTGAAAAATCAAGAAAATGTAACTGTGACAAGGTAAACCACAACCAAACACTACTGAAATATTCCAACTCTTGCATTTCAACGAAAGAAATTCAAAATGAACTTTGAAAAATCAAGAAAATGTAACTGTGACAAGGTAAACCACAACCAAACACTACTGAAATATTCCAACTCTTGCATTTCAACGAAAGAAATTCAAAATGAACTTTGAAAAATCAAGAAAATGTAACTGTGACAAGGTATGTAACTGTGACAAGGTAAACCATATCCAAACACTACTGAAATATTCCAACTCTTCAACGAAAGAAATTCAAAATGAACTTTGAAAAATCAAGAAAATGTAACTGTGACAAGGTAAACCACAACCATACACTACTGAAATATTCCAACTCTTGCATTTCAACGAAAGAAATTCAAAATGAACTTTGAAAAATCAATAAAATGTAACTGTGACAAGGTAAACCACAACCAAACACTACTGAAATATTCCAACTCTTGCATTTCCATGAAAGAAATTCAAAATGAACTTTGAAAAATCAAGAAAATGTAACTTTGACATGGTAAACCACAACCAAACACTACTGAAATATTCCAACTCTTGCATTTCAACGAAAGAAATTCAAATGAACTTTGAAAAATCAAGAAAATGTAACTGTGACAAGGTAAACCACAACCAAACACTACTGAAATATTCCAACTTTTGCATTTCAACGAAAGAAATTCAAAATGAACTTTGAAAAATCAAGAAAATGTAACTGTGACAAGGTAAACCACAACCTAACACTACTGAAATATTCCAACTCTTGCATTTCAACGAAAGAAATTCAAAATGAACTTTGAAAAATCAAGAAAATGTAACTGTGACAAGGTAAACCACAACCAAACACTACTGAAATATTCCAACTCTTGCATTTCAACGAAAGAAATTCAAAATGAACTTTGAAAAATCAAGAAAATGTAACTGTGACAAGGTAAAACTGAGTCTCTCAATCCCCGTAAAGCTCTTTTAAAAGATACAAGAACTACTTATTTAACACAAAAATTTCGTTTTTAATGACCACCAAGTAAAGAAAAACCACACGGAATCAGGCAACTTTGTCTCTCAAACCCCTTAAAGCTCTTTTAAAAGATACAAAAACTACTTATTTAACACAAAAATTTCGTTTTTACTGACCATCAAGTAAAGAAAAATCACACGGAATTAGGCAACTGAGTCTCTCAAAGCCTGTAAAGCTCTTTTAAAAGATACAACAAATGACCATCAAGTAAAGAAAAAACCACAGTTGATCAAGAAAATATCTGAATGCATTTAAGGTATAGTATGAATGGCTTGCAAAAAACACGAAAATACTACTACTAGTAACAACTCACTGCACTACAAAACCATCTGATGTAGTCACGGCTATGTTTGATCAAGAAAATATCTGAATGTATTTAAGGTATAGTATGAATGGCTTGCAAAAAACACGAAAATGCTACTACTAGTAACAATTCACTGCACTACAAAACCATCGGATGTAGTCATGGCTATGTTTTATCAAGGAAATATCTGAATGTATTTAAGGTATAGTATGAATGGCTTGCAAAAAACACGAAAATACTACTACTAGTAACAATTCACTGCACTACAAAACCATCGGATGTAGTCACGGCTATGTTTTATCAAGAAAATATCTGAATGCATTTAAGGTATAGTATGAATTGCTTGCAAAAAAAACACGAAAATACTACTACTAGTAACAACTCACTGCACTACAAAGCCATCTGATGTAGTCACGGCTATGTTTTATCAAGAAAATATCTGAATGCATTTAAGGTATAGTATGAATGGCTTGCAAAAAAAACACGAAAATACTGCTATGTTTTATCAAGAAAATATCATACACACCTATGAAAGGCTAAGAAATCCAGCTCAGAAAAGTAAAAAAAATAGCAACCCACACATCCCAAATCATAGATTTCTTAGTCGTATGTTTACCCGAATATTTAACAAGTACCATTTTTCCATACCATCCATAAAACTCAATTCCTCCTAGAATTATTTAAACTAAATAGTTACCCCTGCCCTAGAATTAACAC
Source organism: Artemia sinica (assembly GCA_027921565.1). Lineage (NCBI taxonomy): Eukaryota > Metazoa > Arthropoda > Branchiopoda > Anostraca > Artemiidae > Artemia > Artemia sinica. The sequence continues at coordinate 23,532,572 of CM051263.1, read as the reverse complement.
AAAAATTTCGTTTTTAATGACTACCAAGTAAAGAAAAAATCACACGGAATTAGGCAACTGAGTCTCTCAATCCCCGTAAAGCTCTTTTAAAAGATACAAAAACTACTTATTTAACACAAAAATTTCGTTTTTTAATGACTACCAAGTAAAGAAAAATCACACGGAATTAGGCAGTTGAGTCTCTCAATCCCCGTAAAGCTCTTTTAAAAGATACAAAAACTACTTATTTAACACAAAAAATTTCGTTTTTAATGACCATCAAGTAAGGAAAAATCACACGGAATTAGGCAACTGAGGCTCTCAATCCCCGTAAAGCTCTTTTAAAAGATACAAAAACTACTTATTTAACACAAAAATTTCGTTTTTAATGACCATCAAGTAAAGAAAAAACCCATGGAATTAGGCAACTGAGTCTCTCAAACCCTGTAAAGCTCTTTTAAAAGATACAAAACTACTTATTTAACACAAAAAATTTCGTTTTTAATGACCACCAAGTAAAGAAAAATCACACGGAATTAGGTAACTGAGTCTCTCAATCCCCGTAAAGCTCTTTTAAAAGATACAAAAACTACTTATTTAACACAAAAATTTCGTTTTTAATGACCATCAAGTAAAGAAAAATCACACTGTAATAAAAAGGAAGCTTTTGTAACAATTAATACATTAAAAGAATCAACATTTTATTCTAATCCCAATTTACCGATCGAAAGCTAAGCACTTTTTCAAAAACATCCCTAAAAAGGCCACTGATCTTGATAAAAAATCACACCGTAAATGCAGACTGGCCTGGAAGTATTTTCAAAAACATTCCTAAAAAAAAAAAGCCAGTGATCTTGATAAAAAAGGAAGCTTTTGTAACAATTAATATATTTTTAAAAGAGGTAACCACAAGGAAAGAATTTCTTCCTTAACTTAATGACAAGACATTTTTTTTTTTGCAGACTGGCCTGGAAGTATTTTCAAAAACACCCCTAAAAAAAGGGTCTTGTAACAATTAATACATTAAAAGAATCAACATTTTATTCTAATCCCAATTTACCGATCGAAAGCTAAGCACTTTTTCAAAAACATCCCTAAAAAGGCCACTGATCTTGATAAAAAATCACACCGTAAATGCAGACTGGTCTGGAAGTATTTTCAAAAACATTCCTAAAAAAAAGCCACTGATCTTGATAAAAAGGAAGCTTTTGTAACAATTAATATATTTTTAAAAGAGGTAACCACAAGGAAAGAATAAGGAAAGAATTTCTTCCTTAACTTAATGACAAGACATTTTTTTTTTTTTTGCAGACTGGCCTGGAAGTATTTTCAAAAACACCCCTAAAAAAAGGGTCATTGATCTTGATAAAAAGGAAGCTTTTGTAACAATTAATACATTAAAAAATCAACATTTTATTCTAATCCCAAGTTACCGATCGAAAGCTGAGCACTTTTTTTCAAAAAAACATCTAAAAGACCCATTGATCCCGATAAAAAATCACACCGTAAATTTCAACCTATAAGAGAATTAGAGGTTTTTTCAGCTCCTAAAAAACAACAGGCTTCTAAGTGTATAAGTATCCCTTAGTTCTAGTGTAAGGAAAGAATTTCTTCCTTAACTTAATGACAATTTCTTTTTTAATAATGAGAATATTTTTACTCACCAAAAATTGCATAGAATTATCCATTTTTTCTATGTAAATGCTTTTTACAAAAAATGCCTGTAATCTCGAATATAAACGATTCGAAACTGATGGAGAATCAAATATAGAATCTAAATATATACAAAAATAATTGCATAACAATGAAACAAGACGTGCTGGTTTTTTGGGCTTATCACCAAAAAGGCAGTGAACTTTGAAATTGCGCCATTCTCAGAGTGTAAAGACCTATAGACCTGTTTATACGGAGGCGTTGTAGAATAACATGGTATTTGCCATATGTCTGGGCAAAGTAGTACCTTGGTTACTACTTACAACTCCGTGCAACTAAACCCTCATGCAACTCAACTTCCGTTTGACTGAATCCCATTTAACTCAACCCTCATTCAGCTCAATATTCGTGCAACTCAACCCCCATGCAACTCAATCCCCATGCAACTCAAACCCCCTGCAACTCTACCATATTTTTCAACTCAACTCCTGTGTAACTCAACCCTCATTGAACTCAAACCCCATTTAACTGAACTCTCGTGCAGCTCAATCCCCGCACTTTTCAACCCAGATTTAGCTCAATCCTCATTCAAATCAATCCCATTTAATCCAATCCTGTTTGAATAAACAACCATTCCAATCAACCCATTTTGGCTCAATCCTTCTTAAATCAACAAAATAACTCGAAAATGTATTTCAGTCCGTTATGTCGGAAATGATAAATGCTTACTCGAATGAAATGGTCTTTATTAATTGCTTAACTCTTATGCAAGTGTCTTTTTTATTTTATTTTAATCTATGCTGCTTCATGCAAAGTCACCCCCCCCCCTCTAAAAAACAACAATTTATCCTTCCGTCTTATATATTTCGAAAATTAATAAAACTTTTCGTACCCAGGGCCCGAACACACTTGAATCCCATGGTTGCAGCAATAGGTGCAACCTAGTACAGAGAAAACCATGGCCCATAGTAACCAAAAGCTTGAAAACACGTTTAAAAAAAACTTGAGGCAAGCGGGTTGAGTTAAATGGTGGTTGATTTGGACGAGTATTCAGTTGAACACAGGCTGAGTTGCACGGGGGTTGAGTAAAACCGGGATTGAGCTGAGTTTGAGTTGAAGTTGAATGGAGTTGAATTAAACAGGGGATGAGTTAAATGGTTGTTGAGATAAATGGAGATCCGTTGAACGAAGGTCCAGTTAAATGGGTTCACTTGCAAGGGATTCAGTTAAATGGATTCACTTGCAAGGGATTCAGTTAAACGGGGATTCCATTACGCGCACACCGTTCAGAAACATACAATTATGCATGGTATAGACAAGAAATATACAGGTTAGAGCAATTAAGCAGTACAGCAAAACCTACTTCGGCTTAGCATAGATTAAGCTAGTGTCGATGTTATCGTCAATCCTGAATTTGTGTTCATTGTGGGAATGAGCGTAGACATAGCATTTGTGGAGGGGGGGGGGGGGGGGTAAAGCGCTAAAATCTAGCTAATTCTAAACATAATTAGGGCTGTAGAAGAGAGAATTTACTGTCCAGATCCCGAAGCTGTTGAAACCAGGAAGTTATTTTCAGTAGGCACTTGTTATATAGAAACATTAGTTAGGCTCAAGCCTTTTTGTTTACAAATGTCAAAAGTCAAATGACCCAATTCCAAAAACCAAGATAGCACGAAAACGAAAAAGGCTGGAATACCTTCAGCAGTACAGTCACATCAAACCGTATAATTTTGCTTTCAGGAGAATCTCTGAGTCGCTCCAAAATGCCCAGAATTATAGCATAGTGGTTCATTGTCATTTTTACGGCCTCATACCTAGCGCTCCATCTTGTTTTGACCATCTGTTTCGTTTTACTCCCTGAGAGATTGAAGCAGTAAGAATAATCATCAACGGGCAGACGATGAAAAGAACATGAATACTTGCCAAATGAATCCGAAAAAAGTGTCTAGTTTTCCCTAATTGGAGCAGAATAGATTCTAAACAGGTTTATGTTTAGCGCAATGAATGAGTTGTGCTTTTTCATAAATGTTTTTTTTTTACACATGCTTGAACTTCCATATGGAGATCAGCCATCCTATAGCATTTTCGTAAGCTTGACCTGTATATCTATGGATATTGAGTCCATATGACCGAGTATTCCAGTACTAACTTAATTAACTCTTCAGCAGATTTCATCTTAAAGCATCAATAAAATGTTATATTGTAGCAGCTACAAAATGAGACAGTGGGAGATCGATTTGTATTTTTGTATAAGAAAAAAAAAACAGATGACATATTTGGGTATTGTTTTTTATTATCAGTTGACCTAGAAAGCTCCCTGTGTAGAGAAAGTGCGAAAAGCCACAGCTTTCCTATCCACTGCCAGAGAATAGTGGACAAAATTGGACAAAGCGCCAACTTAACTATTCTATAGCAACAAGACACCTTTAACAAGGGTACTAAGACTTCTAGCAACAACAAGAAGAAACTTGCCTGCCTAATGATTACACCAGGTTATCATGGAATGGAACTGCCGTGACATCCACTGAGCAATGTATAGGACTTAGGTTTTTAAAAGATTTTCTAGAGAAGAAGCAATAACAAGCGGTGTCAGCCTCCAGACTGCTGATCAACAGACCCAGAGACAGTAGACGCGAACTGGGAAAATCAAAAACCACATGGACACTTGCAACTCTTACAGCTTTGTCAACAATTACAGTTGGGCAAGAAAATCAAGCGGGTGCTGGAGGACCAGACGGTGCAGAAATGGGGTGAGGAGATTAAGAATTTGGAAACTTTAAGATATTATGTAGAGGTTAAGATAGTATATGGGCAGGAATTCTATTTTAAGTTAAATTTACCGGATAGATATCTTACCTTTTGGACGTAGCTATGATCTTATTGCCTTCCAATTCGTTTGAGACTGAAGGTTTTTGAAAAGAGGAAAAGTGTCCCGTACGAAAGGTTTGCAAGCCCACTTTTTCCTCCTCAAGAAGAGAGGAAAATTTTAATCATTGTCTGAGTCGTTGTCAAGATCTTTTGGGGGTAATGGAAAATGTATTAGGGAATGATGGATTGCTGCTTCTTGATGCCTTGAAGAGTACGTTGCCGCAGTTTATTTGTCTAGTGGGAAAATATCTTGATCATTTTTTTGCAAAAAGAAGAGAGTAGTTTTTATTTCTTCTTTATTATTGTGGCGAGTGTTGTAATTCGTTAATCTTGTATGTTGTTTGTGTACATGGCCATATTTTGGCTGGAAATACACGTTATCTTATCTTATGGAAACTTGTAACTCAGTACTGCTTATGTACGTGTACCTGCAAATTTCCAAGGATAATGTTTTCCCATTGATAAAACCTGAAAGGTGATTTCAGATTGCAATAAAGGATAGAAATTAAGTTGAGCAGAACTTGGTGCTGATTCACCAAAATAATGAAATAATCTTTTATGTATATGGTTCACGAGGTCATGGAAAATCAGGGACTAGAATAGTGATATACCAAAGTGACCTTGGTTTTAATGAAAAGATAACCAGCTATCACGTAGAGCAAATTTGTCGCGCTCTTTCAGGCTGAATAGTCCAGAACAGGAAAGTTACTGAAGCCATTACAGTATTTTGGTTTTTTGGGAATCATCTCACCCGAGTAGGAAGATCTGATTCCCCAGTTTTACAAAAACTTGAAATGGCTGGAGAAAACAAGAGCACATGGATAGCAGAATGATCAGCAGGGATTATATGTCAGTTGGAAGTTTTTCATTAACTGAATGATAAGCTGGAAGATATAGTAAAGGAATATAATTGCCGAGAGCTGGCAAAATATATGGTAAAGACTAATTAGGTAAGGACTCCCTTCACTAATTAGGTTTATTTGGATGTGAAAACAATGGGCCTGTGGGGGTCTGAGCCTCCACTCAGTTTGGTGAGCCACATGTAATAGCAACAAAAGTAATAATAAAGACCCTCACCCATCTGTTGATTCCCTTAAAAAGAAGTTTAAAAGAATCAATTCTAGGAAGAAAACATAATGAAATGGGTAACTCCTAGCATATCAGGCCCTTAGTTCATAGCAGCTTGAGACCCTGAATTTTGTCATATAAAAAATGGTAACATTCTAGTTTAGGGGCTTCTACAACTGTTAGTAAAATTGTTAGCTGACAATTTTTGTTAGAGATTGGGAAAATGACTATTCCAAATCTATTCTTCCTTATATTCACTTTTTTCGATTCAAGGTCCGGTAACTGTTACAGAACTGGAAGGACCAAGAAACTTTCTACGACTGGATCACAGGGAATGTTTTGTCATTACGTATTACAATACCTCAATTACTGATATTGTTAATGATGATTGCAGCTCAAAATATAAAGGAGTTTGCTTATACCGACATCCTAAAGGATCCACTTTACCTGTAAGTGTAAGTTAATAAATCTTTTACTGCTACTATGATATCGACTGACCAGTTATCTCTCGATCTTTTCTCTCTTGTTATTCTTTTACCTTTTGGCATTAATCGTTAGTCCATAGGCTTTAGCATCTTTGAAGAAGTGAGAATATGTTTCATTCAAATGTATCTGAAGAAGGGGGGGGGTAATTAGTGTAAATCTAATCTTTGCTTTGCAGTGAAAAAAGTCTTATTTTGCGGTCTAATCACTCTTTTTTATTAGACCGAAAGTAAGTATCTAGAATTTATTGTGCATTTTTTTTCATTCGCTATTTCTGCCACTGCTTATCGAGCAGTGACACTGTAGTGATACGAACAATTGTGGAGACGCAAAGCCGTCTCTGACTTCCTGCAGGAGAAATGCTTTGGCAAGAGTGTTTGATAGTAGTATACTCGGTACTCTTCCTGCTTCTAGAACTGAATCGCTGTTAGAGTCATTACATCAAACCACACCCTCGTGAGACCCATCAGACGACTTAGACGTATGAAGACATTAGAGCCAGGTTTGAAATCAGGTCTTCCAGAAAGACTTTGGAAATTAAAAATCCTCCAGGAAGGATTTTTATTTGGTGTTTGAAATTAAGTAAAAAAAAACAGTACAATCAAGCTAAGCTCATGAATATAATGGCTTGAAACAGTTTCTGTCACCTACAAAACACAAAAGAACTTGGTATTCTACAGAATACCACCGGGTCTTCTTGCCACAGCTTGAATTTTGGCACCTACAAGCAATCTTCAGATTCTCGTACTCATATAAGAGAATGATTGCTTGATGAGTGAAGGCAGGGGGCTGGGCTCGAAACCTCTTTGACGGAAAGAAGTTAGGAGCTGCCGCATCATCAAATCTTTTCTCCGAATATTGAGTATTTAGTAGAAGGTGATCATTTGAAGGAGGGTAGCAATTAGCTGCCCCATCACTGTAGCATACATTTTCTTTTATGAGCCCAGGGTTCAATGTGACAATTTGAAAAAGTGGCATCAATGAAATAATGAACTTGATGTAAAGTCCATTTCTTGTCGTGGGTGTAAATCGATTATGTGAGATGATAGGATTCTGGGACACTAGTAATACAATTCCGAGGTGCTTGATTTCTAAGTAAGTCGTTCGGTTCTTACCCCAGGGTCTTGAAGCTGTTTCTTTGACTGTCCTTTTATAAGTAGATGCAAGCTATACAGGTCTGTTGTCATACCACTATGTGACTGATATATTTCAATCCTTTCTTATTGGCATCACAGTTGCCACGGCTAAGTGTTTTCAAATCCTTATCAAATTTAACTGGTATCTGTTTTAACCAGTCAGGTCTTTATTTTCATACTACACGCATTTATTTCTTTCTTGATTACCAAATCAAGCAAATTGACCGAAGTGAAAATCAATCGAAGCAAATATTTGACCTCGGCTGAAACTACATCGCAGGGAGACGAAGGGTAATTTCAGCACCAAGTCTATGTGTTCTAAGTTCAGCACCGTTAGTCGTTTATCCCTGGTGTAACCTCAAATCTAGAATCAAACTGAACGAGCTGGCAAGCACAAATTTTTTAGGACCGAAGGGCTCAGGCTTTTTAGGCATTTATTTATTCAGGCAGGAATTCCATCAAATAGGATCATTTGCTGATCTATTGAGCACTCTATATCTCTTGGTAGAACAAACAAGCTTTTTTAAAGACAATTATATGCGGTTCAGTCTTTCAAAGCCTATAAGTTTGTCTTAGCTCTTTTATTGGTCACGAAAAATTTTAGAATCGGCTCTGCTGGTGAAAAGCAATCAACTGAAATGAACTCAGAAATTTTATTAACGCATTATTCAACTGACCAATACAGTTGAAGCAGCGGAAATATTAAATTTATTATCATGACAATTATGTCAGGGGATATATTGATCTCATCTGGTGTTTCATCCAGTATATTTTTGATTTTCTGAATCATATTGCAATTCATTGCAAATGCATTTTGCTCAAGAAGCACGTTCGAGACTTGATTGAAGAAGAGCTGATCGTGTGCTCATTCTGAACGCAAGCTAAAGTCTACTTCTGACCTTCCTATACCACTGCTTTCTATAGACTGCTAACCTTTCTATAGATCCCTGCTTCGTTCAATATTTGAGCAGATATGCCACTTTTCTAACCATATCTCCCAACCAAGGCTCCAAAAAGAAATGGAACCGAATATTTTAATAAAATAAAAGGGTGCCATGCACCTATTTTACTAGCAATTCAAATATTTTTTCCGTTTTAATAAATTAGTGCAGATACAGGGACATAAGCAGTGACATATTATACTTGGTTGAAAATTAATTATAGTGTAAGGCACTTACCAGCTTATTTTTTGTATCAAAATAAAAGCAAAAACTTGTTTTTTGAATTATTCCAGCACTCCAGCTCCAAATACTATCTTTTCTTAGAATATCTTTTCTTTCCCATTTTACTTTATTTCATCTCTTTGACTTTTTGCCATTTTTGATTCTATACAAATTCACATTCTGAGACTATAAGAAAAATAACATGTAGACGGCATATCAATTAGGAGGAATCGGGAGGTAGCACACAGGAGGTAGCACACATTATCTAAACTACTCAATACACTAACTCTAGGCAGGAAATATAGACGGGAATGTAATCTAGAGATTTGGAAGGACATTAAGCTATTAAAGCCAGAGATCAATAAGCGAATAAAACCTAGGTTAGTGTCAATCTTAAGTAAATCTTAACATCGTAACTAGAAATCTGAGAAAAAAGAATGTGCTTATCTTGCTAAGCCAAGATAAGCCAAGATAAGCATAGTCTTCATTTTAATACGCCAAATCTTATGTCAAGAGTGTCTTCAGAAAATTTCCCATGATGTTAGGGAGTTGTTTTTTTTTTGGTGGGGGGGGGGGGGGAGGAAGGCTGGGTTCAAAAAAAGTTAATTGGTCAAAAAGTCGTGTGTTTTATCAAACTTATAAAACGTTGTACCTTTTTTTTTTTTCTTCCCAGATTTAGGGGTGGCTGGAGCCCCCTATGTCTCCCGAGGATACCCTTAGACAAAAGCTAAGTAGAATCCTTATCCTTGACAGGTTTTATCTGGCTCAATGCCTTTTGCTGTTAGTAAACTGATATAGAATATCCTGGAAAAAATTAAATACTGATTTCACTTGACTCCCACAGATAAAACGTCAATATTATCGTCACCTAATTGCTCTACTTTACGTCAATATGTAAGCCTAAATCTTCTGCATTCATGAATGAAATCTAGTCTTTTGGGATGACTGACAAGTCGCCTGAATTCGCATACAAACCAGCGACCTAATAGGGGGGCCGGCCCGCCTAGAGTCTCAGGCGAGCAACCCAAAAGATTATGTAGGGGTGTTTTCCGTGGAAAGGGGGACGGGGTAAACGCCGTCCACCGTAGAAGTCAGGGCCGTATCCAGAATTTTTGTTCAGGGGGGGTTTTACTAATTTTTGACTTTTTTTAGGGGGGGGGGGGGTTACTAATTTCTGACTCAGTTTTCGACTAATTTTACTGATTTTTACCTAGGTTTTACTAATTTTCGACTTATTTTCGAGTCGGTCAAAAAACTTTTTTTTTGGGGGGGGGGGTTCGAACCGGGTACCTCCCCCCTGGATACGGCCTTGGTAGAAGTTATAGGAAGCTAAATGTAGAGTCGTAAGAACCATTAGATTCTAGGAGCACGGGCCTGAAGTCTTCCCCTCATTCTCTGTATGCGCTTTTCATGAGCAGCCTGGTATGAGAATATATTTTGTTGTTACTCCAACAATTTGTTCGACATTTATTGATTATCCTAATTTCATAACAGTAGACGAATTATGAGCTATCAGGTATTCACTACAGAAATTAGCGGATGTCGCTAGTTATGAGCTATAAGGTATTCACTACAAGCGGATGTCGCTGTCGACACCCGCGACATGTCGACGAAAATGATTTTTTTTTTCGTTTTTATTGTTTGAAACTGGTACACTATTAAAAGCTTAGTGAAGTGCATGTAATTAAAAAAAAATGATCTTTAAATGCCTTGTGAAAAAATTGTAAAAAAAGAAACTTATCTGCTTGTAAACGTAGAGAATAATTGCATTTGATTAATTGCATTTGAATAATGAATTGAGATGTGATTCCAAGAACGCCTAAAAATATCACAGGGGAAGGGGTTATTAAAATGTTCCTTTGAAAAATGATTCTTTTCAAAAAAAGTTTTAGACTAAAAAAAATCATAATTTATTCCAAACTACACAAATTACAGTAGAAGATTTTGCACTTTTTGTATGTATTTGCTAGGAGGAAGGGAAGGTTGGATATCTGAAACATTTTTAACTCCCATGAGGTCACTTTTGGATAAAATCAAGTAGACTCATTAATTGCTAACGTCGTTTTTTTGGCTAAATGCCTGTTGTGGTTAAAAACGTCAAAGAAAATCTCCTGGAAATCCGTTATGGACTGATTTGATTGACCAAGGCGGACCCATTCTCAAGTTTTCGACATTCATTTCTCAATACTACGTAAACATGATTTCTAGTTCATTAAGAACCATAAACGGAACTCGAAGAGAAAAAAGAAGAAAAAAACTAGAAAGACTCGCAAGTATTGCTGTCAGAGGTTGAGGTTGGGTGCAGAAATTCCACTCAAAATAGGGAGGAAAGTTGCATATAGCCTGTGTATGTTCTTTTTGAACTTGTATGTCTTCATAAATTTCATATCCTGTAAAAGTTTAAAACCTCATAACCTCTTATATTTAGAAATTTAACCTCAAAATAAATTGTAACTACATTGAAATGGCCTCCTAGCTTCACCCTTACGAATGGATCTTTAAAACTTAAATAATAAAAAAAAACTTTCCAGTTAAAAGTTATGAGTGACGTTAATCAAAGGCAGCGCGATCGCGCTGCCTGAGTAAAGAACGATGTTGGCCCAATGTATTATTTTTTTTCCTTTAGACCAGGGCACTTCGTTTCGAAGGTGTTGTCGTAGAAACTTCGAAAAGGGCTCATTCAATTGGAAATTGGAGTGGCTTGTGCCCTTTTTAATAGTCGAAAGTGATTGGAAGGCAGCTAACACCCCTTCAACACCCACCATTTCCCGAAACACATCCAATCAAAATTTTGAGATAGCTATTTTGCTCAGCGTAGTTGATTTCCAGATAGAAATTATGTTTTTAAGGAGGACACTCCCCCACAACCCTCAGGGCAAGGATTTTAAGTTATGCCCTGGGGGCGCATAAGAACGATGTTGGCACAATGTATTATTCATTATATTTTTCCTTTAGACCAGGGTACTCGCATTGAACATGTTGTCGTAAAAACTTCGAAAAGGGCTCATTCAATTGGAAATTGGAGTGACTGGTGCCCTTTCTGATAGTCAAAAGTGATTGGAAGGCAGCTAACACCCCTTCAACACCCACCATTTCCCGAAACACATTAAATCAAAATTTTAAGATAGCCATTTTGTTCAGCGTAGTTAATTTCCAGATAGAAATTATGTTTTTGAGGAGGATACTCCCCCAGAGCCCTCAGGGCAAGGGTTGTAAGTTATGCCCTGGGGGCATATAAGGTTTTTGTAGAAAGCGTTGTCGTAGAAACTTCAAAAAAGGCTCATTCGATTGGAAATTCAAAGGGCTAGTGCCCTTTTTAATAGTTGAGTGTGATCGAAAGTGATTGGAGGGCAACTAACCCCCCTCCCACGCCCACCTTTTCCCCAAACACATCCAATCAAGATTTTGAGATAGCCAATTTGTTCAACGTAGTTGAAAGTTTTGGTAATTAGGTCTTTGAGGATGACAACCCCTCACAGCCCTCAGTACAAGGGTTGTAAGTTATGCCCTGGGGGCAAATAAGGTTTTTTGTAGAAAGCGTTGTCGCAGAAACTTCAAAAAAGGCTCATTCGATTGGAAAATGAAATGGCTAGGGCCCTTTTTAATAGTCGAAAGTGATTGGAAGGCAACTAACACCCCTTCCACGCCCACCATTTCCCCAAGCACATCTAATCAAAATTTTGAGATAGCCATTTGGTTCCACGCAGTTGAAAGTTCTGGAAATTATACCTTTGAGCAGGAAACTCCCCCCACAGTCATCAGGGCAAGGGGTATAAGTTATGCCCTGGGGGCATATAAGATTTTTATTGAACTCTTTGTCGTAGAAACTTCAAAAAGGGCTAATTCAATTGGAAATTGAAAGGGCTAGTGCCCTTTTTAATGGTCAAAAGTGATTGAAGGACAACTAACCCCCCTCTCACGCCCACCCTTTCCCCAAACATATCCAATCAAAATTTTTAGATAGCCATTTTATTCAACGTAGTTGAAAGTTTTGGAAATTAGGTCTTTAAGGATGACAACCCCTCCCCCCTACAGCCCTTAGGGCAAGGGTTGTAAGTTATATCCTGGGGGCATATAAGGTTTTTATAGACAGCGATGTTGTAGAAACTTCAAAAAGGGCTAATTCAATTGGAAATTGAAAGGGCTAGTGCCCTTTTTAATGGTCAAAAGTGATTGAAGGACAACTAACCCCCTCTCCATGCCCACCATTTCTCCAAACACATCCAATCAAAATTTTTCGATATCCATTTTGTTCAACGTAGTTGAAAGTTCTGAAAATTAGGTCTTTTAGGATAATAACCCCCTCAGAGCCCTTAGTGTAAGGGTAGCAAGTTATACCCTGGGGGCATATAAGGTTTATATAGAAAGTTGTTGCAGAAGTTTCAAAAAGGGCTCATTTGATTGGAAATTGAAATGGCTAGTGCTCTTTTTAATAGTCGAAAGTGAGTGGAGAGTAATTAACCCCCCTCTCACGCCCACCATTTCCCTAAGCACATTCAATCATAGTTATGATATAACCATTTTGTTCAGATGAAATAAGATAAGATTTATTCTTCATTAGGCACACATATAATATTACATGTTATTATTCCCCCAGAGGCTCATTGGCCTGTACAAAGGGGGAAGACAAATGAGTTGCTTACTCAGATATGAAAAGCAAAAGAAAATTTAAAATTTAAAATGATCACTTACTCACATACGAAGGAGAAGAAAAGAAAATATAGATAAAATGAAAACCATAGAAAAAATAGAATAAATAAACTAAATTCATTAATTAGATTAAATAGACTAAAAAAAAAACTTCTACGAAGCCAAAGAATTTTTAACAATTTTTTTAAGCAAACCGAATGAGTGGCACCCTCGAGCTGATTCAGGCAACTTATTCCAAACAATATGACACGTCATTAGAGGATTAAAATCTGACCTTGTGCAAGGAGTAAATGGAACTTGAACATGATTTGTAATATTGCGAAGATTATAATTATTTTGATCAGAGGTAAAAGATAGTGGAGCACTTAGGGGCCGAGAGAGGTCACCAGGAAGCTGAGAAAAAGCAAAACATGCGCATGAAAGAATGTATAGTGACTCAAGATCAAGTAATGGTATAACTAATGAACGATTAGTTTCCTGAATGAGGTTTCTAGCTTTGTTATAAGCCTTAGAAAGTGGTTTTAAAAGTGAAAGAAAAGTTGAAATCCACACAATTGGACAGTAAGAAACGTAAGATTGGATCAAGCAGTGAAAAAGGATTTTCAAAATTGATCCAGGAAAAGTATGTCTAAGTTTCCTTAAAATACCGAGATTCCTGCATATCTTCATTTTAATAAAAATCAATGTGACGTTTGAAAGATAGGTTTTCGTCAACAAGAATTCCCAAAAAACGAACATATCGGTGTTTAGATCTATGAATTATTCCATTTGGCTGGTGGATTTCTGATAACTGGGGATAAACCTGAAAAGCACGCGAAAAAAAAAGCAAAAAAAACTGGACTTAGAAAAATTTAGGGTAATATAATTATTATCAAGCCACAAAATCACCCTCTCAAACAAATTTTCCAATTTAATCGAAGCTTTAACAACAAATTTAACAACAAAATTTAACAAACAAGGACATCAGAAGAAGGCGAACTATAGTTGCCACTATGGGCAAGAGAAGGCTTAGGATGACAAAGTCTACAGCAATTAATAAGTTTTTGCTTTTTTACAACATAATAAAGATCATTTACATAAATCAAAATAGCACAGGCCCTAAAACTGATCCCTGGGGGACACCAAAACTCACTTGCGAGGGTGACCGGAAAAGTGGATCAACAGAAATTAACCTATCCTTCAAATAAGACTGAAACCAAAAAATACATTTCCCCTTATGCCAAAATGAGACATCTTCGATAGAAGAATTTCATGGGTTATGGAGTCGAAAGCCTTACGAATATCCAGGAATACAGCAGCCGGAATCAATCCCGAGTCTAACGCAGAATGAATAAAATTCAAAAGGGTCATACAGGCATGTTCAATGGAGTGCTTCATTTGGAAACCAAATTGAAAACCATTAAGAAAATTTTTGGATTTTAAGAAAGTAAGGAGACGAGAAAGCATAGCCTTTTCAAATATTTTACTAAATACTGATAAAATTGAAATTGGTCGATAATTTGCCGGATCATTTCTTGGTCCACCTTTATACAAAACAATAATCCGAGCACGCTTGAGAGCATCCGGAAAACACCACACTCAAATGAAAGATTAACAAGTTTTGTTAGAGGCAATACTATTGAAGGAAGAATAGATTTAACTACCTTAGTAGGGATAGAATCTGGCGGAGGTAATGCGTCAACGGAGACATGAACACTATTTTCTTCTATATACCAGTATACAGTTCACTTCTATAGAATGTAATCATCTTACTAGTAACCTGTGTGCACTATCTAAATTACTTTATTGATTTTCCTGAGCACTGCATTCAACAACCCTATTTTGAGATACCTTTAAAATGAATGGATACCAAAATTAGCAAACAGCTGCCCAAATATTAGATCTAAAAAGCCCTGGCCCGGGTAGCGAATAGCTGATTTAAGTTTTACCGAATACTTTCTCTTTATCTTCACTTCAAGTTTCAGTGCTCCCTTTGCTCTCATTGATTTTCTTTCATTTTACAAATTTTATTCTATTTTATATTTTTCTTCTTTATGAACTGAGGAATATTGAGCGAAGGTCTTGGTCGAAATATTTTTAGTTTTTAAATTTGCTTTTGTTACTTTTTTTTTTTCGTTTTCTCTTATGGGAACAAAAAGTTGTAGGCCATTAATCTTAAGCTTACAAACCATATTCAATGCAACATTGCATCATGCCACATGCGTGAACGATGGTAGTTTTTACTATATTCTCTACGCTTAGCTTTTCATACGACGCTCATACAAATGGGGTTTTTTAAGGAAATATATCATTTATGCTTTTCGAAAGCTTACATTATGGTTCTGCTTAAAATGCACTGAATTTTATATTAATGAGTCCTACAACTTTGTAACATTTGAGTTTAATTATGTTATATAACGCTGAAAAAGCAGAGCATAAATAAATCACTTTGGGTACAAAAAATGGTATGCTCCAGCTGTTACGTTACTTAGGAGAAAAATTATTACTATTATTTAGTGTATAATAAATAAAGCCTGACCTATAAAAAATTTATATTTTGATGAATTTTCTCAAGCCTTAACTTGTGAAGCCTGGATGGCTAACTTAAAGAGTCTATCAATTGGGTTGAGTCAACATAACTGTGAAAAACTTTGAAAAGCAGAGATATAAACATTGTGTGACGAATATGAATAGACGGTGCAATAAGGTCCTTGAAAAATAAAACTTTTTTTCTGAAAAAGGGATTTTCTGAAAAAATTAGAACAATATTTATTGTATTTAAAAAAGACTGCCCTTTTCATTCAGCACATTTTCCCAAAGCTCCTTCCAGGTTGAGAACCACCAATGTTTTGCAGTTTTGGGCTTTTAATATGTTCTAATTCTTTTCTATTGACTTGATGTGTTGAATCTTAATCTTTTTCGAAGCTATTTTATCCTGAGTAGAAAAAATAAATTGAAAAATAGAAGAAAGAGAAGGCTTGCGATGAAGTAAAATGATATATTTGCCCGATTCGTCGTGGGATCATCTCGGGGCTGATTTTTTTATCTTGTGGCACACGTTGTTTTTTTTTCGAACTTTGTCGATCGAAAAGATTGAAATCCTTCGCTCCGACGCATATATGGATATGTTACATCTTTTTCAAATCAGAATTATTCAGGGATCGTTTTCATTATAGGTGCCCGGACAAAACTTACTTTTTTTAGTTGATTCCTAATAGACTATTTTTTGGAGCGCTGCGTGATACTTCGAAGCCACTATACTTGAGAATAGAGGTTAAGGTATTAGTTAAAGGCTTTGACAACATGGAAATTTGCCCTGACAATTTTTAAATCTAACCTATATGTGTATAGTCTTTGATTTCCGTCAAAGTTTAATACTTTCTTTTACTTCAAAACACTTATCTCAAAGATTTTTTTTTCTCTATGTAAATTTAGTGGCTACACAGCACAGTCACAAATTATAGGCTAAAACCCTATGACAATGACATATTGATATCGCAGTTTCTTCTACTATTTATTACAATGTGATATGTTGATTTACTGTTTTTTTTAAATCGTCATTTCAGCTACTGACGCGTGTTTGTTGACATTGATGGTCCTCCAAAACAATTAATATTTTCGTGTAAAAACCTCACCCATTCTAGAAAGCTTGACCCTCTCATTAGTTATGACGATTTCTTTAAGCTTCTCATCGGCTAGGAAGTCTGTCCTCTGGGGTATCTCTTCAATTCAGGGAAATGACTGGAGTCAGAATACGGCTACGCTATAACTATGCATATGGTAGGTTCTCATGTACAACAATGGAAGAACACAAATTTCCCCAACCCGAAAAATTCAAGGAAACGACCAACAACTGCAAGGTTATGCCAGCTGTTTTTGGGGCTAAAAAGGTGCATTATTTGTGGAGTCTATGCAGATGGGGATAACTATTGTTGCAGATTCTTATTGCAAAACTTTGTGGCATCTACGAAGAGCTATTCAGAACAGAAGAATAAGTATTGAATTACAGGAAATGGTTTGAAATACACTGCTTCGAAAGCGACAAGGAGCTCGAACATACGTCACAACTTCTTTCAAATCATTTGCGGAAGCTTTTTATGCAGAGGGTATTACTTAGCCTTTGCACAGATACGACAAATATCTCAATCGTCAAGGTGATTATGAAAGTAGTAACCTTGATGGTGCCTGACATATGGTAATAAAACCACTGTTTTTTGTTAACCATTGTTTCCTTGATGGCCAGTCGGAGGTTAGTAAAAAACGACCGTCGTATGTCCCTTGACGTATATAGCCAGATTTTTACATTTTATTGTTTTCCAGAACTTTGGAGGTAAAGCTCTTTGGAGAGGTGTAACAGTGTTTGCCTTAATTTTAATTTGTTTGTTTAATTATTTATTTATTTAGAGCAAACTTTGTCTCCTTTTTTTAGATTCAAACATGTTCCAATTGTGGTTGCGTATCTACATTTGTGCTACCTGCAAAAGATTTGATACAGCATTCCTGTCCGAAAGAATGGTGGACTCACAGACTCATACCAGGACGAAAAAAATGCTTGAGGCTTTTAACTTCAGGGTCTTCAGTAACGTGGCACGAAGCTGCAAGGTCTTGCAAAGCTCAAGGCGGTCAATTAGCCGCTTTAGATGATATTAGTCTTTATTCAGTTGCCTATCAATTAGTCCAATCGGCAGAAAGCACTGCTAGTCCAGCCTGGGTGGGCTTAAGGCAGAGAAACGTCACCAATAATTTCACTCTTCCAGCGTTTTGTTGGAGCAACTCTCCGGCATCTGCCTGTTCTCCGACATCATGGATTCCCTTTGAGGCAGCCTGCACAATAAAAAAGCATCACATATATGGAGCTGTTGATCAAAATGGATTTGTTTTAGCTTATGATCCTTATAAAGCATTAAACAGCTATTTTTGCGAAATGAAGGTTGAACCAGAGGCAACTCATCGTGTTCAAATCAATATCGAAAATCTAGGCTTTAATTCTTTTTTATCTGTGCATTTAATAAACCCAAAATTTGAGATGGAGACAGATGTTGAATGTGATCTTGGCACAGATTCAGTAGTTTTTTCTGGTCAAACATGCGATAAAGGACTAGGATTAAGATGCTACCAAAATGGAAATCTCTTACATTCTGGCTCACCTGGATCTAATGACAAGCTTCGAGTTCTTATTGATACCACTGAAGCATCTATTTTCTACTGTGAATATTGGTTGAACCTTCTAGAAGGCTAATCTTGTCAAACTATGTGGCCTTTAACTTTGAAAGAACTTATTCTCTTAGAGTAGAACTTGTCTCCGATAGAGAGTATGACGAAATATTAGAAAACGGTTTTGGAGTCTTCGAACAGGCTGTTTTAAAACGTTTACACAATGCATATTGTCAGTATTTTTCGTGTCGCAACATAAATTTTCCGTTTTCAGTGAGGTTAATAAATATTTTAGAAAAACCAAATTTTGAAAACCGTCAATTAAATTTCTTAATATCTGAAAGAGAAAAAACCCCTTTTTCATCAAGTTTGAAACCTTGCACTAAAACACACACAGTTATGGAAAGGACATTAAACTGTTTCTTGGAATCAGTATTCATGTCAAACGCTATTTTTTCTATAAAAATATTTCAACTTTCAAGATTCCACAAGGATATTCACAAGGATACCATCTACCATGAAGAGGTTCCAAATTTGGCTACTAAAAAATGCGATGTTACTGAAGAATGGGGGGGTAGAATCAAAATTAAAGGAAATGGAAAAATAACACATTATAAAGGCGACAATATTATTACTTACAATTGCTCTGTTACAGAAGGACTTACAGTAGATTATATTCGCCCTTCTTTCGGGTGTCCAGAGATAATTGAAACTGAGAATGACAACTTGTATAGATTCGTTGAAACTCCATTGTACCAATTTGCTGTTGAAGATGGTGTATGTAAAGCTAAGAAAAAATACAGGCGCAGATGTGGAGGAAATGAGATATACGGTGCAAAGTGGGAGCAAATGGAAGTAAGTATACTTTTAAACTTAGATTTTAGTAAGATTCCGTTTCGTGTAAGGAGATTATTCAGCAAGGGTAAAGTATGGAGGAATTCCTCAAATAGCAATTGTAAGATCTTAATACTGATTCGAAAAATAAGAGCCACCATTTTTAGTTTTATCCGTCAAAAGTTATCAGAATAAAAACATTTTGCATAAGTCTAGAAAAAGGGAGAAAATACTCCCAAGGAAGAGCGTGATGCTCATGAAAGTCATACCATAAAATTCAACGTGCCTGATTACCATCGAGCACCCATAAGATACCCTAAAAACATCCGTCTCAATAATTTTTAGGGGGAGGGGGCAAACAATAATTTTTAGCTCGTAGCTAATATCTAAATTTCAAAAAAAGGACAAGGAAAGGATTGGACAAATGTTGCTACTATCGTCCCTCCTTCCGTGTGGTGCATTGTTGCCTACCTTCAAAGCATTAAAGGGGAAATCAATGAATCTCTTTGTGTGATGGTGAGCAGAGGGGGCCCAAAGCTGCAAAATTAATTTCTAGGCCTGTATTTTCTGGATTTCTGCTAGAGATTTTTCAGGTCACAATAAAAGTTGGAGAATTTTCTCTTACCTCTCTTCACTCACAGACTAATTTTCAGACTGAAGGTGCAATACGGAGTCTTGAGTACAAGATACAATAGCTTCTTTTTTATTACGGAAATGTTTAATTTGACGGAAAACGGAAACGTTGAACCACAGAAGCACTGCGGTAAAAGTTGAACTTGGACATAAAAAATGTATGATGGGAGTGGCAGTCTACTTCATATTTAGTACAAATCTATTTAGTTGTACAAATAAACTACACCTTAGTAATCCCTTATTCTCACAGCAACGTCATGAGAAAGAGGAACTATGGAACAAGGATTGAAGGGGGAGGGAGTGATAACCTCCGCCAAGCTTAGAATATCCTCAAATATAATATTGAAAACGAAAGGAAACTAAAACAAAAAGACATATTATTTTTAAGAGTCCATTACTCGTTACCCGGAAAGTATTTTTAGAAATAATGGTGGGTGCAGTGAAGATATAAAAAGTAGAATATCCAAGGCGCAGGGTGTTTTATTTGCAGTTGAAAAATAAGTGGAAGAATAGAAAAATAATTCTTCCAAGTAAGAGTAGGATATTAAAATCCCCGGCAATGACAATGATCAACTATGGCTCTGAAACGTGGCCACCTCCCTATATTCCCATATCTTAGAAG
This sequence comes from Artemia sinica, assembly GCA_027921565.1. NCBI lineage: Eukaryota > Metazoa > Arthropoda > Branchiopoda > Anostraca > Artemiidae > Artemia > Artemia sinica. The sequence continues at coordinate 23,512,350 of CM051263.1, read as the reverse complement.
TTCCCACTTTCTGGGCTCAAAAACATTAAGATTTTACAAATACCGAGACTTAGCCAACTTGAGCCAACCCGGATTTTTAATAGAATTTTTTGATTGTCCTGAATCAATGAAGAGGTTAAAGAAAGATTAAGATGACTAGGCCATTTTCACGGATGACGTATAATTTTGTTTGTTAGTAGTAATGGTAGTGTCTGTATATTTGTTGTATTTCAGGTTTTTTTTTCTCGGGAAAACGCTTGTCAAATATCAATGTAAAGAATATGTGGTTGACGGAGTAGTAGAATGCTATACATAGAAGCATTTCTATTCGTTTAGTTTAATTTGTAGCTATTTACTTAAATTTGGAAAGGAATTTTTTCCAAAAATCTTTATTTAAATATTTTCACATATCTGATCTACATTTCTAACTAGTTGCAGAAGTTGAAAGTAACTTCAAAGATAATTTGACATGCTTAGTGATGTTCCAGTTCAACTTTGGCACCAATCCAGCAGCATACGGCTACATTAATCTGTACTAAATCCTGCGAAACTTTTTGCTACTGAAATTTCGTCAGCAGCTCTTACTGTGGGAATTGGGCGGAATTGGCACTATCAACAAATTTTAATAAATGGTCGTTTCTAGCTCAATGGTAAAATCGAATTGGAATTTAGAATTGGACTAAATATAATGGATTTGCTTCATATAATTCTACATGTAATGATACGTCTTATTATAACTATAGATTCAAATAAACCTACGATATGAATAACCCTAAATAGTTTACAGATAAGCATAGAAAAAATATGAGCATTACATTCAAGTAATTAGTGTCCGGCAATTTAATTGGTAGAAACACCCTAAAAAGAACATTTTCAACATTTGACCTACTGACACTAAATAAGTATTTGGGGTTTAATGTTTGAAAAAAAATCATATTTGACAGGTGTTTTTCTGAGCCCAAGAAAAGGACTTGTTTTGTCTTAGCATGTACAAAAATTTCTGAATAAGAAAAAGATAAAAAAAAATCAACACAAATTTACCAACCAGAACTGTCAAGAGCATAGAGACAAATTTTATGTGGTTGTACAAGTATTTTTTAGAAAAAAAAACTGTAAACAAAAACGATTTCAGTCGCTATATGTTTAGTGTTCTCTTTAATTTTCAAGGAAATCCCGTCTGAACGTTTGCATTCACTATGCCCCACAAGTGAAATGGATGAGACAAGTATCAAACTAAAGGAGATATGGGATACCCTTGACAACGATGAAGACGTTAAGTTGGTTAAACTTCTGCAAGTTATAGATTTATGGAGACCAGATTTAAACCATATGCAAACCGTTGGAAGTATTTTCCAGAAATATACATCAATTGATAAATCTGAAGTTAAAATTGGCTTCGAAATCTTGTCAAAGGTATGTAGCTAGATAAATGTACTTAGCTGTATTTAGCTGTGTTAGGCTTGTATTTTAAATGTATTTAAGCTGTGTTTAGGTGTAGGTTAAATGTCTTTATGCCCACAGAGGATTTATGCCCCCACGGATTTTCAATCTGTATGATTAGATAACCAAAATGAGACAGTTGGCTCATCCGTATACCTTATTGTTAATGCCCATAAAAGAATAACCATATGCTATCAGCCCTCATGTGTTATCAGCTCAAGGTAAATCTAATTAATCTGAAGCTTCTCAATGTAGCTTTATGGAAATTGGGATTCTAGTAACATCAGGCTCTGGCTGACATTAAATTAGTTGGAGAAAGCCCAATTCCATAGACCACCGAAGAGAATTACAAGTTTCAAAATGTCAAATAACTCCTCCAGTTACTAGAATTTGGAATTAAATTTTGTGGGAAGTTCATGTTTATACTTTAGTCATAATTAATTTTCGTGATTTAGTTAAGAGGTATACTAGCATTATGAGTAATAAGAAAACGTTACATTTTAACAGGAAGTTTTCTTTCAATACCAACAATTCTGGTATTCAGTATAATTTTAAATTATGATAATTATATTGGTAATTATATTGTGATGGAGGGGGAGCGTGCGTAGCTTTGTTGGCCCCAGGTGGTTTGGTGCTGCAGTGAGTTGTTAGTAGTAGTAGTAATAGTACTAGTAATTTAAATTATGCAGCCATTCCCTTCTGATCCCCTAATAAAAACTGGAAACCTAGCTATAGTAGGATTAAATGGGAGATTAGGGCGTGTAGTACACAACTTCCACGGCTCAAAACCTCTGCTGTGACATATCAGTGATTCGGCAGTGTTCTTATACAGGAACTAAGTATCTCCTCCCTAGTGTAAAAAACAGCTATAGCAACCTTCCTACAAAACTGACAAAATGGTAGATTGACTGTTGAAAATGCTTTCCCTTGGGATATGACCCTGGCTCCTGGTGGCTCTGTGTCCAGGATTCTGACACTGATTTGGGACTCCACGGGGGAAAATTTTAGATTTTATAATGTTAGGGTATGTTAGAATTTCGATAGAATGAATATCAGTCTCCACCCTAAAGACCCAGACACTTGAATCTTAAAAATAGCGAATTATAATGTAAGATGCATTTCGGTCCATAATTCTGGATCACTGTCAATAGATTAAAAGGTGTACGAAAGATTTAGAGAAAATTCACCAAAATCTGACTAAAAATAGAATAATAGATCTCTTAAAATCAGTGGCGTTAATTCCAGATAATTACTTGAGGGGGGAGGGGGCAAAATGTATTTTTCAACATTCAACAGGAGGGGGTCATTTTTTTTAAATTTTAACAAAAACAAAAAAAAGGCATTTTTCAGTGAGAATATCAAAAATTGAATTCTTCAAAATCTAACCGGGACAAAAAATTCAAGGGGACAAGTACCCACCTGCCCCATCCCTTAATTGATGCCATTTCTTAAAGTAAGAGTAGGACAATGCAGGTGCGAGTAAAGGGCTGCGCTTTGGGCTTATGCCTGTCTTTCTTCTCGAAATACCGAGATTTTTGCTAACTTTCAAACAAATTTTTATATTACCATATAATTGGAATAGTTTTGCGCTGTTTAGAATTGCCCCCTCTCGAATCCCTTCTCCAAAATAGGTTCTTGTGCACTTGCCACATGTCTTGGATCTCAAATAAGAGTCTAAAATAAGGACCCTTAAAATAAAATTAGGATCGACTGGGTGTGAGCGCAAGAGGCAGCGGGATTACTTCTTCTGTCTCTCCCTGAAATCTTGATATTCTTATAATTTACTGCAGTTGAGATTCTTGTAATCATAGGACTATTCCTATAATTTATTCTATTTATTATAAAACTCAAATGTTTTTCTGGTGGTTTAGATGCCCCCTCTACCAAGTGTCACCTAACCACAAAATTTATCAGTGTGTAAGAGGCCAGTGTCTTGGCCTTCTCTGTGGCTACGAAACTTTATTTTTTCTTTCCTCCTAGTATTAATGATTTCTGTTAAGTGAAGCCGTAAAAGTATTAACGAAAACGGACGCATTTGATTGAAGACTCTTTGGTAAAAGTGCTCTGAGCAGGCTTTTTGGTCCGTTGCTTGCTCAAATTTAATAAAAAGATGCTCTGGACTTCCAGTCAGATCACCTTTAAGATAGTTATAAAAATTATTAATCTTGTTGGGCTAATTTCCTACTAGATTGGCTACAATAACAATATAATTCTTACTTTTTAGGCGCCCTTTATGAGTTTTCCCAATTCTTCTATCCATTGTTTCAGTATGGTCTGGACTTTTTTTTTTTTTTTAGAACTATGTTAAAAAGTTTTTCACAAAAAAATCCTTAAAACCTGGTCATGTTGGAAGTAAATGAAGAAAAAATTAAACTTGAAACCAATTTTAACCAACTGAACAAAGCTAGATTTCAAAGGACTTTCACTGGAATATTAAAAGAAGTTAGGTTAATAATATTAGTGAAGATTTTTTTTGCTATTACAGCTAATTTAGACGGATAACGATCCAGAAGATTGCCAAAAATATTTTTCCTTTAAGTTACAGGCGAGACAATGATTTATATTTATAATAATAAATATATAACACTGAAATATCGATTGTTTCATGTAAATTAAAAAGTAATTTAGAGAAGTAATAGAAAAATCCATATTTAACTGGTAAATTGCCGATAAAGAAATCACAGTAATATTAAAATAACTTAGGCTAAAAATATTAGTGAAGAATTTTATTATTATTACCGCTAGTTTAGAAAAACAAGGATCCAGAAGATTGCCAAAAAAATTTTTTCTCTAAAGTTACTGGCGAGACAAAGATTTATGTTTATAATAATAAAGATATAATACTGTTAAATTGACTGTTTCATGTAAATTAAAAAGTAATTTAGAGAAGCAATAGAAAAATCCGCATTTATCAACTTGTAAATTGCCGAAAAACAAATCACAGCAATATCAAAATAAGTTAGGTTAATAATATTAGTGAAGTTCTTGTTATTACCGCTAGTTTAGAAAGACAATGATTCAGAAGAATGCCAAAAATATTTTTCTCTTAAATTACAGGTGAGACAAAGATTTGTATTTACAGTGATAAAAATATCATACTATAACATCGACTGTTTAATGTAAATTAAAAAGTAGTTTGGAGTAGTAATAGAAAAATCCGTATTTATCAACTTGTGAATTGCCGAAAAAGAAATACATTGGAAAATTTCTAGAAAACATTACATTATGAGGAATTCGGCATCAGCCTTGCAAATTAGAATAGATAAGAATAAATAAAATGGAAGGATTTCGATCCTACCCAAAGAACGTTTTGATTTTTGGTACTCCTCTTAGATCAACTTTCACTCTGTCAGTTTTTAAATTACCGACAAAGAAATACATTAGAAAATTGCCTGTAAAATTGTAAATACATTACAAAACAGTATTATACAGTATACAATACAGGAAAATTGTAAATACAGTACAATACATTAAATAACAAGAATAAGAGAGAAGGGTGCAGATCCTACCCACAAAGTGTTTTGACTTATGGTACTCTTTTAGGTGCTAAATGTTGAAAAGATCTTACTACAGCAGTCGCAAGAACTATTCAATTTCACTAAAGCATGTTGTCGTTTTGAAGAATTCTTATCTAAAGCTGCCCTTGATTTGGACGAAGAAGAGTTTCTTTACGTAGATTCAAATGTTGCTCATATGACAGGAAGATATACAGAGTTACAACCAGTTTATGGCTTTGCTGTAACTACTGAGAAGAACCACATCAAAAATGTGACAAAACTCACTGCGTATGACATTGACAACGAGCAAGATGGGCTAATTTTCTTGCCAGAAGTTCTGTCATTCAGTGAAGTCGTTTCGTTTGCAGCATATCCAGACGCTTCACTATTTACTATTAATTATACAAATGTGTTTACACCAGTTTATGACTATAGTTTAATTGCTGATCAGGGATATGTTGTCATTGATAACGGAACAGTAGACAGTGCTGTACTTGGGGCAGAGATACCAGGTAAAGCCGTATTCAATTTAGAAGAACCTGTCAAGATCTTTTACAAGAGGACGAGCAATGTATGCAATGGGAGTGATATCATTTGTGCTTACTGGAATCCAGCAATAGGTGGTTCGGGAGCATGGGCAAAAGACGGCTGTCTCTTCAATAATACAGTTGAAAAGTATGGTGAAGTATTTGATGTTTGCCTATGCAATCATTTAACAGCATTTACGAGACTTTTGCCAAGTAAAAAGATTTGTGGACAGCATGCATTAATTTTAGACTTAATAAGTTTGGTTGGTTCAAGCCTATCAATTGTGTGTCTTTTATCAGTGATTTTTAACTTCATAGTGTACAAGCCATGGAAGAAGCATATCGGAATCAGAATACTAGTTAGCCTATCTTTTGCTTTAGTTTGTGCCCTAGTTTTGTTATTAGTTTCATTCCACGGAAAGGGGAATGAAATGATAGTTCCTTATCATTGTTTCTTTGTAGTTCCTCTGCTTCATTACTTCCTCCTTTCATCCTTTCTCTGGATGTTAGTTGAAGCTTATCACCAATATGAAAAATTTGTTTATATTCTCCCTAATTACGTTCCACGGTTCATGACCAAAGCACATATGTTTAGCTGGGGATTGCCTGCGATTCCAGTAGTAATTGGCCTGATTCAGGAATACGAGAGTCCCTTGACTTATATAGCAGCAGGTGATAGTTGCTGGATGGATCGTCAAATTTTCCGATATGTAGTCCTTACTCCTTGGGTTTTAGTAATGATTGTTAATATTATTGTCTATTTTATGTTTCTTAAAAATGCCATTTTTTATTCGTCAAACCTTCGCACAAATTCCCATACCATGACTGCAAGTAAAATAAGAGCTTCCCTCTTCTTATTTACAATCTTAGGACTGTCATGGACGTTTGGAATATTGGCTTTGTTTGATAAAAGCTTGACATTTTCATATTTATTTAGTATTTTTACTTCTTTACAAGGTGTTTCAATTTTTGTCTTAACTGTGTGCAAGGATGTTGATTTGCTTGCGTTTTGGGCTCTTAAAATTGGTTTTACCCCAGAAAAATTAGCAAGATATTCCATCTTCCGGAAAGTGACATCTCCAGTAATTTCGAGACTTGTAAACAGCAAGCCTACACCCACATGGTCAAGTAGTGAAGTCAAAACGTAAACAGGAGTGAAACTCAAGTGATCCATTGACAGAATTTCAGAATTGAATTATAATTGTTCTGGTGTATCCTGGCTCAAGGCTATACCCAGGATTTTTTTTCGGAGGAGGTTTTAATAAAAAAAAGTTTTCGGGGGGAAGGGGGGTTACACAAAAAAACTAAAAAAAACGCATACAAAATTTGTTTAATCCATTTCTTTTACGGTTTTACAAGTCAGACAAACATTTTTTTTTTTTTGGGGGGGGGGGGGGTTCAAACAACCCTAACCCCCTATTCTCGTTATCAAGTCCCACTGGCAAAAACTTAATTGGGATTCCGTCAGAACCAGAACGAAACTCTTATAACCTACTATATGGATTTTAAAATTGAAGCTTAATTTTGTCAAGCAAAGAAATGAATGTTTTAACTCTGGTCCAAAACAGAAGCAAACTGAATATTTTCTTACATTTCATCATCGATTGACGTTAAATTTCGGGACCAAAACAAAATTCGGCCCTTATCAGGGACCGGCTTAAAACTGTTATAATTTAATAAGTGAATTTCAAGGTTAGGGGTCTCCTGGCTAGACTTTTAAGCCAAGTTTTGATTGAAGGTGGTAAATTTTCCAATTAGAAAAGAATAAGCAGCCTCATTACATGAATTATGGCTAAATGAGTTAGCAATATGGTTATGTGAATAATGGCTAAAATATGGCTAATTATGGCAATATCTTTGAAATTCTCTTAAATCTGCCAAAAAAAAGTAAAAAGGATTTCTTTGAATATCAATTGAACTGAGAACCAACACTAATAGATAACACCCACAAGAACCAAACATATAAAACTGAATATACCCTAATGTAAAACCACATATACCAAATGATACAACCGAAATACCCGGTCTTGAGACGTTCATTCCAAGGTACACCTCTGTTACCCCAAATTCCTATTTCTATATTCTACATTTATCAGTCATGGTACTCTTGTATTTGCATCGCTTGAGTTTCTGGGATGACAGAACTACATTCATATTTTGATTGTCGCTACTACCTGTAACTTAATACGTGTGCAAGTTAATTCACGGTTATCTAATTTAGAGCACCCGGCCAAAAACAAAAAAGAAAACAGTTTCCTGAAGTAAATCCTAACTTGAAAATAATGTCTACTGAAGTAAAAAAAAAGAAGATAAAAAGCAAGATTACTGTCCCATTCTTCCGTGGTAAAAAGTGTGCTTGAATTCCGATGGTTTACTTTTGTAACGTGATTTCGCAAACTAATCACATTCTTTCTCATTTCTGAGGGGAAAATGTCCCCCCCCCCTTTTAAAACCGAGCTGACTAATGCACTGGGTTGACTAATGAAATAGAATTTCTGGAAGAAATAACTCTGCCTTATTTAAGCCTGATTGGTTCTTTTGTGAGAAACATTAAGCCAATAAAAGTACGAACAGCTTTAAGTCAAGTAAACATCTTTCCTTAAGCAAACTGTATATCTCTGAGGTGAAAATGTATTAAGTTGTAAACTTCACTTAACAACTAAACTAGTGTGGATCCAGGTATTTAATTAAGGTACCTTCATGTTTACAGTGCTTTAGTTTCTTACTTTTTGTTTTGAGCTTTGTTTTGGTTTTGTTGTTATTCCGGCCAGTATTTGAATAAAAACAAAACTTGTTTATTCTGCACATGCTTAACTTATTAGGCCAAAGAAAGATTTAACTTTCTACTTGTAAACCGGTTGGGCAAAAACCGGGTTTTCTTGCTCTATTTTTCATGTATGGGTAAGAAATTCCGAACTGAAGGATCTGAAGTATCATTCAGTAATAGTAAAGTAATTCATTTGCTGGATTAGTGTTCAAAACTATCCCCATACTTATTTTAGAGTGAGGCGACAAAAAAAAAGAAAAAAAGCCTTCTGAGTATTGAAAAGTCTGCTTGATTTGTATTATCCACTTATATTTTTAAGACAGTGTGATTTTTGTGCAGCTCCTGTCTAAATTATGCGCATTTTGTGTGTGTTTTTTTTTTAGTTTTGTGTCAGATATTCATTTGCTGATATAACTGAATCAGCTGATATTCAGCCTCTGGTCCAGGCATGGCCAAAAGTAAAGCAATGCCAAGTGGACATGAGGTTTAATTAGGATATTACGTTACGTAAATTTATTTTACATTATGAAATAAAATGCAACACTATAGAGTTTCTGGATGGAATAAAGCACCAACACAATAGAATTTCTGGATGAGGAAAATTGATTTGTAAAAAAAATAAATTAATTAATTTTTTTGAAAATATATTTTAAAAAAATGTCCTGATGGCCTTTCACACAGAGTTTGAATCTCTATCTCCCTTCCCCATATCTAATTTAAATAGTTTATTATGATGATTGTAATTTAAGACGATGATTGGTCTTGTGAATTTTTACTTTAGCCTTTTATGAAAGGACTTGTTTAACGCTTAACATAACGTAACTTAACCACTTAGCATAGACAATTAGATACGTAGTATGAACGCCGCCCAATAATAAGCCTCTGGTTCTCACTCAAATTGGGTATCCAGTATCCGGGTGGGTCCTGTTTGAGATCTAAAATGGTTTGCTAGTGGGGTAGTGTTGGGGTTCTACCCCTGTTTCTTTTCTTTGTAGATAAATGACCTGTTTTCGTTCCGTAATTACATTTGCTTAGATTTGCCTATAGTATAATTTTCAATGACAATTTAAAGTCTCGTTGCTAAGCTATAGTTGTTTTGCAATAAGTAAGCTTTGAATTAAATTCTATTTTAGGACTTCCTGGTCTGAATCATTAAAAGGTAAAGTGAAGAAAAAGTAGAATGGGTTTTGAATGGGGATTGAGAGGATTGGCTGGGCTCAGTGAAGGTCCACCCCTATGAACAGTTGCTGTACAAAATATTATTTTTGAGTTAGTCTGCATTTTGACCCCGTTCGGGGAAGAATATTTTTGTTACTATATGTGACCGTTTGGAAGAACACAAGTAAGGTATTCTCTACAAACTGTGTAATAATTTTCCAGGAACCCAGGTAGGGTAGGAACAGAGTTACGAGATACCGTCATTATTATATTGACTGGGGGGTTCGTACATCCAAGGAGAGAGTTAGAGATTTTTAGTGGTAACCCAAGGCGGGTACACTTAACCTTAGAAAGTGGCCATTTGACCGCTCGATCGCGTTATCATACCCTGGGGCGGGGTATACTGTAAATTGGATATTTACAACCCCGATATTTGTAGCTTACCAGTATAACACTGGTGCAAGTGGCGGTTACCCCTATAACATTGGTGGCAGCAAGAAAAGGAGCTATCAACAGCACTGATAGTAAAAGAATTTTGCGTTTTCGAAGAGACAAGATAATTTAGCCTACAGAGTAGCCTATTGTGATTACACATAAAAAAAATACGGAATCAATTAATAAAATTATGAAGATCTGAATGGGCTGTGCCTAATCAGACAATAATAAAAAAATTACAAATCAATATATCGCACAACTAATTAGTGTGCAAAAATAAAAGGCTAAGTGACAAGCAGTAATTTTTCGCGAGGAACCGGAAGTTACATGGATAAAATAATTTTCATTTAGACTGAAGAGGTATTTTGAAGTTAACAGAATTTTTGAAATAATGTCGGACAGAGATGAGATTAACTCAAGACCGAGAAGGGTGAGTGAAGCCCGTATAAAAAGTAGGAAAATAGAAAGAAAGGCTAATATGGAGGCCTTTAAGAGAGATCACCGAGAATATAAGGAAAAAATGCAGGCTGAGAAAGATGAAATTAGAAAGAATAGAAAAGAGGACGAAAGGGCTAGACTAGCCTATAAGGAAAGAGACAATACGGATAGAGAACGAACAGTTTCAGAAAATGAATTAAGAAGAAATAATGACAGAAGGAATCAAAGTAGTCCGAGCAGAAGGAGCAGTCTTGAATCGAGATCCAGCAGGGGCTCGCGAAAAAGTACTCAAATAGATAAGACACAACAAATATTAAATTTCATGAAGGAAGAGAGAATAGCCAGAGAACGAAAGGAAGAGGCTGATAGAATAGCTAGATAACGAAAGGAAGAGGCTGACAGAATAGCCAGAGAACAAAAGCAAGAGGCCGATAGAATAGCCAGAGAACGAAAAAAAGGAGAATGATAAAAATAGCTAGAGAGAAAGAAGAAAGATATCACCAACAGTTTAAAAGAACCATGATAGGCCTAATAGAAGCCAACTGGGGAATTCCAGAAAGTGAGATTTTATCACAACTAACTTCTAGGCTGTCAGATAGCCATAATAATTTGTCTAAGAATCAATCGCGAGGAAAAGAAAATTACGAGACATTAAATACTTTTACGGGAAAACATGATACTTCGTTGGCTACGGGGGGAGGTGGACCGGCCCCTAAAACAAATTTGGAGGCTGTGCCGCCCTGTCGGAAAAACGAAATACTTAATGCTCCTGTTCAAAATGTTGATAATCCGCAAAAATGGAATGTGGAAGTAAACAGACCACATAATATTGAAAATAAGACGCGCAAAAATGATTTTTTCGGGAAAATTTTTAGAAAATGGAAAAAATGAGAACACCTTTAACGAGTGCGAGACACCGAAAAAATTTGCCAAAATTAAACACTGATTGTACCAGAGAAAATGGAGACGAAATTTATTGCACGCGCTTTTCCTCGTAAAAATCGAGAAATTTTAGTACAATATGAAAAACCAAATGTCGGAATTCAGTTCCCATTTGATAACCAACTATTTGTTTCGGCGGCAAAAGTAAAGAGAAGTAAAAGAGAGAAAAGAGATATTAAACGGAGCTACAATGAAGTAATGCAGTCAAAGATGGTGGACACCGGAGTCCAAATCAGATTTAATGATGATTTGTTATTTTGCGCGAATGACAAAATTGAGAAAAGTAGAGATGAAAAGAGACAAAATTTGGAGATTCAGCCTGCAGTGGCGATATTATATTATATTGACATTATTATAGTCATTATTGTAGTCATTATTATATTGACAGGGGGTTCGTACCTCCAAGGAGAGAGTTAGAGATTTTTAATGGTAACCCAGGGCGGGTGCACTTGACCTTAGAAAGTGGCCATTTGACCGCTCAATCACGTTATCATACCCTGCAGCAGGGTATACTGTAAATTGGATGTTTACAACCCCGATATTTGTAGCTTACCAGTATAACACTGGTGCAAGCGGTGGTTACTGGTATAACAGGTAGCTGTTTAATAGAATCAGGACCCAAATACATCTAAAATTGGGATAATAGTTTGCTAATACAGGCACTATTTGGAATCTAATAGATGAAACAGGGTAAATACTTTTATCTCCAAGAAATATTAGGAGCTGAAGACCTCTTTGGTCTTGGAAACTGATTCAATTAAATTATCTTTTAGCTCTAGGAAGTTCATTTAATTTGGTTCTAACCAAGCACGGATTTAGAACCTTAACTTGGGAGGGATGGCAGTGCCAAAAGGAGAAAGTAAAACATCCCCCCCTCTACAATTTTGTTTAAAATTATTGAATTAAGGCCGGGTTTCCTATCGACGTAACGTAATGCAACGGGAAATCAACTGGCTCACTTTGCCGCGCTTGGGCAAGGCATTGGGAAATCTTGTCGAAGGCGTGATTGCCACTAAACGTCAAAATCCTTTGGCCAATCAGAGGCGACCCTAGTCAAAGGGAAGGTTACGCACTGGTTGCCTGTTGCATTTGGTAAGTTTTAATATTTTCGATTGCTCTTTGATACCATCACGGTGTTGTAAGTTTGTAATTTAAGATGAATTGATAATCTAAGCGTCTGGACATCAACGTGAGAGGCTCTTATAGAAATAGGACAAAAAATATAAAAAAACCCTCTCTCAAAATTCAATGTTCGAGAACACATTCATTGTTAAAATGACAATGTTTGAGGATGAGGGGATTGTTTCTAATGTTGTTATCGGTACTTTTGGCAGAGGTACTGAAAAGCAAAGAAAAAGGGCAAGGAATAAGAAAAAACCTAGTCAGTTGGCTGGGGAAAAGACAAGCCTTGCTGAGGCTGCAAAACTTATCCCAATCAAGGTGAAAAGCAGACGCGGCAAAAGATTGGCAGAAGATAAACAGTGCGTTTCGATGCAGTGGATAACAAACTCTTGAGCCAGTTTGATTTTTTGTCCAAATTTTTGCTCTATGAGACTAGAAGAGAACTTAATCAGGTTCAGAACATGATGTCAAGAAAATAAGGACAAATGGGTAAAGGGGGTGATAAATGGTGCTAGTATACCTGGCTCTAGCAGCAGGAACTGCTTCTTCCACAGAATATTACTGCTCAAAGGACCTCGTTGAGGCACCCCAGAAAGGATAATTGGCCTTATGGTGCCCTGCAACGGGTTCGACATGCGAGAAAAATAAGTATAACCAGGTCTTAAGTCAAGAGAGATATGAAATATACTCACTTAACTATTGACATAGACTTGGTGGATGAAATTGAGAGGCAAAATTTTCGACTCCTGATTGGTATGACGAGACACATGATTCTTAAATCTCTTTATAGTAGGATGTAAAGCTATTCGGCATAAAGAAAGATATAACCTTGACACTTATAATAGATGACAAGCCGGTACCTTCATCGCAACTCTAAGCTATTTCAGTGCCACCAAATGAGGCAGACATTAGATTGATGGCAGATGAATTGGCATTGTTGTCAGGGTACTCCATATAACGTTGTGTGGCTGCTAGCAATGAGGCAAGCATTTATAGCGTTAGCGAGTCTTGATTTTTTTTCAAGTTCAGTGATGGAAATAAAATTATTCCATTTGGACGTAGGTATTACGTACACTTCATCTGAGTCTCTGTCTCCGGGGAGCAATGATAAGTGATGCCAACCTTTGCATGCTTATACAGGCCACAGAACTGTCACTGTTAAACTTTCTGGTTTTGGGTCTGCATTCCCTTGGGCTCTCCCTAACAGCACAAAAAGTTTCAGTCTTGTGGTTATAACATATACCGTCTTTAAATAATTTTATTGCGTTGATAGATTTCATTGTTTTAATTTCAGAAAACGATCGATTTTTCAGTCCTTGTTTCTCGTATATTTTAAGAAGCATTATTAAAAAAATAGTTTTTTTTTTTTTTGGGGGGGGGGGGGTGATCGCCTCCATCCCTCCTTCTATCCGTGCTTAGTTCTAAGGGAATGGACCTCTGGAAATGTTTTTCTACTTTTTCTTTGTTATATCAAACATAGTTAGGTCTCCTGCCGGGTGCTACTCGGCGTAGAGAGTGATGTCTGCCTCCTCCATCCACTTCGTAGGGTTTGCGCTTCACTCTGTCTGATATTTGCCATCGCTAGGAACTCGAATACACTGTCGGACCATCGCTTCTTTGGTTGGCCAAGAGGTCACTTCCAACCGGCTTTGACATGGTCAAAGTCAAAGAACATCTTTGCAGGTAAGTGCGGGGGCATTTAAAGTAGATGACCAAACCACCCTAAGATACGCTCTGCTGCTTGGGTAGAAAACTAGGACTGTTTGGTGAGATGCAGCAGCTTCTTGTTACTCACGAAGTTGACCCACCTTAGACCTTCTATCCTCCTCAGACTCTTTGACTGGAAGCTATTGGTGGCCATTAAGGTTGCGGCTGATGCTTGCCAAGTGTCAGCTCCATAAAGCACCACAGAACCGACTTGGACGTTCAAAATTTGCAGTTTGGTTTAATGATTGATATTCGGTTTTCACCAAAGGTGACGGTTCAACCTGCTCATGGCAGAAGACGTCTTGGATAGCCTTGCTTGCCGCTTGGGGAGAAGGGAGCCATATGAAGAAATCGTGGATGCCAGGTAGGTAAACCTTTGGACAACTTCTATGCTAGTTGTTCCATCCAGACTAACCGGAGAAATGACAGCAGAAGAAGACGGGTCTATGGCCATAATTTCATTTTGCTCCAGTTTATCTGCAGTCCCAAAATTTTGGCCTCTTCTCGTAAGATTTGAAGCGCTTCCAGCAACTGATCCACGGAGTCCGCTAGGATGGCCAGGCCTTCATCAAAATCAGTATCTGAGTTGATGCGATCTCAAAACTTGGGTCCAAAGTTAAGACGTGAAGTCGTCTTTGTGACTACGTGGTCTATGATGACATTGAAGAGCTCTGGGGCACATTCTCTGGCACATTCTTGACGCACCCCTATCGTGATTCGGAAGAATGGGCTACACTGGCCATTGACTTGAACACAACTCTCTGTGCCATGGTGTAAAGCTTTGAAGAGTCTGCAGTATTTCTCTGAGAGGCCAGTCGATGATAAAATCTTCCAAAGCGCCTCTCGGTCCACTGAGTCGAACGCAGCACGGAAGTCAACGAAGGCGAAATCCTTCTGGCGGAACTCTGTGACTTTTTCTATTATCTGTCTAATCGTGAAAATCTGCTCGATGGTTGAACGGTCTGACATAATAGCAGCTTGTTCAGGTCTCCGATTTCCACGAGCTATATTCCGACAATGATCCAGCAGGATAATTGAGAAAAATTTTCCTGGGACTGACAGCAGAGTTATTCCACGGTATTTCGAACAGTCCTTTCTAGAGCCTTTCCTTTTCCATAAGGGGATGACGACACCTTTCCGCCAATCTTCAAGAATTATCTCAGTTTGCCAAATTGTGGAGACCAGAGTGTGGAGAACCAGGAGTATTTTAGGACCAGCTTATTTTAGCAGTTCAGAGCTTAAGCCACTGATACCATCAGCTTTGTTATTCTTGAGCCTTTTAACTCCGTTTCCAATTTCTGAAGGACTGAAAGGCTCATATGGAGGAACATCTGCTTAAGGCCTTTGACTAGTAGATTGGCTGGGACTATGATTTGGAGAGACAGTCGGGCTAGTATTATTTAAGAGCGAGCAAAGGTGGTCCTTCCACCTGTCAAGACAAGTGCCCTCATTTGAGACAAGTGTCCCATCCAGGGATAGGCCAAGTCCCAATGTAGGAGTTTTATTTTCCGTAAGATCTCGGAGATGCTTGAATAGGCTACCCAAATGTTTCTTTTTTGCTGCTAATTCAATTTCATCAGCTTTCCTTGTAACAAACTCAGTTTGGTCCACGTGAATTAGACTGTTCCGCACTCTATTAAGCCCCCGATAAGTGACCTTGTCCCCAAGGAGTCTTGCCATCCTTCTTTGCTCTATAACCTCCAGTGTTTCATTTTTAGCCAAGATTTCTTTGGAAAACCTCTCTTGCAAAGCACCAATTGTCCTGCTTCGCTTGTCTGCGATTTAAAATACTTCCAGGCATCTTCACTGCTGCTAAGTGTGCCAAGGAGCTCGAAGCGATTTGATGCCTCAATATTATACTTCAGGCGAGTATTTGGCTCCTGGAGTTTCCCAGTTTCTGTAGTAGCTGGCCTTCTTTCTGATCGTTGTGCTTGAAGGCGGAGATAGACTTCAGCTTAAACAAGCCTGTGGTCTTCGTTCCCGAGCTCAGCTGATCTGTAAGTTCTGCTGTTCTTCGGCGATGATCTACAGCGTTTAGACATAATGACGCAGTTGATCATCTTCTTTGTGCAACCGTCATTGCTTTACCACGTGTACTGGTGGATGGTTTTGCGTTGAAACTAAGTGTTTGCGATGAATAGGTCATGGGATCGGCATAATTCAAGTAGGTGAAGACCATTGTCGCTAAGTGGGTTGGGAGACACAGGGCCAATTGTGCCATGCCAAACGCCCGTATCATCACGCACTGTTGCGTTGAAGTCACCGAGAAGTACAGTTATATCGTGGGGGGAAACTGTCGTGAGACATCTGGTCAGAGCAGAGTAGAACTCTTCCTTGATTGTGTCGTCAGAATCGTTGATCGGGGCATTGCATAAGACAAAAGTCATTTTACCATGTTTGTGTCCAAAGTGGGCCTTCATTAGTCTGTCTGATACGTCTGCCTTTCTTGTCTGCCTTTCTTGCAAGACTATTTAGCGCAAGGCCAACGCCATTCCTTCTCGTGCTCCCTCCAGACCAGAGCAACGAGTGATTGTTGTCTATTTTCTCTTCTCCGCTTCCGATAAGACGAGTTTCTGTGAGACTAGCAATCGCCACTTTATTCTTATGGAGCTCTACGGAGAGTAGGTTCTTTGATGCGGGGTGCGTTGAATGTCAAAACATTCCAGGTGGCTATAAGAAGCCCTCTTTGGCCCAGGAGATTTAGTATGTCAGTCTTTCTGACGTCGTCAGCATGTCCGTTGACGGGCGATGGCCGAGATCTTAAAAGGAAGTCCGCATCCGAGGCTATTTATAGCAAACGTAGACACTTTATAAAAAAAAGTGTTTTCTTTTTAATTCCTGTGACTTTAGATTTGTTGTTCTTGGGCTGAAAAGGGGAAGGTGTCACCTACAAATGACAAATATCCTACAAATCTTCATTTATGATTTGTTTCCAGTTTTTTTCCATCGATATTATTTATCAATGTTTCCCTAGCATAATGGTTTTGGTAAGAAGTGGTGCAACCGATACCCTTTTTATATGAATTAATTAAAATAACTTTTTCCACAAAATAAGTTTTTCAAAGAAAAGTTAGGAACTCCGTTAAACAAAAATGAGCAAAAATAAAACCCAATAATCCACCAAGCGTGAAACTACCAAAAATCAGCATCGATAAATAAATAAAACCCAAAACGAACAGAAATTACAATAAATAACCAAGTCACACCCAAAACGAGCAGAAATTAACATACGTTGGGCTCAAAACCCCTATGCCTTCCCAGGGGCAGAACATAATTTGCCCTTTACTGAAAAATATAAATGTTTTTACTTGTATAACTTTAATAAATCAAATAATATTAACATTTTGATTACTAAATATCATTATATGTGTATTAAACTGACAATGCATATTCATTTGTATTTTTTTTTGGTAAAGTGCAAATTATGTTCTGGCCTTAGGAAGGCATAGGGGTTTTGAGCCCAGCTTATGTTAATTTCTGCTCGTTTTGAGTTTGACTCGGTTATTTATTGTAATTTCTGTTCGTTTTGGGTTTCATTTATTTATCGATGCTGATTTGTGGTAGTTCACCCTTGGTAGATTATTTGGTTTTATTTTGCTCATTTTTTGTTTAATGGAGCTCATTACTTTTCTTTGAAAAACTTATTTTGTGGAAAAAGTTTTTTAAATTTCTGTTCGTTTTATATTGACATAGTCTTTTCAGGGAAAAAGAAAATAATACTTTAAATCTTTTCGTTTTTTAAGACTTTATAGTTTGGCCTGCTATTTGTATGCTGGAGAAAAAATTTCAGCAATTTTTAATAACATACACCCTCTTAAAAATCTGGACACAAATAGTAGTGTTTAATTTAGTTTCTTACCTCCTCTAGTTGACCTGAAATGGAAAAATTGATACCATTCGCAAAAAAATCAGTGTACTTTCTTTGATAGCTTGGATACACTTACGCTAATTTGATTTGGTTAAATTTTAAGAGCAGAAGTAGCCCCGAAAGTTTGAAAATAATACCCTTAGTCATTCTTGGGATTATGATGAGATGCGTTATTGGGAATTAGCATTAACACATTGCATTTTGATTTAATCTTAAGGCAACATTTAGTTTTTAAACATAAAGGCAAATGGGAGGGTGGACGTGGGAGGGGGATTAGTTTCCCTCCAATCACTTTCGACCATTAAAAAGGGCATCAGCCCTTTGTATTTTCAATCGAATGAGCCCTTTTCGAACTTCCTACGACAACTCCTTCGATACAAAGTGGCCTGGTCTAAATAACAACAACAACAACAACAAAAAATACATTATACCCACATCGATCTTTACTATAAAAATGTCAAGCCTTCCAATCACTTTCGACTATTAAAAAGGGCACTAGGCCTTTCAATTTCCAATCGAGTAAGCCCTTTTTGAGTTTTTGCGACAACGCTTTCTATAAACACCTTGTATACCCCCAGGGCATAAATCACAACCCTTACCCTAAGGGCTCTGAGGGTGGTTGTCACCCCTAAGACCTAATTTTCAGAACCTTAAACTACGTTAAACAAAATGGCTATCTCAAAATTTTGATTGGATGTATCTGGGAAAATGGTGGGCGTGAGAGGGGTGTTAGTCGCTCTTCCATCACTTTCAACTAATAAAAAAGGCACTAGCCCTTTCAATTTCAAATCAAATGAGCCCTTTAGAAGTTTCTACGGCAACACTTTCAATAAAAACCTTATATGCCCCCAGGGCATAACTTACAACCCTTGTCCTGAGGGCTGGGGGGGGGGGGTGTCATCCTCAAAGACCTAATTTACAGAAATTTCTGTAACGTTGAACAAAATGGCTATCTGAAAATTTTGATTGGATGTGTTTGGGGGAATGGTGGATGTAAGAGGGGGGTTAGTTACACTCCGATAACTTTCAATTATTAAAAAGGGCACTAGCCCTCTCAGTTTCCAATTGAATTGAGATCCTTTTGAAGTTTTTACGACAACTCTATCTAAAAACTTTTTATGCCCCAAGGGCATAACTTACAACCTTTGCCCTGGGGGCTCTTGGGGGTTGTCATCCTTAAATACATAATTTCCAGAACTTTCAACTACTTTGAACAAAATGGCTATCTCTAAACTTTGATTGAATGTGTTTGGGGAAATGGTGGGCGTGAGAGGGGGGTTAATTACTCTCCACTCACTTTCGACTATTAAAAAGGGCAATTTCAATTTCCAATCAAATGAGCCCCTTTTAAAATTTCTAAAAAACTTTCTATGTAAACCTTATATGCCCCAGGGCAAAGCTTACAACCCTTGCACAGAGGGCTTTGATGGGGTTATCATCCTAAAAGACCTGATTTTCAGAACTTTCGACTACGTTGAGCAAAATGGATATCTAAAAATTTTGATTTGATGTGTTTGGGGAAATGGTGGGCGTGAGAGGGGGATTAGTTGCCCTTCAATTACTTTTGATTATTAAAAGGGCACCAGCCCTTTGAATTTCCGATTGAATGAGCCCTTGTTGAAGTTTCTACAACATCACTTTCTATAAAAACCTTATATGCACCCAGGGCATAACTTACGACCTTTGCCCTGACGCCTGTGGGCATGGGCGTAGGCAGCATATTGTCTAGGGGGCGGGGGCAGTCGATAGTGTGATGGAGGGCTTTTTATCAACTGTTTTTCCAACCATCTGCTTTTTCAGCCATATCTAATGTAAATTTGACGGTCTAGGGGGGCAGCTGCCCCCCCCCCCCTACGCCCATGGCTGTGGGGGTGGAGGGGTTGTCATCCTTAAAGACCTAATTTCCAAAACTTTCAGCTACGTTGAATAAAATGGCTATCTAAAAATTTTTATTTGATGTGTTTGGGGAAAAGGTGGGCGTGAGAGGGGGGTTATTTGCCCTCAAATCACTATCGAGATAAATAAAAAGGGCACTAACCCTTTGAATTTCCAATCGAATGAGTCCTTTTTCAAGTTTCTGAGACAAAGATTTCAATAAAAACTTATATGCCCTCAGGGCATAACTTATAACCCTTGCCCTGAAGACTGTGGGGGGAGTGTTCTAATCAAAGGTATAGTTTCCTCAACTTTAAACTAGGTGGAACAAAATAGATATCTCAAAATTTTGATTGGATGTTTTTGGGGAAATGGTGGGCGTAGAAGGTGTGTTAGTTACCTTCCAATCACTTTCAACTATTAAAAAAGGCACTAGCCATTTAAATTTCCAATCGAATGAACCCTTTTTGAAGTTTCTACAACAACACGTTATATAAAAACCTTATATGCCCCAAGGGCATAACTTACAACCCTTGCTTTGAGGGCTGTAGGGGGGTTGTCATCTTAAAGACCTAATTTCCAGAACTTTCAACTACGTTGAACAAAATGGCTATCTTAAAATTTTGATTGGATGTGTTTGGGGAAAAGGTTGGCGTGAGAGGGGGGTTAATTGCCCTCCAATCACTTTTGACTATTAAAAAGGGCACTTGACCTTCAAATTTCCAATCGAATGAGCCTTTTTTGAAGTTTCTACGACAACTCTTTCTATAAAAACCATATATGCCCCCAGCGCATAACTTACAACCCTTGCCCTGAGGTGGTGGGGGAGTGTCCTCCTCAAAAACATAATTTTTATATGGAAATCAACTACGCTGAACAAAATGACTATTTAAAAATTTTGATTGAATGTGTTTGAGGAAAAGGTGGCGTGAGAGGGGGGTTAGTTGCCCTCTAATCACTTTTGACTATTAAAAAGGGCACTTGACCTTTGAATTTCCTATCGAATGAGCCCTTTTTCAAGTTTCTGCAACAAAGATTTCAATAAAACTTATATGCCCCAGGGCATAACTTATAACCCTTGCCCTGAAGACTTGGGGGGGGGGGAGTGTCCTGCTCATACGTATAATTTTCTGAACTTTAAACTGCTCGGATCAAAAAAGGCTGTCTCAAAATTTTGATTGGATGAGCTTGGGGAAATGGTGGGCGTGGAAGGGGTGTTAGTTGCCTTCCAATCACTTTCGACTATTAAAAAGGGCACTAGCCATTTCAATTTCTAATCGAACAAGCGCTTTTTGAAGTTTCTACGACAACGCGTTCTATAAAAACCTTATATGCTCCCAGGGCATAACTTACAACCCTTGCCCTGAGGGCTCTGGGGGGGGGGTTGTCATCCTCAAAGACCAAATTTCTAGAACTTTCAACTACGTTGAACAAAATGGCTATCTTAAAATTTTGAGTGGATATGTTTGGGGAAAAGGTGGGCCTGAGAGGGGGGGTTAGTTGCCCTCAAATCACTTTTGACTATTAAAAAGGGCAATAGCCCTTTGAATTTCCAATCGAGCCTTTTTTGAAGTTTCTACGACAACGCTTTCTATAAAAACCTTATATGCCCCCAGGGCATAACTTACAACCCTTGCCCTGAGGATTGTGGGGATGTTATCCTCCTCAAAAACATAATTCCTATCTGGAAATTAACTACGCTGAACAAAATGGCTATCTCAAAATTTTGATTGGATGTGTTTCGGGAAATGGTGGGCGTGGAAGGGGTGTTAGTCTCCTTCCATTCACTTTCGACTATTAAAAAGGGCACAAGCCACTATGATTTCCAATTGAATGAGCCCTTTTCAAAGTTTCTACGACAACTTCTTCGATACGAAGTGCCCTGGTCTAAATGAAATTAAGTAATAAATAATACATTGTGCCAACGTCGTTCTTATATGCCCCCAGGGCATAACTCAAAACCCTTGTCCTGAGGGTTGTGGGGGATTGACCTCCTCAGAAACATATTTTCTATCTGGAAATCAACTATGCTGAACAAAATGGCTATCTCAAAATTTTATTGGATGTGTTTCGGGAAATGGTGCCCTTTGAATTTCCAATCGAGCCTTTTTTGAAGTCTCTACGACAACGCTTTCTATAAAAACCTTATATGCCCCCAGGGCATAACTTACAACCCTTGCCCTGAGGATTGTGGGGGTGTATCCTCCTCAAAAACATAATTCCTATCTGGAAATAAACTACGCTGAACAAAATGGCTATCTCAAAATTTTGATTGGATGTGTTTCGGGAAATGGTGGGCGTTGAAGGGGTTTTAGCTGCCTTCCAATCACTTTCGACTATTAAAAAGGGCACAAGCCACACCAATTTCAAATTGAATGAGCCCTTTTTGAAGTTTCTACGACAACTTCTTCGATACGAAGGGCCCTGGTCTAAAGGAAAAAAATAATAAATAATATATTGTGCCAACATCGTTCTTATATGCCCCCAGGGCATAGCTTAAAACCTTTGCCCTGAGGGTTTCGGGGGAGTGACCTCCTCAAAAACATATTTTCTATCTGGAAATCAACTACGCTGAAGAAAATGGCTCTCTCAAAATTTTGATTGGATATTTTTGGGGGAGTGATGGGCATGGGGGGGGGGCTAGTTGCCCTCCAATCACTTTTGACTATTAAAAAGGGCACTAGCCATTTCAATTTCCAATCGAATGAGCACTTTTCGAAGTTTCTACGTCAACACCTTCGATACGAAGTGCCCAGGTATGGAAAAACCAAAAAAAAAAAAAATTTATTGTGCCAACATCGTTCTTTACTTAGGCAGCACGATTGCGCTGCCTATGATATATACTACTGATCATGGTAATAGTGTTATCTGTCATACTATCTAATCTATTTTATGGAATTTCCTGAGCACCAAAATTAGCAATCGTTGTCCACGTTTTTAAACATACTGCATTTGAATTTCCTGAGTGCTGAAATTAGTAATTTACTGCCCCTACTTTAGATAAAACAAAATCGACCCGGGTACCGTGGAACCGACTTTAGATTACCGAAGACTTCTGCAGAAACAACATGATGCAACGTATGGCCAATCTAAAATACCAGTCTCTAAAAACTTTAAACCAAAGTTATCCAGAAATATCAGAATAAAGAAAGCACCTATACTTGCGTTTTATTATATGCGTATTATTTTATATACATATTATAGTTTTATTATGCATATTACATTTGACAGCTGAGTAGTTTGAAGTTACGTCAAATTCGAGCAGTATAGGACTTGTTGGCAGCATTCGGTGTCGGACTAGACGCTTTTTATGCTGAAGACTACTCCATTAATTCAGCGGCGGATCCAGGGGGGGGGGGGCGCGGGGGGGAAGATTTTCTGGCGCCCTCTCATCCATCGTGCAAACGACCCTTTTTTGTGAATGATTCAACTAAGGCCGACGCTAAAAAAAAAATCGGATACGCCGTCATTTTTACTTTCTTTTTATCACATTATCTAAAGTTCAAATCCGACACTGCACGAATCATGATTATTGGGTTTATTTTTGGGACGTGCTAAACGAGCAAAACATTTTGTGAATGCTTACGAGAAACGCATGTCTTTGGGGAGTTGCGTGGGTGGTTAGATCCAAACCGGCTGGAGGCTAGGCGCGAGCGAACCTACCACTGCCTTCGGAGTATTTTTGCTCCGTGTGTTAGACCAGTTAGACGGAAACGCATTTAAAATGGATCGGAAAAAAAAAATCAGGGCATGAATATAGAACAGAGAAGAAACAAAGAATGATGGCGGAAAGCCGTAAAGGATCGAGGGACATCTCTGATTATTTTGCCAAGAAAGATCAGATTAAAGGTAAGCTTTTAAAGATAGAACAATAAGGAAGGAGTGTCGTTTAAAGTGGGTATCAACACTTCTAATTTCTAGCTTTAGCCCATTGTCGGATAGCTTCCTGATAAGGCTCATTCGTCAAGCTTCATCGCGTACCAGCTGCTTTTGTTGTTATATATTGCATACGGTCCCTCTTGTACAGTGCTCTTCGTATGCAATTTGTCCGAAGCGTTTGACCTGATTTTTACCAGCCCACTCGTCTTGCCTGACGGTTATGATATTGGCTTAAAGCAGTATTTTTACCGACACACTGTGTCAGCTCTGAAATTATCTTTCAAATTCTTGCAGTTAAAGCTCTCTCTTTAGCCTTGTAAACTTCGGTGATAATTGTTTCGGGTTTCAGCTCTTGAAAAATATTTGTTAGCATATGTCGGGGATCGGTTCTTGGGGTTGCAAATTAAATTAGTGATGTTTAGGGTGGTATTTTATTTTAAAGTCCGGGTTTCCTAGAAATAGTTTTGGGGTATGAAAGTTCAAGATTGTTGGGGGAGTTTAAAGTTAATGTTGCTGATTCAGTTTATTTTCAAATTTAGTTCCAATTCTGCCTTCACCATGTTGAGAGTTAAATCTACTAAAGCAAGCCATTATACAAAGTGTATATACGTTTACAATAAATGTCTTATGCAAACTTTAAAAGAGAAACTTTTTTTGTTAGATGTTGAGACGACGGCTACTTCTGATGCCCACTCTGAGTCGACGGTCGGAATGCACAAAAACGCATTCAGCCAGGAGAACGAACTGTCACCAACAACTCCGTCCACTTCACAGACGGCCTTCATAACAAACTTCGGCGAAACGACACACACTGATCAGCTGACTGAAGGATCAAGAAGCAGTACTCAAACCTTGGTGGTACATAGCCCAACACTGATTTCACAGTCCCCGCACCCGCAGCAGAATCAAAGCGCTATTTTTTCGCCTGAAACTGACTTCACGCCGTCGAATGACTTTGGTATTGCAGTAGCGCTGAAAGAGCGAAATCAGTTGTCTTCTGGCGAAATTATGTTTTTTATGAACGAAAGGTGGAAGCCGAAGAACCAATCTGATCTTCCAGTCTCGACACAAAAGAGAAAAGGTGGCGAAGTCAAGCGTCGCTTGAATACCGAACATCTTGCCCGGTATCCTTGGCTCGCAGTGAGTCGTCATCCAGACCACGAAGGCCTTCGGTGCAGTGTTTGTGTTTTGATGAGGACCAACGAAAGCGGAGGAGGATGGTCGGCTTTATCTGGAGGCGGCGGAGGGCAAAAAATGGGAAAGTTGGTCTTGAAACCGCTAAAAGACTATTCGAACTTACCGGGAAAGATGGTGCGCTGACAAACCATGCTGAAGCACAGTTTCACAAACACTGCCAGGAAAAAGCTGCCGCGCTGCTAACAACGTTTCAGCGCGGTAGTCAAGATCAAGATATCAGGAATGCTCTGGACTGTGAAAGGGTCAAGCAAATACAGCAGAACCGTGCACTCTTGAGAAGCGTTGTTGAAACTGTCAAGCTTTGCGGGGCACAGAATATCCCCCTTCGTGGCCACCGTGATGATGGCAAACTTGATATCCAAGACTCTGATGTCATTACAGCAGTAAACGACGGGAATTTCCGCCACCTACTTCGGTGTCGGATTCAGAGTGGAGACTCGCAACTTAAAAATTTACTTGAAAATGCACCGAGCAACGCCAAATATACGAGTAAACAGATCCAGAATGAACTGATTGGAACAATTGGGGAAATGATAAAAACCGAAGTAGTGAGAAAAGCAAACAAAGCAACGGTTTGGTGTCTTCTTGCGGACGAGTCAACAGACAGGCAGACCAGGGAGCTGATGGTCATTGTTTGTCGTTATGTGTGTAAAACAGAGCAGGGATACGTGATTCGAGAAGATCCTTTTGCAGTTGTCGATGCCTTTCAAACCCTGTCAAGACTCGCTGGAGATGAGGAAAGTGACGACGGTAGAAGCATCGAAGAGAAGCTAGACGGCAAGAGCCTCGGGAAGCTGCTGTTGAGTGAGGTCAGGAAGTCAAATCTGGATTTGTCAAAGTGCGTTGGTCAAGGATACGACAAAGCTGCTAGCATGGCAAGCTTGACAAATGGTGCTGCTGCTGAAGTTAAACGCCAGTGTGAACTGGCAGATTACTTCCACGTGTGAGCCATGCCACAAATCTCTCATGTTCAAAGATAGTTTCAGTTCCCATTCTGCGCAATGCCCAAGACGTTGTTCGAGACACAATTTCTCACTTCAGCTCAAGTGCCAAGAGAACAAGACTTCTAAAAAAGCATCTTATCGCGGATAAAGCTAAAACAGAGACACTCGTCAGTCTTTGTACCACGAGATTTGTAGAGAGACACGAAGCAATCAGCAGGTTTTGGGACTCCCTTCCGTCGATCGTTTCTGCTCTGCAGGAGATGGAAGGATGGCACGATTGAGAGGCAAGTAGCAGAGCTTATGCATTACGATCCTGCATTGAAAAATCAGATACACTCGTAGGACTGGTTTGCCTGAATTCGTTTTCGTCGATCATGAAACCTTTGGCCGAGTCACTACAACAGAAGGATGGTGACCTCGTGAGAGCCTTGTCCCTCATTAGCAGCGTGAAGGCAATGCTGGAAGATATGCGATCACATGCCGAAACCAAATTCAGACTGCTTTACGAAGATCTTCTGAAAATGGCCGAAAAGATTGATTCTACCATCAAGGTAACGCAGCCACGCATAGCTTCACGTTCTACATACCGGGCAGGGGTACCCAAGATGGATCCAGAAAGTCATTATAGGATGGCGGCATTTATTCCAGCCCTGGACGCCATGCTGCTTGATTTTACGGAGCGGTTCAGCTGCCATTTTACGAATGCTGCAAAACTTTCAGCTTTGATCCCGGCTGTGGTTAATGGCAAACGCTGGGAGGACGTTCAGCCAGGGTACGAAAAGTACAAGGAGCTGCTCGTGGGTACGGAGATAGACGTTAAAACCGAGTTCGAGATTTGGAACAAGTATTGGTCTAAGGAAACCGTGCAAAAACCGAAAACAGCTATTTCAGCGCTGAACAGTTGTCAGGAAAATGTATTTCCCAACATCTTCGCATTGTTGACAATTCTCGCGACGCTTCCTGTGTCAACATGTGAAGCAGAACGAATGTTTTCAAAGGTTGACAGGACATGTTCATCAATACGAAGCACGATGACTGAAGAGAGGTTGGAGGCTCTACTACTCATGCAGACTTACAGAGACGAACTGCCGAAAACAGACGATTCTATCGATATGTTCGCTCTCAGAAAAGCTCGCCGATTGAGTTTAGTTGTGTAGTGTGGTACTGTTTTTGTTTTCTTTTGCTACGTTTTACCTTTATGAGCATATTTGGCAGTGTTTTCATATAAATAAAGAGCTATCAAATTAGTCCTGTATAATCAGTTTTTGGCGCCCTGTGTCCGGCGCGGCCCCCCCCCCCAAGATTTTCCTCTAGATCCGCCGGTGCATTAATTTAAGGATTAAGAGGTCACCTGCCAATGCCCGCTAGAGGAAAGTATTCTTGCCAAAATTCGCTAGAAGAAAGCAGAAATCAATGATGCAGAAAACAATCTGCATCAATGAGCAGACTTCTTCCATGGAAAGATCCTCCCATGTAACCCCGCCCCCTCCCCCACTACCAGAAAAAATCCGCTTGAAAACGTCTGTATATTTCTCAGTAACCAATACTATATGTAAACATTGGGCAAAGTTCATAACCTGCAGCACTTCCCCCCGGGGACTGTGGGTAATTAATCATCCTCAAAGACATAGTTATTATATTTTTCGACCATGCTGAACAAAATGACTATCTCAAAATTTTGATTGAGAGACTTTGGTTAAAAAATGAGCAAGGGAGGGGGCCTAGCTGCCCTCAATTTTTTGTCACTTAAAAACTGCGCTAGAACTTTTAATTTCCGTTCGAATGAGCCCTCCCGCGATATTCTAAGACCACTGGGTCAATACGATCACCCCTGGCGAAAAGAAAAAAACAACAAAAAAACAAATGAACACGAATCCATGATGTTTCTTCTGGCAAAAAAAAAATACAAAATTCCACATTTTTGCAGATAGAAGCTTGAAACCACTACTGTAGGGTTCTCTGATACGTTGAATCTGATGGTTTGATTTTCATTGGGGTTCTATGACTTTTAGAGGGTGTTTCCCACTTTTTTCGAAAATAAGACAAATATTCTCAGCCGCGTAACTTTTGATGGGTAAGACTAAACTGGATGAAACTTATATGTTTGAAATCAACTTAAAAATCTGATTCTTGTAATGCATCATTTGGTATCAAAATTTTGTTTTTTAGAGTTTCGGTTACTATTGAGCCGGGTTGCTCCTAACTTACAGTTCGTTACCACGAACTGAAAAACCTCTAACTTTGTTCAATAGCCGCCCGCGGACGTCATTAAAGAAAAAATCCCTTTCCGATGAAAATAAGGAGCGACCTTAAAGTTTATAGCGAACAGAAAGCATAGTGAGGAAGGTTGCCGCCCAGTTTAACTTTTGCTCAAATCATTTTAGATACAAAAATATAGCCAGTGGGTAATTGTGGATATTTTATTCTCCAATTCAAAACATTTAAACCAAAAGTTTCATGATTTAAAGCAAGTACAAGTAAATACACCCTTGTATTCTCCAATGTATTATGGGTTTTATTTTTGGCACAAGTCTAGAACTGGGGCTGTTAAGAAAGAAAAATGTTAAGAAAACAATTCTTACTTCATAATAAACACATTAATCGTAGTTGAAACAATTCGACTGCAGCTACAGTATAATTTACCCCCCCCCTCCATTGTCAAATACATAGCCCAAATTATATATTTCCCGTCATTTTGCCATGCGTCACTCTGTTTCAACCTGTGTACCCGAACATTAACACAATTGTGACGAATTCAAAAAACCGGAAATCACATGGGCAATATATAATTTTAATTTATGATATTAATTTTCTATAGGAGCGTTTGCTTTTGAAGCATTGGTATAAAAAGTCAAATTTTGGCGTAAAGAGCAGGTGGTAGAGAGGGCGTATCCTTCTAATATACAACGGATAATTTCTGTTTGTTTTGAGTTTTTAGTGTCGCTATTCACTTTTATTTGGAAAGCTTGCTTTTTTGTTCCTTATAACATCATATCCGATATGAAATAAATGTAAGGGGAGTAAGAGCCCTTACTGGCTCTGGCGTTTACGCTAAAGTTTAACTTTTGCAAAACAATGCTGCAAAAAATAACATTACTCCTGAGAAAGTTAATCCCTAAGATTTTTTAAACAGCGTCTAAAATTCCACAACAACTTTTGGAATTGATGTTTACATTTTTGGGTGAAATATTGTTTCTCTGAAATTAAGCTTCCCCCCACCACCCATCCCCGTCTCTCCTTTTTGCCTTCGTGCTGGTAAGCAAATGGTATAATATCATAGGCAGCGTAATAGCGCTGCCTAAGTAAAGAACTATGTTGGCACAATGTATTATTTTTTTTTTGGTCTTAGACCAGGACACTTCGTATCGAAGGAGGTGTCGTAAAAACTTCGAAAAGGGCTCATTCGATTAAAATTAGACGGGCTAGTGCCCTTTTTAACAGTCGAAAGTGATTGGAAGGCAACTAACACTCCTTCCACGCCTACCATTTCCCCAAACACATCCAATTAAAATTTTGAGCTAGCCATTTTGTTCAGCGTAGTTGATTTTCAGATAGAATTATATTTTTGAGGAGGAAACTCCCCCACAGTCCTCAAGGCAAGGGTTGTAAGTTATGCCCTGGAGGCATATCATATTTTTCTAGAAAGCTTTGTCGTAGAAACTTCAAAAAGGGCTCATTTTGATTGGAAATTCAAAGGGCTAATGCCCTTTTTAATTATCGAAAATGATTGGAGAGCAACCAGCCCCAAACTCACTCCCATCTTTTCCCCAAACACATCCAATCTAAATTTTAAGATAGCCATTTTGTTAAAAGTAGTTGAAAGTTCTAGAAATTAGGTCTTTGAGGATGACAACCCCCAGAGCCCTCAGGACAAGGGTTGTAAGTTATGCCCTGGGGGCATATAAGGTTTTTATAGAAAGCGTTGTCGTAGAAACTTCAAAAAGTGCTCATTCGATTGGAAATTGAAATGGCTAATGCCCTTTTTAATAGTCGAAAATGATTGGAAGATGACTAACACACCTTCCACGCCCACCATTTATCCAAACACATCCAAGTAAAATTTTTGAGATAGCAATTTTGTTCAAAGTAGTTAAAAGGTCCGAAATTTATATATTTGAAGATGACACTCCCACCACTGCCTCAAGGTATGGATTGTAAATTATGCCCCGAGAGCATATAAGGTTTTAATTGAAAGCTTTGTCGTAGAAACTTGAAAAGGGACTCATTAGATTGGAAATTCAAAGGGCTAGTGCCCTTTTTCATAGTCAAAAGTGATTGGAGGGCAACTAACCCCCCATCTCACGCCGTCCTTTTCTCCAAACATATCCAATCAAAATTTTTAGATAGTCATTTTGGTCAACGTAGTTAAAAGTTTTAGAAATTAAGTCTTTGAGGATAATAAAGCCTCAGAGCCCTCAGGGCAACGGTTGAAAGTTATGCCCTGGGGGCATAAAAGGTTTCTATAAATAGTGATGTTGTAAAAACTTCAAAAAGGGCTCATTTGATTGGATATTACAAAGGCTTGTTCCCTTTTTAATAGTCGAAAGTGATTGGTGGATAACTATCACCCCTCTCAATCCCACCATTTCCCCAAACCCATCCAATCAAAATTTTGAGATAGCCATTTTGTTCGACGTAGTTTAATAGTCCCGAAATTATGTTTTTGAGGATGACAGTTCACCCACAGCCCTCAGGGCAAGGGTTGTAAGTCAAGGGGGCATATAAGTTTTTTCATAGAAAGCGTTGTCGTAGAAACTTTAAAATGGAATCATTCGATTGGGAATTGAAAGGGCTAGTCCCCTTTTCAATAGTCAAAAGTGATGGGAGTGCAAGTAACCCCCCTCTCGCGCCAACCATTTCCACAAACACATCCAATAAAAATTTTGTGATAGCCATTTTGTTCAACGTAGTTGAAAGGTCCGGAAATTATGTCTTTGAGGAAGAAAACCCCCTAAAAGCCCTCAAGGCAAGGGTTGTAATTTTTGCCCTGGGGCATATCAGGTTTTTATTGAAAGTGTTGTCGTAGAAACTTCAAAAGGGCTCATTCGATTGGAAATTGAAAGGGCTAGTGCCTTTTTTAATAGTTGAAAGTGATTGGAGAGCAACTAACGCCCCTCTCACGCCCACCTTTTCCCATACACATCCAATTTAAATTTGAGACAGCCATTTCGTTAAACGTAGTTGAAAGTTCTGGAAATTAGGTCTTTGAGGATGACATCCCCCCCACAGTCCTCAGGACAAGGGTTGTAAGTTAAGCCCTGGGGCATGTCAAGTTTTTGTAGCAAGCTTTGTCGCAGAAACTTCAACACGGGCTCATTCGATTGGAAATTCAAAGGGCAAGTACCCTTTTTAATAGTCGAAAGTGATTGGAGGGCAACTAACCCCTCTCTCACGCCCACCTTTTCCTCAAACACATCCAATCTAAATTTTGAGGTAGCCATTTCGTTAAACGTAGTTGAAAGTTCTGGAAATTAGGTCTTTGATGATGACACCCCCCCGGCCCTCGGGGCAAAGGTTGTAAGTTTTGCCTTGGGAGCATATAAAGTTTTTATAGAAAGCGTTGTCGTAGAAACTTCAAAAAGTACTCATTTGATTGGAAATTGAAATGGCTAGTGCCCTTTTTAATAGTCGAAAATGATTGGAAGACGACTAACACACCTTTATCCAAACACATCCAAGCAAAATTTTGAGATAACCATTTTGTTCAAAGTAGTTGAAAGGTCCGGTAATTATATATATGAAGATGACAGTCCCCCCACTGCCTCAGGGTATGGATTGTAAGTTATGCCCTGAGAGCATATAAGGCTCTAATTGAAAGCTTTGTCGTAGAAACTTGAAAACGGCCTCATTAGATTGGAAATTCAAAGGGCTAGTGCCCTTTTTAATAGTCAAAAGTGATTGGAGGGCAACTAACCCCCATCTTACGCCGACCTTTTCTCCAGACATGTCTAATCAAAATTTTTAGATAGTCATTTTGTTCAACGTAGTTAAAAGTTTTAGAAATTAAGTCTTTGAGGATGATAAACCCCTCGAAGCCCTCAGGGCAACGGTTGAAAGTTATGCCCTTGGGACATACAAGATTTCTATAGATAGTGATGTTGTAAAAACTTCAAAAAACTTTTAACGTAGTTAAAAGTTTTAGAAATTAGGTCTTTGAGGATGATAAATCACTCAGAGCCCTCAGGGCAACGGTTGTAAGTTATGCCCTGGGGGCATATACGGTTGTTATAGATAGTGATGTTGTAGAAACTTCAAAAAGGGTTCACTCAATTGGAAATTAGAAAGGCTTGTGCCTTTTTTAATAGTCGAAAGGGATTGAAGGATAACTGACACCCCTGTCACACCCACCATTTCCCCAAAGACATCTAATCAAAATTTTGAGATAGCCATTTTGTTCGACGTAGTTAAAAAGTCCGGAAATAATGTTTTTGAGAATGACACTCCCCCCCCCCAGTCCTCATGGTTGTAAGTTATGTCCTGGGGGCATATAGTGTTTTTTTCATAGAAAGTGATGTTGTAGAAACTTCAAAAGGAATCATTCGAATCGAAATTGAAAGGGTTAGTGCCCATTTTAATAGTCGAAAATGATCGGAGTGCAAGTAACCCCCTCTCACGCCCACCATTTCCCCAAATACATCCAAACAAAATTTTGAGATAGACATTTCGTTCAGCATAGTTGAAAGTTCTGGAAATTAGGTCTTTGAGGATGATAAACCCCTCAGAGCCCTCAGGGCAACGGCTAAAAGTTATGCACTGGGGGCATATAAGGTTTCTATAGATAGTGATGTTGTAAAAACTTCAAAAAAGGCTCATTCGATTGGATATTAGTAGTATGTTACCTTCCATTTCTACAACGCCCCCGTACCAAACAGGTTTTTCTAGTAGTTACAGGTCATCACACTCTTTGCCAAAGCCCCTGTACAAAAAGGTCTATAGGTCTTTGCCAAGAGGACTTGCGCAATTTCAAAGTTCAATGTCTTTTTTAGTTCAAAAAACCGATGTCTCTTCTTTTTTACTCGCCTATTATTTTTTGTATATAATCAGGTTCCATATTTGATTCTCCATCAGTTTCGAATCGTTTATATTCGAGATTACAAGCATTTTTTGTAAAAAACATTTATATATAGAAAAAATGGATAATTCTAACCTTTTTCTGGTGAGTAAAAAATATTCGCATTATTAAAAAGAAATTATCATTAAATTAAGGAAGAAATTCTTTCCTTACACTAGAACTAAGGGGTACTTATGTACTTAGAAGCTTGTTGTTTTTAGGAGTTGAAAAAACCTCTAATTCTCTTATAGGTTGAAATTTACGGTGTGATTTTTTATCAAGATCAGTGGTCTTTTTAGGGAATGTTTTTTTTGAAAAAAGTGCTTAGCTTTTCGATTGGTAATTTAGGATTAGAATAAAATGTTGATTTTTTAATGTATTAATTGTTACAAAAGCTTCCTTTTTTATCAAGATCAGTGTTTTTTTTTTAGGGATGTTTTTGAAAATACTTCCAGGCCAGTCTGCATTTATGGTGTGATTTTTTATCAAGATCAGCGGCCTTTTTTAAGGATGTTTTTGAAAAAAGTGCTTAGCTTTCGATCGGTAAATTGGGATTAGAATAAAATGTTGATTCTTTTAATGTATTAATTGTTACAAAAAAGCTTCCTTTTTATTACAGTGTGATTTTTTTTTTATCACGATCAGTGGTTTTTTAGGGATGTTTTTTTGAAAATATTTCCTGACCAGTCTGCGTTGAAGAATCTCTTCCTGAAATTTAATGCGTTCAAAACCCTCACCCCCCATTTCCTCAAAAATAAAATTTGTTACCTTATAACCCTATTTAATAAATAACATTGTTAGCTATCCTTTTTATTTAACGGACCTAATTATCTCATAAGAGGGATTGACTGAGCCGTGCTAATTAACTTTTCCACTTCTTAAATTTCTATTTATGTCTACATTTGATTGAAATCTGATAGTTTTACTTGACTGTCATATGCAATTCTTCTCCATATTGTTTAATAAGGAACGCAAATACTGCTTTTTAAGTTTGAATTTACAAATACAGTCACGGAAGCATGGACATAGGAGGAGAGGGGGGGGGGGCAGTTTATAAAAGGTCCTCCATCTCACTATCAAAACCTCTGATTTTGAAATCAAGATGTCTAAAATAAACTAAATTATTTTCCAAAAACCCGAAATGCATTTTTGCTACATGCTAAATTTTTTTGTCTTTTTTAAGGAAGAAGAGACGTGCAATAATCCTCCTTCCGAGAAGAAAGCTAGATATGGCGAACCTTCATTAATACAGCCCACAAGAGCGTCTGTTATCAAATTCGCTGGAAAAGTTACACAGGACCATGCATCGAGCACTCAGCTTATAGCGACAGAACCCTCTGACTCCTGCGTTGGCTCCATGGCAAACCCCCCTCAAGTATTACAAAGGAGTTCAGATATAGAAGACCAGTTAGAATTTGTAAGCATATACATATTTTTTTTTTCTATCCCTATTTTCAAAAAAATAAGACAAAATTTTCTCAGGCGCATAGCTTTTTAAAAACTTAAAATTTGTTTTTAAGCTATTTAATTTTCTTTCATTAACCGAATTAGCGATATTTATGGAGTGCTTATCATGCATTTCTAAATATAAAAAAACCTTACCTCGTAACTTATAACTAAGATGCATTCTAATACAATATTCCTTTTAGACAAAAAAACTAACTATTTGAAAACAATTGCCACCATACAGTTAACGCGCGCACTTTTAGACTGGTATTTTCGTCCCTAATGCATTTGAATACATCCGCCATACTTATCAGATCTACCATCGCCTTTTAATCCGACTTGAATTCTAAGTAGGGTCGCATGCAAATTGGACGTTAAATAGCAAGATACATATCTTCAATTTACACAGGGAAAAAAGGTTTTTTGACAATTTCCAAATATGTCTTCGCAGCAATTTTAAGAAACATTATTTGGATGAAGCTGTTTTTGGCCATTTCATTGAAACACTTAGGTGTTTTCAAGAAAAGAATTTGAGACTATTTGAACAGTGTTGTGAAATCCGATACCCCTCCAACTCGGAAAGGGTATCGATCCTCCTACCTCGAAGGAAGCCCCCCCGGTTCCCAAGGGTTCTCCCTGGGAGGGGTTTGGGGGGGGGGGGGGAGGGGGGGGGCCCATCCAACATTTTAATTGTTGATATGGACGGAGAAAAAAGTTCTTCTCTCTTACCAGTATTTATTTAGCCCAGGTCGAAAAAATCCGTTGGCAAAAGACAGAGGAAAATACGGATTGTTGAGAAGGTGGCACCACCGAGCTCCGACATATGGAGTTCGTTTCCTTTAACTGAAGCCGAGGAGCAACTGCTCGTACAACATACTGCATCAGTCGAACAATGGTCCAATTTCATTAACAGTTACAATGAAGAAGCTCAAAGAATTGAATTGGACTCATATTTTGCG
The DNA here is from genome assembly GCA_027921565.1 of Artemia sinica. NCBI lineage: Eukaryota > Metazoa > Arthropoda > Branchiopoda > Anostraca > Artemiidae > Artemia > Artemia sinica. The sequence goes on along the minus strand of CM051263.1, from coordinate 23,477,119 downwards.
TTTTTATTTTAAAAAAAAAATTTGGAATAAAACCATTAATTTTTTCTATCATTCTCTTGTTCGAACTTACCCTTCTAATAAGAATAAGACTACATTTTCCCGACAAAAAAAAATATTTTTTTTTTTTTTAACATGTTCAGTTGACATTATGAAAGACATAAGGCAATGTAACTTTTTTTTTCTTCTTTTAATTGTTCAGGTGGTGGGACAATGACTATGAGAAATTGACAAAAGTTTATTAACTAAAAAAAAAAAATGATTATTTTACATAAAAAATAAAAAACTTTTTTTTTTCTACAGATTAAAAATATAGCACCCCCAGCGGCAGCACCATTGAGTGATGATGCAAGTATATTTACAGAACCAATTCTGTCACCACCAGCAGAGTTCAGGGATGAACCTACACTGGTTCTAGAGAACATGGAGTGGCATGAGGGGTTCCTTAATGATGTTTTTGGGGAAATGGCCAGCCTGGATGACTTAAGCTGTGATATTGACATGTTTGAGGATCCGGTGTGGGCAGATAGTTTCATACGTGAATATTTAGATGATGATGTTACAAGTAAATCTGAACTGGGTCCTCATAATGAAATTCCATCAGAGGACAATACAGGCTGGCTTGACCAATTGTCCCCAAACACCTTAGAATATGTACTAGGGGACCTCATGTCACAACCCTCCAATGTGATTGAACAAACAGGGTCAGGACATCAAAACAGTACTACGTCCCCGGAATTGCCTGATTTTTATCTGTTAGAATCTGCTCTAGGTCATTTGCAAACGTACAGGGTAGATTTTAGCCTTCCCGAGGAAAACGCTGGCATTATTTTAACTGACCCCGTGAAAAATCTCCATAGCTATATCGACAAAATTCGAGCACTTATTGATATTCAGATCCAGAAATGGGGAGGTCAGGGGGGAATTAAAGCATCAGTCAACCAAAAAGTTTTTTTACAAAAGGGGACATCTGGGGACATTTTTTATTTTCATTTTTCAACGGGGAACCAGACTTTTTACCCAGGTCTAAACGATTTTGAAGACAACTTTTTCAACTGGGTAAATAAACTAATTTCAACTTTGGATACATTTAGCGAGAGGGGGAGTGGTTCCACCATTTTATACATTGAACGAATGGATCTGAATCTCAGTAGATTTAAAAAAAACTTTAGTTTAAGGGGTGGGAGGGGTAAAGGAATAAAATGCCACCCAGATTTGTCGGCTACCAAAGGAGTTCAGGGTTTCAGATTTGACACTGGACTTCAATGCTTTAAGTATGCATTTTTAGCGGCGGCCCATAGGACATTAAAAAATGAGTCAACAATGAAAAATCTTGACAAACTTGCTCGCAACGGTGGAAAAAATTTCCCTAAAGTAAATTTTGATTGTTTAGAGGGAAAATATCCGGTGTCCTTTAAAGAAATAAGCATATTCGAGAAAGCAAATGAAAATCTTGGGGTGGGAGTGGTTGTTCTCCAGTACGACACTGAATTTGTAGATGGGGGGAAAAAACCGAATAAAAAAGGGGTTTTGTACTCAGTGAGGACACCGAGGGTGGAAAATGTTAAAAATTTTGTATGGGTTATTTACCAGCCTCCCAAAGATGTAAATTCTTATGGTCATTTTTTCCCCGTTACGGCGATAAGTCGACTCCTCTGTCAAGGCGTTCAGAAAGGTGAACGTTTCTATTGCCCCATGTGCCTCTCCCCATTCACATCTGAGCGAACTTTTTCAGATCACATGGGACATTGCAAAATTCACGGAAATCAGAGAATAGAAATGCCGGCAGAAGGCAAAGACATTTTACAATTTAAAAATTTTCAAAATTCTCTTCTGCAATCTGATAAAATGTCTTTGGATTGTGAAACAAGACTGGTTGAGGTATCAGACCCATCAAGGCCAAATATAGTCAAGGAACACAAACTAGTTGCGTGTTCCTACGCACATGCCCGTCGCGACGCCAACAATAAAATGCTATTGGAAGAGTTTTTTTTGACTATGGACGAGGAGGGCAGTATGGAAAAGCTATTGGTTTCTTTAATAAAAACGGCAAACAGGGCAATTTCACGATTACGTCATACTAATTATCCGATGACATTGTCGGATAAAGAGCAATTGGCGTTGGAAAAGGGAACAATTTGCTGGGTGTGTAGGGGTGCCCTTGCCCCAAAAGACGCGGTGCAGGACCACGATCACCTTATTGACCCCAATTCAACGGGAAAAAGTAACTTTCGAGGGTGGGCTCACAATTCGTGTAATTTAAAAATTAAACAACAACTTTTTCTACCGGTTTTTATACATAACTCTAACTACGATCTGAAGTTTGTGCTACCTGCATTGGCACATCTTCAAAGAAATCGAACAGTGGATGATGATGCATGGGTGATAGACAGCTTTACGTACAAAATCATACCTAAGTCATCGGAAAAGTTGCTTGTTTTGGAATTTATGTGGAAATTTGTTGAAGCCGGTGTTGAGTACACGAATAAAATTCGCTTTTTAGATTCCTACAGTTTTTTTCCCAAATCATTGAGCGAATTAATTCAAGTGCAGAAAAACGATGACGGCAGCAACGCTTTCCCCCTTCTCAAGCAACAATTTCCAAATGATTTATATGATTTGTTAACGGTCAAGGGCATCTATCCTTATGACTTTTATTGTTCCATGTCGAGATTCGCCGAGGAGGCTATTCCTCCAATTGAATCGTTTTACGACAGTCTTCACGATCGTAGTTGCACCCCCGAGGAATACAGTTTTGCTAAAAAAGTTTGGGCAGCGGGAGGGTGTAAAAATGGATTTGACTACTGCAAGCTGTATTTGTCGAGTGACGTGTTAACTTTGTTAGACATTATGTGTAAAAATACGGATAAAATCTATGAGGAGTTTAATCTTGATTTGGGGTATTATTTTTCTTCGCCTCATCTAGTGATGGACCTCATCCTGAAAATTAGTGGGGAAAAAATCGGGCTGATCACTGACATTGATCAGCACCTGTTCATCGAGAGGTCAATGAGGGGGGGTTTTGTTTTTCACGGAGACCGTATCTTGGAAACCGATCCAACGGGGGAGAAGACGGGGACAAAATCAAATGCAGTTTTCCTCGATATGAATTCTCTCTACCCCTCGGCCATGTCCCATTATGCACTACCTTGCGGCGACTATAAATGGCTCAATGACCCTCAAGCTCCCCATTTCCCCAACATTGACAGTGTTGAGGAGAATGGACCGGTTGGATGGTTTTTTGAAATTGATGGAGAGATACCAGTCGAGCTTCACGATTCAGTAAAGGATTTTGTTTTCCCATGTATCAATAGACCTGTGACTAAGGACTCTTTGAGTCCTCGCAATAGGCGTTTAGTCGAGGTGGACGGATTGCATTGGGCGCCTTCAAAACAAAAACTTATTGCTGACCTTCTGCCGAAAAAAAACATAGTTGTACATCATGTAGCGTTAAAATGGATGTGTAACAATGGTTTCAACGTCACAAAGGTTCACCGAGCACTCGAATTTAGTCAAAAGCCCTATTTGAAAACGTTTGTTGACACTTTTGTCAGCAAACGTTCTGCAGCAAAGTCGAAAGCTGAAAAAGAAATTTATAAACTCGTTTTGAATTCAGCTTTCGGCAAAATGTGTGAGAGTGTTCGTAATAGGAATCGTTGCGACGTTGTGACCGATCCAGAACAATGTGCTCGAATTATTGCCGATCCCAATTACACTTCCTTTACAATCATTGGCCCGGACATGGTACTTTTGAATAGGAAAAAAAGACGCATTGTCCTGAATAAAAATATTGCTGCAGGCAGTGCTATCTTGGAGATCTCAAAAAAGCTCATGTTGGAATTCTACTACAATGTGGCTAGGGTACAGTGGCCGGAAAAGGGGCAAGTAGAGGTCTGCTACGGTGACACGGATTCTCTACTGCTCAAAGTAAAAACATCAAATCTAATTGATGATTTGGCGCACGGTGAAATTATCAGCTCACGGATGGACTACACCAATTGGAGTGTTGGTCTTTACCCTGAGCTAGTAAAACGTCGGGCGCCCAATCAACTTTTATTTTTAAAATCTGAAACGGGTAGCGACTTGATTTCCCGTGGTATGTTTGTAGGTCCGAAGGTGTACTTTATACAGACACATGACGAGGAAATCAAGAAACGTTGCAAAGGAGTACCCACGCGCTATGTGGACAAGAATTTCAATATGGACATTTACAGGAATTGTATTACTGAAAATACAATTCCACGAGCCAAATTGTTGGCAATTCGTTCGTTGAAGTACAAGAACTATACTGTAAATGTAGAGAAAATAGCCATGAGTACCATTTCCGACAAGGTCTATGTTTGTCAAGATGGTGTGACCACCCTCCCCCTTGGTCACTATTTAACTTCAGACCGGACCGAATGTATTGCCCACCGTGAAAGTCTCGGTTTAAATAAAGTCCTGTAACTAATTTCCTAAAAACCTTTGGGGGGGGGGGGCCTCGCGGCCCGGGGGGGGGGGCCTCGCGGCCCGGGGGGGGGGGCCGGCCGCCGCCAGCGCGGGAGGCGCACCGTCACCAAAGTTATCTTTTTTTTGGACTTAGAGCAGATTTTTTTTTTTTTCAAGTGCCATCTCTAATTTAATGTTTTTTTCTCTATAAAAAAAAAAATGTTTTTCTCTCTCTGTACCTATGTAAATGTTGTTGTTGTATTTTTATTATAAATAAATTAAAAAAAAAAAATTTATTTTTTCAAGTGCTCTCTCTCTAATTTAATGTTTTTTTTTTTTCTCTGTAAACAAAGTGTTTTTTATCTGTGTGTACCTATGTAAATGTTGTTGTTGTTGTTGTTGTATTTTTTTATTATGAATAAATTTAAAAAAAAGTGTATTTTTTCAATGTATTGTTACTTTTTTATCTGCATATAATAAAAGAAAAAAATATGATTCTTTGTCTTTTGTCTTTGTCTTCTGGAAGAACAGAGTAGTAGGGAAAAAAAAAAATTATTTAGTCATTAGACAATTAGGGTCTACAGTTAGTTGTTCTCCAGGTGAACTGTTGAAAGGAACATGTATCAATTTAAAACACCGTTCAGATCGTTTCTGTGTGGGCCCTCAATGTCGGGCAAAACAACACTCTTAACTAAAATAATTAAAAATTGTGATAAAATGTTTGCGGAAAAGCCGAAAAAAATCTACTATTGCTATAGTATTTGGCAAGAGTCGTACAATAAAATAAAAGCAATTGCTGCCATGGGATCGATGCAGATACAGTTCATACAGGGACTTGACGTTTTCAACATTATTGAACCAAACTCTTGGCTGATCATTGACGATCTGGCTGAATCCATTGAACAATGGTCCCAGCAAATGTTGCAATTGTTCACTGTTCGCTCTCATCATGAACAGATTTCCGTTACTCTGGTTCTACACAATCTCTTTCATCAGAGCAAATGTATGCGAACACTTGCTTTGAACTGTACCTACTATATCATCTACAGAGTTGTTCGTGATTCTAGCTCGCTAATAACCCTCAATAAACAAATCTATCCAGGTGCCCCTAAATTTCTGCTCTCAGCATACAATCAGGCAACTAATAAACCCCACGGTTATATCCTGCTGGATCTTAATCAAAATACACCCGAGGATCTGCGTGTGGTCACAGATATTTTCGACAATGAAATTACAGTATATCTCCCGGTGAACACTAAAAAGACCTATTAGTCGCTATCATGACACTGAAGAAACTACATGAAAATAGACACTTGTTTTCAGTTCTAAGCACTTCAAAACCTCAGCTTAGAAAAGCAATACTCAAACATGGTATTGACAATGATTTCATTAATCTAATATCTGAACTTTGTTTAAATTTGACCGAGGGTAATGTTCAACTACCAGAAGTAGTTAAGCAACAGGCAAAGCAACATCGTTCCATTGTACGTACATTGGCCTCTAAAAAGAAAGGAAAGAATTTTAAAAGGAAACGACTTCTTCAGGCGGGCGGTAGCTTTTTCACGCTTTTACTGCCAATAATTGCAGGACTTGTAAACAGTTTTCTCTAGTGAGAATGGCAAAACCCTATAAATTGACTCCAATAGAACTCGCTCTCTCACCCGTCGAACACTTTGAGGACAATCTGAGTAAATTCCTCGACAATGAAACTATTGATGATGATAAAAAACTGATTTTACTTCAAGATGCACTTCGCCGAGTGGACAAACACTATCGATCAAAGCCCACTGCTGCTGATCCCAAAAAAGAATCATCTCCTCAAGAGTCTCCTGCTGCTGTTGCTGGAACACAATTAAAGAAGGAGGAATTGGATTCAATTGTATTGAAAATTGGAAATCTAATGCCCCACTCATATCGTGAACAAAGTAAACGACTCCTAATCTATCTCTTGGAAAGTGGTCAAATTCAAGTTGAGAGCAATGGGGAAAGGATTATAATTCAGGGCAAGAGCTATAATCTACTTGATTTAATGTATGACATGGTTACAAATCGTAAAGGACTATTATCATTTGACACTCATCTATACAACTTTCTAAATACATTAAACTTCCCCAAAAGTCTTATTGGCAATAGACAAATTCTAAAAAAATTAAATGAACGTGCATCATCATCAACATTAAAAGATGAACTTGAAGCAGAAGAAGATTTTAAATCAATTTTGGAAAATACTAGCACACCACTGATAGCTAGACAAAAGCGAAGACGTATCAAGTCAACGTCTCCGCCACCAGCAGCAGCCAGTATACAAAAGGGTAGCGGACGTTACACAACGTGTTTACGTTCGAAATGGCTGAAGTTCTGAAAGGTGTTTATGAAAATATTGGCGAGGCGGGGAGTTTAAGTTCCCCCACAACTCTTTCCAAAGTCACGGGTGTTCGCACTAAAAGTGTACAAGACTATCTACAAAATGAACCAAGTTACACTCTGCATAGAAATCATAGACTTCGTGCCAATCAATATCGAAAAACTAAAGCCTTTTACCCATTGGATATAATGCAAGCAGATCTCCTGACTCTAGATGAGCTTCAAAGACGTCACAATACACCGTACAAGTACATTCTACTTGCAATCAGTGTTTTTAGTCGCTATGCATATGCAATTCCATTGCGATCAAAGAGAGGTGTTGAAGTTGCTCAGGCCATTGAAAGTATTCTCGAAAAGGATTCATATAAAAAAATTCAAACGGATCGCGGTAGTGAATTTGTTAATCCTCATGTTGCAAAAGTACTAGAGAAATATAGTACACTGCTCTATCATACGCACAGTCCTATAAAGGCTGCATTGGCCGAACGATTGATAAGAACTATTCGACTTTTAATTTCAAGATATTGTACATTGAAAAATACGCCGGCTTTTATTCATGATCTAGATAAAATCATGTTGATTTATAATCAACGACCTCATCGCTCATTGTCCAACTCTACACCAACGGAAGTTCATCATTCGGATCATAATACAATTGACACCTTTCTTAAACAATATTCCAATGAATCAAAAGTCAAGAAGAAGAAGAAAAATAAATTCAAGGTTGGTGATACTGTTCGAATTAATAGAACAACTAATGTTTTTGAAAAGGGGAATTACTTGTGGTCCACTGAACTTTTTAAAGTGGCAAAAATCCTAGACACTAAACCCATAACTTATCGCCTGCGTGATACCAAAGATGAAGAGATTCTCGGCGGCTTTTATGACTATGAATTGCAAAAAGTTAAAAATGCTAGTGAAATCTATCAAATTGAAAAGATATTAAAGACACGTACTCGCGGGGGTAAGAAACAGTTACTTGTTCGCTGGCTAGGATACAACTCTGATTTTGATTCTTGGATTGGTGTTGAAGATATTGACAATGCCCAATGATTTCTATGTAACTTTCATGTCCAACGTTTCCGATCCTCTCTACAATGACTTGAATACGACAAGTGATTTTTGGACAAAACTCTCACCCGCCATCAAATTTGACGGTGCATATGAAGTGGCCCTTGTCGACTGTATCCTCAAAAATACCTATGACATCCTGAGAAAGGATCGTAAATATGAAATAAAAATTAGACCGTTTGAATTCGGTGATGAAGGTGCAATGGCAACTTTTGACTCTAATCAGTACCCTATTGCTAACATCCCCTACAGGGAATACAATAACATGCATGAACTGTGTCGAGTTATCAACAAAAAAATTGCAAGTCGAAAAAAAGGTGGTTTCACTTTCAATTACTCGACAGAACAAAGGAGAATTTATATTACCAATCCATTTGAGAATGAAAGAATTTTCCTCAATGAGAATTTACGTGAGGTTCTTGGTTTTAAAAAACGTATTATTAGGACAGAAAATTTCAGTGGTAGTGACCAAGTTATCTATGCAGACTATGCACCCAGCTTCTCCACGGACACTTGTATATTTCTCTACGCTTCATTTGTGGAAACATCTCGGGTTGGTAATTCAAATGTTCCCCTCCTACGAGTTCTTGAACGAAAAACCAATCAAGAACATGTTCACCACTACAATATAAAGCATCTTCAGTATATTCCCGTAAACACTTCCTATTTGGAACTCTGTCAGTTAACACTAAGAACCGAATTAGGTGATCCAATAGCAATTTCAAAAGGCCTAGCAGTGATTACATGTCATTTTCGACCTATTGTCAACGACAAAGACGGTACAATCACCTAAAAAATGAACAATAGAAGAATTCCATTTGTCTGTCCCGATATTGACTGTTATGTTGGTGCTTTGAGTCCACGTCAAATAGGCAATGGATTGGACTACTACAAGGGGCGTACTACAATGTCTGGCTATGGTCTTGGTAGCTGGTTTGCTAAGCTATTTCGTTCTGCACTACCCCTTGCCAGAAAATATCTTGTACCTGCTGCATCAAATTTTGCTGCCTCCACACTACAGGACTGGGGGTCGGGCAAGAATTTCAAGGAGAGTGTTAAAGAAAATATTAGATCTTCAGCAAGAGCCGTTGGCGAACAATTAAAATCTCGACAAAATGGGGAGGGATTGAAAAGGATGCGTTCGCGTCATTCACTCATCAGTCTCCACCCAGGCAGGAAGCAAAGGACATCAACAAGGACTTTGAGAAATAAAACAACAAAGGCCAATAAGCAGCAGAAGAAGAAGAAGAAAAAGATCGTTAGATCAAAGAAGGATTTCTTCTCTTAAGATGACTTATCTCCCTCACAAGGAATCATATCCATCAATCACTTCCTCATTGAATCTATTCAATGCTGAAAATGTTGATGTCAGTGTCAAGTATGGCTACTATGAACAATTTCATCCCCAACAGCCCCTCTCGGAAAATATACACTTTCAAATATTTTCCAATGAAGACTATTTCATTGATTTGTCGTCAACATTTATTGATTTAAATATTGTGGTGAAGAAAAAGTCAGATAATACAACTCCAAATGCCGGTGATGGTCTCTCCTATGAAAACTGTATTCTACACAACCTATTCAAACAAATTAATGTATTTATTAATGGTACATTGGTGAGCACCAGCAATAATTTATCCAACTATGCAAGCTACATACAATTTATGATGATGACGCCGAAGGTGTACAAGGAGATGAGAGGACAATCATTGGGCTATGAATATCGAACAGGTGTTGATACTGACGGTGAGTTGACCACTGCAGTGACCCAGGAGTATCATCTAGTTGGAAAATTAAATCATGAGATATTCAATGTATCCCAATGGCTACCCCCCAATGTCAAGATTGACATAAAGTTACAGATGGCCCCATCGAATTTCATTCTGAGAAAAACACTTCCTGCAGCACCCGATGCAAATGTTATTATCACATCGGCAATTCTCCACGTCCGAAAACAACAAGTTATGAGCTCTGTTGCATTGGCAGTGGAAAAGCTAAGAGCCAATGGTAACAACATTAAACTTCTTGTCCCCCATACAATCACCAATCAACGTCACATTGCCACCGGTTCTCGTAGCTATAGCGATTCATCGTTTATCAATGGAGAAATCCCTTCAAAATTGGCTTTGGCCTTTGTGAAGAGTGGCAGCGCCGTTGGATCCTGGACTGAATCCCCCCATGATTTTAATTTTTTCGGTCTATCTAGTCTTGTGTGCAAAGTGAATGGTATTCCACTGTACACTCTATCATTTGACAAAAAATCCTATAGAACTCTGTACGAGTTGACCATGCAATCCCTAGATCATGACTCTCAACTATTTGAAAATGGAATAACCGAATCAATGTTTTCAAAAAATCATGGGGTTATTGTTTTGGACTTGTCAGGCACACAGGATATGAGCATAGTACGAACTGGGAATGTACGTTTAGAGTGTACATTTGCCGATGCTCTGACTGAGAGTATCACGCTAATATCACTGAGCCAATTTGAAACCTATTGGGAAATCACACCCGACGGCAGTGTTCTACTAGACCTTGCACCATGAACACAAATCAAATAATCAATGTATTTAGTATGGACCCATACATGTCCCAATACAAGTCCTATTGCATACCCTCGGACTTCATTGAAAAAATTCCAAGTGTTAACAATATCCTAATCATTGTTAATAGCAGTCCATCAACTTTGAAGACTGGTCATTGGCTATGCATCTTTCAAACGGCGAAGAATATTGAATTTTTTGATCCTCTTGGACTATCGTATAAATTCTACGTTCCATACATCAGCAACTTTATTGAAAGCAGTGGGAAAACCATTATTCAAAATCAACGAAGAGTACAGGATTTAGCGACTAAGACATGTGGCTTTCATGCACTACTCTTTTTCATGTTCAGATGTCGTGGCTACACCTACAAGCAGTTTCTCAACATCTACGTTGACTTACCTCAATTGAACGACTTTCTAGTGGAGAATATACTTACAAGTGTATTTAATATTGATTTTAGTGCCCTAAGAATAAAATGTTCTAAAGATGTATGTGAAATTGTTTATTAATAAAAAAAAAAAAATTATATACATGATAAAACGACTTTTCTACTCTTTTAGATTTCATCCACTACTAGGTATTTGTCGACAACAACTAGTGCAGGTAGATTATTTGAATTCACAGTGTACTGATTCTGATGTACTGCAATGTCAGGGTCACATTTTCTACAGTAGAGTGTGACTTCACTCTTGTCATATCTCTTTGTATAGTCAATGATACTATTCGCATTCATTCTATAGAATTCACATGTTTCAATTTGTGTATTTGAAGCAATTTCACAAACAGTGTCCTCAAGTGTCGAATCACATTCTGTCACTGCCAAATAAAAATCAGTGGGCTTATAATCATAACACCCAGTGTCTTCACAGCAATGACGTAGAAACCATATTCTCTTGTTGTTCCAACAGTTGAATCGTTGACCTGGTTCCTCCTCCCAGAACAATCTAAAACCACGACGATACCAATCTCGTAGCAGTAAACTAAAATCACGGTTAGGATTCTTTCCAATCATACCGGGATATGTACTCTCCCACTGCTTACATTTTTCATAATGACAATTGGAACATAGGTGGCCTCTAGGATGAGAGTCACACACCTCTTCAAGACAGGAATTACAACCTTTAATTTGTACAGCATATCCTCTATGCAATTTACACGGGTTGCATAATCTACACTTTTCATCATACTCCTCAATCATTGTGCAATTCTCACATGATGACCAGCTGCCCAGTGAGTACATACATAGTGGGCATGTATGGAACATTTTGTCATGTGTTGACGCTCTCACTGCCACAATGAAACTGAGCTAGCAACATCAAAAAAATTGTCTGAGATAGAGAGAGAGAGAGGAGTAAATCATCCTTGAGCACCATCTTTCTTATGAAAAAAGTCCTAAATTTCTAAAAACTAATGTTTAAAAGCATATCCACAATATCGTTTTGCTGTGTCGTGATCAATATATCAATAAATTGTGTAAATGCATTTGGACCACAATGTAGAAGCTTCATACAATAGTCTAATGATGGAGAATCAGTTTTCATTATATCGACAAGCATCCCCCGAGAAAATATCTTCCTTTGAATAGACAACTCTAGAAAATCATCATCTAGAATCAAACGCTTTTCCATAAGAACTAGATTCCTCATGATTCGATCTTTCTCGAATCTATCCATTTTTTAGAGTCCTAACTCTCTCACAACCAACTTCAGACTAATCAGAATCTCTTTTTTGTACTCAAAATATACGCTAGTCTACTATAGAAAAAAAAAGAAAAAATACCATTGATTTAGAAACAGTTTTATTGAACATAATTACAATAATAATAATATTCACTGATGCATTTTGTTCTCATCAATATATTTCGATAGAACATCTAATGCTGACCGAAGTTTATTTATATGGAGAATATTTACTTTTCCAGCAAAACACAGCTGTTCCTCCTGCTTAAATTTGCTTAATGATATCACATATCTAGCATACATAGTGTCCCATTCAAGACATAGTCTACAGCCAGCAGTTATTTCCACAGCTACATTAGGTACTCGTATATCGTTGCTGCTGCTGCTGTCGGTTCCATCATTAATCTCCAATAGTGTAAATGCACCACTCATTTTTTTTTCTCCACTAATATCCTCTCAAATAAAAACTATTCTCTTTGAATCCAATTCTTTTACTAATATGAATTGTAAAGAAAACTATTCCTTATATTCAAATCCTAATCGCCAATCAAGTTATACACGTTCCTCTTGGCAAAGAGTGTGATGACCTGTAACTACTAGAAAAACCTGTTTGGTACGGGGGCGTTGTAGAAATGGAAGGTAACATACTACTGATATTACAAAGGCTTGTTCCCTTTTTAATAGTCGAAAGTGATTGGAGGATAACTAACACCCCTCTCAAAAAGGCTCATTCGATTTGAAATTCAAAGGGCTAGTGCCCCTTTTAATAGTCAAAAGTGATTGGAGGGCAACTAGCCCCTCCCCCCCACACCCATCATTTCCCCAAACACATCCAATCAAAATTTTGAGATAGCCATTTTGTTCGACGTAGTTTAAAAGTCCAGAAATTATGTTTTTGAGGATGACACTTCCCCCACAGCCCTCATAGCCATTTTGTTAAACGTAGTTGACAGTTCTGGAAATTAGGTCTTTGATGTTGACGACCCCCCCCCCCCACAGCCCTCCAAGCAAGGGTTGTAAGTAGTGCCCTGGGGGCATATAAGGTTTTTATAGAAAGCCTTGTCGTAGAAACTTCAAAAAAGGCTCATTTCATTGGAAATTGAAATAGCTAGTGCCCTTTTTAATAGTCAAAAGTGATTGGAAGGCAACTAACACCCTTTCCACGCCCACCATTTATCCAAACACATCCAACCAAAATTTTGAGATTGCCATTTTGTTCAAAGTAGTTGAAAGGTCTGGAAATTGTATATTTGAAGATGACACTCCCCCCACAACCTCACGGTAAGAGTTGTAAGTTATGCCCTGGGGGCATATAAGATTTTTATTGGAAGGTTCGTCGTAGAAACTTAAAAAAGGGCTCGTTTGATTGGAAATTCAAAGGGCTAGTGCTCTTTTTAATTGTCGAAAGTAATTGAAGGGAGAATAACCCCCCTCTCACGCCGAGCTTTTCCCAAAACACTTCCAATCAAAATTTTTAGATAGTCATTTTGTTCAACATAGTTAAAAGTTTTAGAAATTAGGTCTTTGAGGATGATAAACCCCTCAGAGCAACGGTTGTAAGGTATAACCTGGGGGCATATACGGTTATCATAGATAGTGATGTCGTAGAAACTTCAAAAAGGGTTCATTCGATAGGAAATTAGAAAGGCATGTGCCCTTTTTAATAGTCGAAAGGGATATAAGGATAACTAACACCCTTCTCACACCCACCATTTCCCCAAAGACATCTAATCAAAATTTTGAGATAGCCATTTTGTTCGATGTAGTTAAAAAGTCCGGAAATTATGTTTTTGAGGATGACACTCCCCCCACAGCCCTCAGGGTAAGGGTTGTGAGTTATGCCCTGGGGGCTAATAATATTTTTTCATAGAAAGTGTTGCCATAGAAACTTCAAAAAGGAATCATTCGTTTGGAAATTGAAAGGGCTAGTGCCCATTTTAATAGTCGAAAGTGATTGGAGTGCAAGTAACCCCTCTCTCACGGCCACCATTTCTCAAAACACATCCAAAAAGAATTTTGAGATAGCCATTTTGTTCAGCGTAGTTGAAAGTTCTGGAAGTTAGGTCTTTGAGGATGACAATCCCCCCCCCCCCGCCCCCAGGGCAGGGATTGTAAGTCATGCTCTGGGGGCATATAATGTTTTTATTGAAAGTGTTGTCGTAGAAACTTCAAAAGGGCTCATCCGATTGGAAATTGAAAGGACTAGTGCCTTTTTTAATAGTAAAAAGTGATTGGAGGGCAACTAACGCCCCTTTCACGCCCACCTTTTCTCCAAACATATCCAATCTAAATTTTAGCCATTCTGTTAAACGTAGTTGAAAGTTTTGGAAATTGCGTCTTAGAGGATGATAACCCCCCCCCCCCCCCCCCCACAGCCCTCAGGGCAAGGGTTGTAAGTTATGCTCTGGGGGCATATAAGGTTCTTATAGAAAGCGTTGTCGTAGAAACTTCAAAAACGGCTCATTCGATTGGAAATTAAAATGGCTAGAGCCCTTTTTAATAGTTGAAAGTAATTGGAAGGCAACTAACACCTCTTCCACGCCCACCATTTATCCAAACACATCCAATAGAAATTTTGAGATAGCCATTTTGTTCAAAGTAGTTGAAAGGTCCGGAAATTATATATTTGAGGATGAAACCCCCCCACAGCCTCAAGGTAGGGGTTGTAAGTAATGCCCTGGGGGCATATAAGGTTTTTATAGATAGCGATGTTGTAGAAGCTTCAAAAAGGGCTCATTCGATTGGAAATTAGAAGGGATTGTGCCCTTCTTAATAATCGAAAGGGATTGGAGGATAACTAACACCCCCCTCTTTCCCCAAACACCCACCATTTCCCCAAACACATCCAGTCAAAATTTTGAGATAACCATTTTTTCAACGTAGTTGAAAGTTCTGAAAATTACGTCTTCGAGGATGACAACCCCCCCCCCCCACCACAGCCCTCAGGGCAAGGGTTGTAAGTTATGCCCTGGGGGCATATAAGGTTTTTATAGAAAGCTATGTCGCAGAAACTTAAAAAAGGGCTCATTTGATTGGAAATTCAAAGGGCTAGTGCTCTTTTTAATAGTCGTAAGTTATCTGAGGGAAAATAAACCCCCTCTCACGCCGACCTTTTCTCCAAACACATCCAATCAAAATTTTTAGATAGTCATTTCGTTCAAAGTAGTTATAAGTTCTAGAAATTAGGTCTTTGAGGATGATAAACCCCTCAGAGCCCTCAGGGCAACGGCTGTAAGTTATGCCCTGGGGGCATATACAGTTATTATAGATAGTGATGTTGTAGAAACTTCAAAAAGGGTTCATTCGATTGGAAATTAGAAACGCTTGTGCCCTTTTTAATAGTCGAAAGGGATTGAAGGATAACTGACACCCCTCTCACACCCACCATTTCCCCAGAGACATCTAATCAAAATTTTGAGATAGCCATTTTGTTCGACGTAGTTAAAAAGTCCGGAAATAATGTTTTTGAGGATGACACTCCCCCAGAGCCCTCAGGCTTGTAAGTTATGTCCTGGGGGCATATAGTGTTTTTTCATTGAAAGTGTTGTTGTAGAAACTTCAAAAAGGAATCATTCGAATGAAAATTGAAAGGGTTAGTGCACATTTTAATGGTCGAAAGTGATCGGAGTGCAAGTAACCCCCCTCTCACGCCTGCCATTTCCCCAAACACATCCAAACAAGATTTTGAGATAGACATTTCGTTCAGCATAGTTGAAAGTTATGGAAATTAGGTCTTTGAGGATGACACCCTCCCCCCCCCCCAGCCCCCAGGGAAAGGGTTGTAAGTTATGCCCTGGGGGCATATAATGTTTGTATTGAAAGTGATGTCGTAGAAACTTCAAAAGGGCTTCTTCGATTGGAAATTGAAAGGGCTAGTGTCTTTTTTAATAGTAAAAAGTAATTGGAGAGCAACTAACGCCCCTCTCACGCCCAGCTTTTCCCGAAACACATCCAATCTAAATTTTGAGATGGCCATTTTTTTAAACGAAGTTGAAAATTCTGAAAATTACGTCTTCGAGAATGACAGCCCTCCCCCCCACAGCCCTCAGGGCAAGGGTTGTAAATTATGCCCTGGGAGTATATAAGGTTTCTATAGATAGTGATGTTGTAAAAACTTCAAAAATGGCTCATTCGATTGGAAATTAGAAGGGCTGGTGCCCTTTTTAATAGTCGAAAGGGATTGGAGGATAACAAACACCCCTCTCACACCCACCATTTCCCCAAACACATCCAATCAAAATATTGTCATATTCATTTTTTCAACATGGTTGAAAGGTCCGGAAATTATTACTTTGAGGATTACAACCCCCTCTCAGCCCTCAGGACAAGGGTTTTAAGTTATGCCGTGGGGGTATAAAACCCCCTTCTCACGCCCACCATTTCCCCAAACACAGCCAATAAACATTTTGAGATAGCCATTTTGCTCAACGTAGTTAAAAGTCTTAGAAATTATGTCTTTGAGGGTGATAACCACTCAGAGCCCTCAGGGCAAGGGTTGTAAGTTATGTCCTTGGGGCATATAAGGTTTTTAAAGATAGTGATGTTGTAGAAACTTCAAAAATGGCTCATTCGATTTTAAATTAGAAGGGCTTGTTCCCTTTTTAATAGTGGGCAGTGATTGGAGGATAACTAACAACCCTCTCACACCCACCATTTCCCCAAACACATCCATTCAAAATTTTGAGATAGCCATTTTTTTCAACGTAGTTGAAAGTTCTGAAAATTACGTCTTCGAGGATGATAACCCCCCCCCCCACAGCCCTCAGGGCAAGGGTTGTAAGTTATGCCCTGGGGGCATATAAGGTTTTTATAGAAAGCTTTGTCGCAGAAACTTAAAAAAGGGCTCATTTGATTGGAAATTCAAAGGGCTAGTGCTCTTTTTAATAGTCGTAAGTGATTGGAGGGAAAATAAACCCCCTCTCGCGCCGACCTTTTCCCCAAACACATCCAATCAAAATTTTTAGATAGTCATTTTGTTCAACGTAGTTATAAGTTTTAGAAATTAGGTCTTTAAGGATGATAAACCCCTCAGAGCCCCTTAGGGCAACGGTTGTAAGTCATGCCCTGGGGGCATATGCGGTTATTATAGATAGTGATGTTGTAGAAACTTCAAAAAGGGTTCATTCGATTGGAAATTAGAAAGGCTTGTGCCCTTTTTAATAGTCGAAGGGATTGAAGGATAACTGACACCCCTCTCACACCCACAATTTCCCCAAAGACATCTAATCAAAATTTTGAGATAGCCATTTTGTTCCACGTAGTTAAAAAGTCCGGAAATAATGTTTTTGAGGATGACAATCCCCCCAGAGCCCTCAGGGTTGTAAGTTATGTCCTGGGGGCATATAGTGTTTTTTCATAGAAAGTGATGTCGTAGAAACTTCAAAAAGGAATCATTCGAATGGAAATTGAAAGGGTTAGTGCCCATTTTAATAGTCGAAAGTGATCGGAGCACAAGTAACCCCCCTCTCACGCCCACCATTTCCCCAAACACATCCAAACAAAATTTTGAGATAGACATTTCATTCAGCATAGTTGAAAGTTCTGGAAATCAGGTCTTTCAGGATGACACCCTCCCCCCCCAGCCCCCAGGGCAAGGGTTGTTAGTTATGCCCTGGGGGCATATAATGTTTGTATTGAAAGTGATGTCGTAGAAACTTCAAAAGGGCTCATTTGATTTGAAATTGAAAGGGCTAGTGTCTTTTTTAATAGTAAAAAGTGATTGGAGAGCAACTAACGCCCCTCTCAAGCCCAGCTTTTCCCCAAACACATCCAATCTAAATTTTGAGATGGCCATTTTGTTAAAAGAAGTTGAACATTCTGAAAATTACGTCTTCTAGAATGACAACCCCCCCCACAGCCCTCAGGGCAAGGGTTGTAAATTATGCCCTGGGGGCATATAAGGTTTTCATAGAAAGCGTTGTCATAGAAGCTTCGAAAAGGGCTCATTCGATTGGAAATTGAAATTGCTAGAGCCCTTCTTAATAGTCGAAAGTGATTGGAAGGCAACTAGCACCCCTTCCACGCCCACCATTTATCCAAACACATCCTATCAAAATTTTGAGATAGCCGTTTTTTTCAAAGTAGTTGAAAGGTCCAGAAATTATATATTTGAGGATGACCCCCCCCCCCCACAGCCTCAGCTTAAGGGTTGTAAGTTATGTCTTGGGGGCATATAAGATTTTTTTAGATAGTGATGTTGTGAAAACTTCAAAAAGAGCTCATTCGATTTTAAATTTGAAAGGCTTTTGCCCTTTTTAATAGTCGAAAGTGATTGGAGGATAACTAACACCCCTCTCACACCCACCATTTCCCCAAACACATCCAATCCAAATTTTGAGATAGCCATTTTGTTTAACGTAGCTGAAAGGTTCTTAAATTATGTGTTTGAGGATGACAACCCCCTCACAGCCCTTAGGGCAAGGGTAGTAAGTTATGGCCTGGGGGCATATAAGATTTTATAGAAAGTATTGTCGCAGAAACTTCAAAAAGGGCTCATTCAATTGGAAATTGAAAGGGCTAATGCCCTTTTTTAATAGTTGAAAATGATTGGAGAGCAACTAACGCTCCTCTCACGCCCATCATTTCCCCAAACACGTCCAATCAAAATTTTGAGATTAACGTAGCCATTTTGTTTAACGTAGGTGAAATTTCGGGAAATTAGGTCTTTGAGGATGATAACCCCCCCCCCCCCCACAGACCTCAAGGCAAGGGTTGTAAGTCATGTCCTGGGGGCATATAAGGTGTTTATAGAAAGCGTTGTTGTAGGAACTCAAAAATGGCTCATTCGATTGGAAATTGAAAGGGCTAGTGCCCTTTTTAATAGTCGAAAGTGATTGGAAGGCTTGACATTTTTATAGTTAAGATTGATGTGGGTACAATAAATTATTATTATTTTTTTTTTTAGATCAGGGCACTTCATATCAAAGGAGTTGTCGTAGGAACTTTGAAAAGGGCTCATTCGATTGAAAATAGAAAGGGATAGTGCTCTTTTTAATAGTCAAAAGTAATTGGAGGGCAACTAATCCCCCTACCACGCTCACAATCCCATTTGCCCATTATGTTTAAAAACTAAATGTTGCCTTAAGGTTAAATCAAAATGCACGGTGTTAGTGCTTATTCCCAATATGATATCTCAGCAGTATCCCAAGAACGACTGATGGTATTATGTTCAAACTTTCGGGGCTACTTCTGCTCTTAAAATTTAACCAAATCAAAATAGCGTAAGTGTATCCAAGCTATCAAAGAAAGTAAACAGATTTTTTTTGCGAATGGTATCAAGTTTTTTATTTTAGGTTAACTAGAAAAGGTATGAAACTAAATTAAATACTACTATTTGTGCCCAGATTTTTAAAAGGGTGTATATTGTTAAAGATTGCTGAAAATTTTTCTCCAGCATACAAATAGCAGGCCAAACTATGAAGTCTTAAAAAAACGAAAAGATTTAAATTATTATTTTCTTTTTCCCTGAAAAGACTATGTCAATATAAAACGACCAGAAATTGTTTTAAGAAACTTTTTCACAAAATAAGTTTTCAAAGAAAAGTAAAGAACTCCATTAAACCAAAACTAGCAAAAATAAAACCAAATAATCTACCAAGTGTGAAACTACCATAAATCAGCATCGATAAATAAATGAAACCCAAAACGAACAGGAATTACAATAAATAAACAAGTCAAACTCAAAACCAACAGAAATTAACATGAGTAGGGCTCAAAACCCCTATGCCTTCCCAAGGCCAGAACATAACTTGCACTTTACTGAAAAAACACAAATGAATGTGCATTGTCAGTTTACTATACATATACTGGTATTTAGTAAGCAAAATGTTAATATTTTCGATTTATTAAAGTTATAGAAGCAAAAACATTTATATTTTTTCAAGTAGAGTGCAAATTAGGAACGTAATAGGAACTTGGCAAACTTGCCTCCCGTTTCCATACTGAGCAAAAGGACCTCTCACACAACCAGAAAAATTTGGTCCTAAAATTTAACTTTTCTAGGGTTTGGGCATCTTATCCCCCCACAAAGTCCCACTGACTTCCTCTACCCCAATAACTGGTATGTATTCAATTACAGTATAACCGTTAGTAATACTGCATATACATTCCAAATAATAGTTCTTCATTTTATATGGACTGGGCTTATGTTTAGGGACGAATGCGAAAGTATGACCTTTGAAACTGGGTGGATATTTAAATAGTCTTTTGGTAGCTCTAAGCCGATTGGCAATCTTAGGTTAGACTTGGTCCTAGTATTTTGGCCCTAATCGGGCCAAAATTTCTGTTTTGCAGCAATGCTGTGGTCGGAAACTTGTAGGCTATATATATATATATTTTGTCAGTAATTCTACACCGATTAATTATTTCAAAATTATCAATGATAGCATTTTGAGCCTGAAATTTGGATCTGCGGCACAAAAAGAAATATATGCATCTCAATATCATTTGTTCCTTAAATGTGCTCTAGAATTTTTAATTCTCGTTCAAAAGAGCCCTCTTCTCATATTGGGCCACTTTGTTTCGTTTGTTGAAGTATTTCGTTTTTCTTTTGCAACTTCAATTATATATTTTATATCCTCGTCGATTTAGAGGGACAAAATTTTTTACGACAATTTAATAAATAAATTAATAAATAAAAATTCACGATCGGAAAATTTTCTATAGTTCGTTGCACTGATTATAGATGACTGCACAATTCTCGCCAGTTCTTCCTCTTCTTCCAGCTTCCGCAATGTTATCTATCGGTTGGTTTGTCCTGATTTCATTGACATAGCCGGCAGCAAGTCTAAAATAAGAAAAAGGAGATTTGAGAGAAACAAATTTACAGTATTTTTAAATAAAAAAAGTAGCTAATATTCCCTGAGCTATTTTCACTCGATTTGTTTTTGCACCGATGTTCTTTAGTTTCGATTGTTGGTCTGTATTCGGATCATAGGATGATCTTTATTCAACTTTCAATGCAAGATAAACAATTATTCATCTTATTCTTTCAAAATGGGGTCGAAGTATCAAAGCCGTATCCAGAAGGGAGGGAGTACCAGGTCTGAACCCCTACCCCCCCCCCCAACAAAAAAAATGTCTGATTCGTAAAAAAGTAGCAAGGATGCATATAAACAAATTTTGATGCTTCTTGTAAGTTTTTTGTTCCCCCTTCCAACAAAATACTCCCCTCCCCCGAACAATAATCCTGGATATGACCTTGAAAACCATACATTTTGTAGAGTTTATTGCTTGATATATGGTCAGTCACACGAGTACCCAATTTACAGCATAAGTACCAATCTCGGTTACATTTTATGCAATCCAGATGACGTTCTATGCAATTTTCATCTTTTTTTTTGTTCAAATTCAGCCCAAAAAATGCCATAGAGCCAAGCAAAATTTTATATTAAAAGCTCTATGCATTTCAGAAAAGAGGACAAGGCCCATCCGAATATGTGCTTAGCTCGACATCAATTTCTAGCATCATTACTTTGGATCAATCAAGGTTTCTTACAAAAGAGGAAGCAAATTATGATTGGCGGAAAATTATCATGCCTGGATAAAGATGTCTAGCTACAGCATTTTGGGAAAAAAAATATATGCCTTCCAAGCTGCATAAAATTGGCGTGGGGATGGTGGTGTTGGAGGGACTCTGGTCCACTTTGATTCTATAATTACTCAGTTTAAAAATCTTTGCGTGATTACAGTTCGAAAACGATAAAATATATCAACTTTCTACAATAATTTTGCAGCAAAGGCGGGGGGGGGGGGGACATTGGTACGACCGAAGGCCAAAATTCTGTTTAGGAAAGAAGAAAAAAAATGGTTATGAATATTATACTGACAATTACGATAAAATAGTTTTTAAATAGAAAATAGTTACAGTATAAAATATCTACGGAAAAAATTCTAGTTTTTACTCCTTTCTCAGTGAAACGGTTTGTGGTAGCGAACTGTAAGTATGCGGTTCAATAGTAACCGAAACTCTATGAAACCGAGTCTTGGCAACAATAGATACATCAAAAGATTCGAATTCGGGTCTCAAGGTCAATCGATTGAACTTGTGTAGTTTAATAGAGTTATATTTTGACAAAAATTGCCCCTTAACACTTCTTAAGATACCACACTTGAGCAACTGATCGCCAATTTTACAATTTACTTATACCAACCGAAACGGCATAATGTTCAATTTATGTCGAAACCACATTGCAATCATACTTCTTGACACAATTTCAGCATTTTGATACATTTGGCAATTTCATAATTTTGCAATATGTCATTCTATAATGCTTTATGAGCTTTCGAATTAACCACAAAACAGCTTTATAAATAAAAGGCGTTTAATTTATCTGTGACATTTTTAATCTTTCATGAATAGGACAGTAAACCATGACTTATGATATATTCTATTGACAATAAATGAAACAAAAGGAAAGACAGAGAGAATCGTGAAAAAAAAGAATTAACCTTGCAGTGCCGGTTTAACTACTAGCTGACTTGCATTGAGTATTGAAAACACGTAGAAGGGAAAGCACAAACTTGCTGGAAAAGTGATGCATTTTGAGAATATTGCGTACCAACTACTTTTGACACAACATTTTCTATCATAAAAACTAAATAGAAAAGTAATTAAATTAGATTAGAACAACAGATCGTCCTATTATTTTATGTGGCGTTCGAATTACTTTGGATTAGCTGATTAAGGATGCCAGAGTACGGTGGTGAATAACAAAGCAGGTTCCGCGGACCACCGGGCCAGCCGTCAATTGCTGATTGCCACTGCTGCCGTGGGCCTGCCCACTGAAAGTTAAGTTGATTTTTCTTCTCTTTTTTTTGGTTTTTCTCTTAGTAGCGAAGTAATGTCAAAAGTCCAACAGTTCCAGCTTGCGTTAGCGAATTTTAAAAGATTCCCGCTGTGGCCCGTAAGAATTATCCAAGTTTCAAAGGATAAAAAAGGAGTCTTCAACTACTTAGTCTTTGCGTATGGAGATCACACAGAGTCGCGCCTAACGGAGAATAGTCTCATCTCGTTTGAGGACAATTACTGCGAAGCATCTACAAAAACTGATAAAAATGTTGGAAGTGCGTTTAAAGAGGTTAACCAAAACCCGGACATTTATAAGACGGCTTCCAAAACTTTCGTGTCGCTGAAAGCAGTTTCTTCTGAACCATCTACCGCGGATTTGCTAGCTAAAATAGTCGCAACTGAGGAAGAAATCGCTAAGACAAAAGAATCAATGATGAGCACGATTACTAAGCAAGTTCAAGATAAATGCGGAAACGACCGAACTCTGAAAACTTCTGTTAAGACTATCATGAGTGAAATATACTCGTCAGTGTCACTTGAGTTTAATCCGAAGCTAGAGCAATTGTTGGTATCAGTAAAGAATATCAAAGGACTGATTGAAAATTTAGAGAACCGAATTGCAAAATTAGAAGTGAAAATTGATGATTATGAGCAAGAAAAACAGCTTGGAACTCTAGTTTTTCACGGTATTAAGCAGCAGCCGGGTGTTGACTTGAAGTCGACCATTCTGAATATAGCCTCGCAAAAGCTGGGGCTTTCCGGTATCTCTGATTGTGATTTTGCTATGGTTTACAGGTCGAAATTGAATAACCCAGGGTCGGCAAACGATAAAGTTGCACCAGTGTTCGTGAGATTTTCTACCTGTGAGACGGCCCGTGAAGTGTTTGCGAGTAAATCAAAATTGGCTGGTTCGAAAATCTTTTTGTCTGAGTCTCTAACCAAGCGCCGTCATGATATCCTGAGTGCCGCGAGAGACAAGTCTGGCGTGAAAAATGTATGGTCAGATCGTGGCCAGGTTCTCGCAATGCTTCCGGGTGAGCGAGCTGCTCGTCGAATAAACTCGCTTTCAGGTTGTGTTTAGTTTGTTGTTTATGAGTAGTTTGGTAGTGTTTATCTCGTTAAGATGTTCTATATTGCTCTTTATTTATATTTTTATTTTGTTGGTTATTTTTTGATTTCTTATGAGTATAAATATCGTCCCGTTTGAGCGCGGAAAAGGGATGAATTATAGGATTCTTTTTTGCGTAAGTTGATATGAGTAGTAGTTTACGTGGAAGATTGAGTGATTTGCAAAATAATCCATTTAATGTTTGTGATTACTTGTTGACGGATATTGGAAATGATGGGTCGCAAATTAGTTTTCGTCCATCTCTTGATAGTAAATATCGCCAGTTATCAGCTTTGGAGGAGTTAGACCGGTCTGGATTTCATGCATGTACATGGAATTGTCATTTAACCCTGGCTTTCATTGTCCGATAGGATTTGGATTGGAAAATTAGAATAGCTTTGGACATTTGGAAGGAGGGTAAGATAGAAACCTTTAGTATAGAAATTCAGTTTGAAAATCGAGCTTGCATTTTTACTGTTGTATATAAGCCACCAAGTGCATCATTTGAAGAGTTTGCTGAAGGATTTGAATGTCTTGCTGCAAAGGTAAATAGATCTAGTCAAGAGTTTATATGTATGGGAGACTTTAATTTTGATTTGTTAAATATGCGTGGACCAAATTTGGATTTTTTGAGCCTGATGATGTCAAATGATTTATACCCGACCGTGAGCATTCCAACGAGAATCACGGATCATTCGGAAACGCTCATCGATAATGTGTTTGTGTCTTCAGCGATACTAAGTAAAGCGTGCTGCTCTGTTGTTATAAGCCCAGCCTCCGACCATCTTCCGGTTGTATTGCATTTGAATTCTGAAGTGAAGAAAAATAACAGAAAGAATAAAATACCAATGCATGAACTGAAGCCAGTTAATCTGAAAAAAATTGAAGAACAAATTAGTGTTATTAACTGGGAAACAGTACTGAATGAAGATCATCTGTCGGAAGCATTTGAAAAGTTTAACCAAATAGTGTCGAATATTTATGATAGCACGTGTCCGCTTAAAGAAACAAACGCCAGAAAGAATAAACCGAGAAAACCATGGTGTGATGAAGGTGCTTAATCTGTTTAATATGAGAAATGAGGCGTGTGAGGAGCATCTGAATCATCCGCAGAATAATGAGCTCCATGTGATGTATAAAGAGCTAAGGAATAGGGCAAATGCCCTAAGAAGGAAAAAAAAGAAGGCATATTTTACAAATGTATTTGAAGAAAGTAAAGGTAACCCCAAAGCAACATAGCAAGTTGTGAATGATCTTCTAAAAGGTCCTATGAAGCCATCGGAGCCAAAAACTGTGCTAAATAATAGGACCTTGGAAGAAACTGAGGAAATCTGCAACGCATTTGGACAATATTTCTCTGAAATTGGCTGCAAGATTCAAGAAGAAGCAAGGAACTCCCATGTTTTTGAATCAAGCAGTTTTGTGGATGAGCGAGGAAGAGGTTTCGAAATGAATTTACAGCCTTGTACTGAAGAGGAGGTACGCAAAATTGTTAGCACGATTAAGTCAAACAGTGCAGTAGTTGATGGAATGAGACTTAGAACGCTCAAGTCGGTTCTGGTTTATTTGCTTCCTGTCCTCGTATACCTTATCAATATTTCTATGGAAAAGGGGATTTTTCCGAGTGCGCTTAAAATAGCTAAAGTTGTACCGTTGCACAAAGGTGGAGTCAAAACTGACATATCTAATTGGAGACCAATATCAATTCTCCCGATTTATTCAAAAATTTATGAAAAGATTGTTCATCACCGGCTTTACGAGCATCTGATGAAAATTGGTGTTTTACACGATGGTCAATTTGGCTTCCGAAAAGGACATTCGACGACGCAGGCAGTCCAGCATCTTCTGGAAAATATTAACTCAGCACTTGAGAATGGCGAGCAGTGCAAGGGCGTTTTTATTGATTTTAGAAAGGCTTTCGACACTGTTGATTTTAAGATTTTATTGGAAAGGCTGTATTATTTAGGCATAAAGGGTAGTGTTTTAAATTGGTTTGAATCGTATTTAAGTGAAAGGAAGCTACAAGTGACTTTGAGTAACAAATCTTCTCAGCCGTTTCCCATAAAGTGTGGTGTTCCACAGGGCTCAGTTCTTGGTCCTCTCCTGTACCTGATATTCGTAGACATAATGAGATTCTACATTCCCAGAGCTTCAGTTACTTCGTTTGCTGACGACACGGCTTTAGTGATTGCAGCAAAGTCGCTGCAAGAGCTCTTGTTCAAGGCGAATAAGGCGCTTGATGGCCGACATGAATTTGTTTGTGCTAGCCTACTTAGTGTCAATGCATCAAAACTAATTTTATGATGTTTACGAGGACTGGTTCTGCTCCCACTCTCCCTTGTGTCATTATTTACAATGTCCTACTGCTCTCACAAGTCGAAGAGATCCGATATCTGGGATTCATCCTGGATCGAAACTTGAGTTGGAGAAAACACTGCGACATCATAGCATGCAAGCTGGCGCGAGGCCTTGGTGTTCTGAACCTTTTTCAAAATTTTTTATCTTTGAAAATTCTGCTTTTATTGTATTTTTCATTAATAGCGCCTTATATAAATTATGGTTGTTTGATTTGGGCGAGTAATTTTAGTTGCAATTTTAGAAGAGTTCAAGTTCTGCAGAATAAGGCTATAAGGTTGATTGGAAGGTATGATCGTGGTATTGATAGCATGAATAACTTTTTAGAAAGTTTAAAATTTTAAAGGTTGGTGAAATAAGGGATTATCAAATTGGAGTATTTGTATTTCAGTGTCTGAATGGTCTTGCACCGGATTTTTTTATGAATATTTTTAAGCCTAATTCGTTTTATCACGATTATTCGACTAGGAGTGCGGATAGTCTTGCATCTGAGCCACGGAACACAACGAGAGCGAGTCAAGTGACCAGACACATGGGCCCGTCAGTTTGGAATTCGTTACCAGATTCTGTTCGTCAAGCTGAAAGTGTGCCGCAACTTAAACCCCGTATTAAAAATCATTTCTTTTCAGGAATTTGGTAGTGTTAAAGGTTCGAGAGAAGGCTTCTTTTTTTTGTAGATATTTTATTTTTATTTTTTATATTTTATGCCATTATATTTTATCATTAATTTCAGTTATTATTATTGTTATCCCCCTTTTTCATTTTTTTTTTGGTGTGTTGAATTGGCATGCATGGTATCCAACCGGTCGCTTTTTCAAGCATCTTTTTGCTTTAGTGCGACTTGTTGTCACATTGAGTTGTTTTTTTGTTAATAAAAATGTATGAACCTGAACCTGAAACCTGAGATAAATTTTATTCTTCAGTTTTTGCTACCACATCTCAGTGTCCGACGTAGTCTCAACTAGATATGGCAATCCTACTCTTAAAAGGTTCTTCAATAAAAACCGAAAAGCCCAAAATGTATTTTCCAGTGTCTTAGGTCTCCCATAAAATTTATAAGGGAAATGGAAACTTCTTGGGAGGGTGTGAAGAGGGAGGCTTTGAATAGATTGAGATAAATGAGGAGCATGCGTAGCTGTGCTGGCCTCAGGCGGCTTGGTGCTTTATTTTTTATTTATTTATGCATGGATTTTATTTTCTGTTGAACATAACAATGGTTTTACATTTGTTAATTAGGCTTATCACACTGATTAACTTTAAATTCGTGAAAATGTAAAGTTGATCCTGATTGGTGGATCATTTTTAGTTGACCAATCATAGACTTTTTTTGCGTTCTTACGTTAATTAGATTACTTTACGCAACGATAACGTGAAACAGCTTTAAGAAAATACTTACGTGCCAAGTTGACAGAATAAGTATCCACTCTCATTGGCCTCATTGGCACACTGCCGATTTGCTTCACACATAACTCTTTGTGAACAGGATTCTTCATCGCTTTTCATTGTGTTGACGTAACCCTGCCAGAAACAAGTAATGTTTAAATATAGCAAGATTTTTTAGCAACTAGTTTTAGAACAAGTTTGTCTTTAAAAGTTTGATTCCTTACCCTTATAATGGTGCTTTCAAGTGACAAAAGAAGCAATAAACAGCAGGATGAAAAAACAGAATTCTAAGATCATAGGGAAAAATTAGAGTGTGTATACCCCCCCCCCCCTCTTCTCTTAATATTTCATTAGATCAATATATATGGTTTTTGCAGAACAAATGACAGAATCGCAATTGGTTGCGATTCAACGAACTATCGTTGAGAATTTTTAGCCAATCCTCTCCAGAATAAAAATTTGCTTCTTTGTCATGATTATAGTGTCATGATTATGTTGTCACGTATCAAAAGATAATAGTAAAAAACTGCGAGTTTTTGAACGCGCTCCGCTTCTTCCGTGAGAAAACATTAATATTTGATTTAAGTTTTGCTTCTTATTCTTACCAAACAAATGTCGAAAAAAAAGTTATGAAATTACCAAGGACGTATCCAGGATATTTGTCCAGGGGGAGTACTTTTCCTCTTTTTTTAAAACTTGTTAAAATTTGTTTATATTCATTTTTGTTGTTTTTTTATGAGTCAGAAAAAAATCGGGGGGGGGGGGGATCTAAAACCAGTATCCCCACCCCCAGATACAGCCTTGGGAACTACCATTGACAACTAAAAAAAAAAGAAACAAAAGCAGCCGATGAAACAAACCTTTTGCTCGACAAAATCAACAGTTGCCCCGAAAAGTCGTATGTGAGGTCTTAACATTCAGATAACTTCCAAAAACCATTTGCTAAGCTATACTCATTAGGGGAGGATAAACAGAGCAATGTTGATTAAGAGGATCAAAGTGTGATCAAATATGCAATGCCTGCAAATACGACCTTTAGTCATGACCAACAAAGAAATATACTTAAATATGATACAAGTACATTAATTGAAACATAAACTGTAGAAATATATTAGAGAATCTTATTCTTTTTGAGGAGCTATTAGGGACCTTTTGTGGAGCCATAGGGCTCTGATGAACTGTTGAAAAGTTTAGAGAATAAGAATTATTTTTTAATTCCACCTCCACTTTATTCAGCCAAGGCCGTACCCAGAATTTTTTTTTCGGATGGGGTTTTACTGATTTTTTTTTTTTTTTGGGGGGGGGGGGGGGTTAAACAAAAAAAACTCAAAAAACGCATACAAAATTTGTTAATATCCATTTTTGTTACGTTTTTATGAATCAGACAAACATTTCGGGGGGGGGGGTTCAAACCCCTAAACCCCGTTTCTGGGTACGGCCTTGCACTCAGCTATGTATCTATTACCTATACTTTAATACTAATGCTTAAGAAAAACTCCGTCAAAAACAACTAATTACACTTAATGTTAAAGAAATGAAATAAAAAAATGTTCTTTCTTTTTTAGTATGATAAAAATATAATATTTTGGAAACAAATTTGGGCTATATATTTGCACATTAGGGGTGGAGGTAGGGGTAAAGTAGAGCGGGTCTGCATGCAAAATGTGTTAGCTACAATTATTCTAATATTATGCAGTAAGAATTGTTTTCTAACTTTACACTGTCCAAATACTTTACCCCCCCCCCCCCCCCTAATGTGCAAATATATAGCCTCAGTTTACAGTGGGTCAATATATGAACAATTTCAGCTGCAGGGGCTATATCATACTAGTGCCTTTTTTTCAATGGAACTGAGAGATACCATAAAGAAACAGGGATTTTGCTTTTGAAAAAACAGCGACTTAACCAATTTTTAAAATTTTTATTGGACTAAAATCTCTTACAAAAAAACAACGACAAAAAAAAAATCAAGTTTACTGTTCTTTTCACTAGTTCAAAATTTCACATAGCAACAGTGGTTAAACACACCAAATATAAGACTAAAAAGCGCAGGTGGGCTATTTGGCTTTCCTTTTTAAATCATGGCTTCAACCTAGTAAAGAACAAACCACAGCCCATATTAAGCAAAAAATTAAAAACGCTCTTTGAAAAAAAACTGTCAATTGAGGACAATTTACCATTTTAAGGCAATTCAGGAATGATGACTGATTTCAATTAATCTTAATGGTAAAACTGTATTGCAACAAAAATTATGAGAATTTCGAAGGATAGCCTCACAATCTTCGAAAACGGTGTCAGATCAAAATAACAATTGCATCATCTGAATTTTCATTGTCGAAAATTCCTACTGTAGAGTTACAGCCCCCCCCCCCCCTTGAAGAATAGGGAAAATCTCTTTTTGCATGAGTTAGACTGATGTGCCCTCTTTTTTTTCTTCACCGCTAACGGGGCACTAGAACAACATCAAGAGCTGTTTAAGGGTTCATTCGAAAGAAGTTGCAATATCTAATGTCTTTTGTAATTAACAAAAGACACTATTGTAATAAAATACAATTTTGACAAAAAAAAAACTGCATCTTCATATACAAGATGATGTAACGCACATACCTTATGACAAGGGATATGATGTCATAATTAATCCATTCTGTTACCTGATTTTGTGAAATATCGTCAAGTGCACATTTTAAATGATACCTTTAAGGACTAATGTGATTGGCTTATGAAAATATGTTAAAAGGATAAACCAATCGAATTAAAACACGCTTTTTAACACAGGAGTAAAAGGCACTAATCTTTCTTTTTCTCTTTTGTGGTACTTATATATGTACTGGTGTTTTCCAGTCTCATAAATGTGATATATTATAATAATAAAATTTATGTTCCTTCTAATTTTCCTTCTTACCTTAAGGATAGTAACAGAAGCAATCCCTACATCGGCAAGAGGATCTTTTTCTCCAATTGACCTGGCCTGCGAGGACCTTTGGCTAAATGACATGCGTAGTGCATCCAGTAAAGATGTTGCAAGCTGGATTAACTGAAAAGAACATAACGGATTAAAAGCAAGAAGTACCACAGCATTGACAGTTACCCCAAAAAATTAGGCTGTCTCTCCCGTCAAACTTCTCTAAACGCTAGGGTGGTATTTGTCTTTTGTTGAAAACTATAAAAATAGCTTCAATAAATAGCTAGTTCACGCTTTAAAGTTTAATTTGGTTACTAACTGTCGTTATTTTTGAATGAAAGAAATTAAAAGGGGAAAAATAAGAAATACGGCTATAGATTCAGCTTTTACTTCGGAGAAGAGGATTGTTCCAGCCACTTCGAGGGGAGGGAGCGATCAATTATAAAAAAAAATATATACGTTTTTCTTTTTTAGCCATAAAATAGCAGAAAAGCACAATCTTTGTTTCACATTTTTGGGGGGAGAATGGGAAACCCTTCCCCTCCCCCTGAGTACCGAGATGTAAAAAAATAAGGTTTTAAAAAGTAAATAGAGTAAGAGTTTTGCTTTCTTTACCGAATTCGGTAAAAACGAGAGTACTTTTGACTCTAAACTTTGACCCCCCAAACAACAGTTTTAAGTAGCTCTATTGTAGCTCTATTCTCATTGGAATGAACTTACTTAAAACTGGGTTCTATGAATCGACAGCTCTGGTGCAAGGAAAATATAATAGTATAAAAAAGAAGGATATTTCATATTCTGTGTTTTTTTTTAATTTTTTTCTGTTGAAAATTGAATTGCTTCGTCTGTAACGATGTGTATTTCAATGATCCTAACTAGAAAAATGCTGATGGACAAGTTTTGTTCAATATTTGGTCACTAGCCTGTCGTTGTGACTATGTGATTATTATACTGTAGTGATTATGTTACTTTAATAATACTTAAGTGATTAAGCACGGGTCCTCCGAAAAATAGAGGAAGAATTTCTTGATGTTTTCCAGAGAAATTGCCTACTGATTGTTTCGAGTACCCGACTGACTGACCGTATTTCAAACAGTGGGCTGTGCGAAAAGTATGGTTTAATCTCGCTTTCTAGGGCTATAATGAGAGAAAGGTTGAGATGGCTAGGGCACCTTCTGCGAATGAAGGATGACAGATTTCCAAAGATTGGCATTTTCGACCAACCGTCTAGGGCTAAAAGGAGAGCAGATCATTCGCGGTTAGGGTGGGAGGATGTCGTAAAGAAAGATTTAAGAGAAATGGAAACTTCCTCGGAATGTGTAAAGAGGGACGCTTTCAATAGACTTGGATGGAGGAGGAGCGTGCGTAGCTGAGTTGGCCACAGGGGGATTGGTTCTGCGGTGAGTTTTTAGTAGTAGTAAAATGATACTTTTTTTACTGAATGCCAAGTTGCTCCAAGGCAGGTGCTGATTTTACAATACTGTGGTTACGAAATATGGGACAGCACCCTAGCTATATGATGTCTACTGGTTTCAAAGCACTGAAGGTGACCCAGTGGTCGTAGCTACTTTTTTTTATTGAATATTCGCTCACTCCAAGCTGTTTACTAGTTTAAGAAGACTGCACATATGGGATATGGGACGGCATTTTTTTTGTACGCCTTGTACTGGTTTTACAACACTGTAGATGACCAAATTGATTACAGATAATTTTTAATCGGCTTGCTCCAAGCAGTCTACTAATTTTTACAAGACTGTAGAGAGACCCAGCTGACTGTGGCTGCTGTTTTACTGAATGATGTTTTGCTGCAAGTCGTCTACTTGACTTACTTTACTTGACATAAAACTCTTGCTCGGCAGCATCGCCAGCGTTGAGGGAACCAGACGTCAGCGCTGTTAGTCGTCTCCAGAGCGGCCTGTTTTGGGCGAGGATAGGAGCTTCGCTGGGGTCAATGTCCAACGCTGTGAGTTGATCGTGGATGATATCTGCCCATCTCATACGTGGTCTACCTCTTGGGCGTTTCCAGCCGTTTGCAGTTGGATCGAAGTCAAATATAAGTCGGGTAGGTGTTTCAGTGGGTAAGCGAAGTAAATGACCATACCAACGCAGCAAGCGAGACTTTAGCTATATGGAAAGGGGTGGTAATTTAAAGGATTGGATGTACCCAGTCGAGCCACCTAACGTGTTCGATTTTGCGGAGGTGTTTTATCTGGACAGCATCTACCTTCATCATCTGTGACTGAGTCTAAGGACAAGTCTCTGACGAGTACAACACAAAACTTGCTACTGAGGAAGAGTAGATACGAGCTTTCATGAGACGGCTGATCTGGGGTTTGTGGAATATTGTTCTCAGTAGGTGGCCGAAAACGGCGTTCACCTTTGCCACCCTTGCTGATATCTCTGTATCTAGATTTCCGTTTGAGCAAACAATTGAACCAAGGCAGGGGAACTGCTTGACTATCTCAACATCTTGGCCACATACTTCTATAGTTGTCAGGGGGCTGTATGGTGTCTTGTCTACAGGTCTTGGTCCAGTATACATTTAAACCGAGTTTTACTGCAGCAGATGCTAGCGTTTCCAGGGCAGTTTTGATGTCAGTCAAATTTTCGCATACCAATGCAACATCGTCAGCAAAGTCAACATCTGACAGAACTCTTCCAGCAAAATTAATGCCAAACGGATGCGCCAGCAGTATTTTGTTGAGAACATGGTCCATGACACAGTTGGACAATTTTCTAAGGTACATCAGCAGACTGAAGGATCAGCCACAGTGACTGTCTGTCAATAGTGTCGAAAGCAGATCGGAAATCTACGAAGGCAATGTATGCCTTCCTTTTATCTTCTAGAATTTTCTCTATCAGCTGTCTAATTGTACGGATTTGCTCAGTAGTGGACCTACCCGGCATGAACCCAGCTTGCTAGTAGCAACGAAGAGGATGGAGGTACTTTTTTGCCCGCTTGAGGAGCAGCATGGCGAAGAGTTTGCCGGGTACCGAGAGCAGAGTTATTCCACGATAGTTATTACATTCTGCTTTACTTCCTTTCCTCTTGTAGACTGGCACAAGTAAGCTTGTCTTCCAGTCTTGTGGTATCATTTCAGAGCTCCAAAAAGTATTAAACAGCACTTGTAGCCAGAGGATCATCGATGGGTATAAGCTGTCATGTCCCCGTGAAGAAGGGCTTCCCGTCTGCGATCAATAATGGCGAGGGACTCGTGGCTGATCCAGTCTTTTTTCTTACGCTGCTTCATTCCAGCAACGCTAGTTGCAACTGCAAGAGAATTCTCTTTGAAGACCTTCCATGCCCATTCACTATCATCGCACTGTGTAAGAACCTCGTATCTGTTGGATATTTCGACCTGATACTGCTTAGCCAAAGCGGGGTATTGCTGGATACGGTAGGTATCAATTTTTTGAGGTGTCTGGCTGGTTTTTGTAGCTTTTAAGCGAAGCCTGATTTCGGCTGCAACAAGGCGATGGTCGGTGTTCCCAAGTTCAGCGCCTCGGTAGGTGCGACAATTCTTTACAGACGACAGCCATCGCCGGCTTATGATGATGTTGTCGAGCATCATCTTCGTTAATCCATCAATGCTATACCAGGCGTACTTGGCTATGTTGAGTCTCTGAAACCATGTGTTTGCAATGGTAAGATTGTGAACGATACAGCAGTTCAGCATTCTCTCTCCGCTGTCATTTAGGCTATCTACTGTTACGGGTTCAACAGCGAAATACCACAGGCCAGACTCATTTGGAATGCTAGCATTCATATCTCATAATTTACTTGAGATCATAATTTATTTTCCCACGGTTAGGGTGGGTTGTCTAGTGCATTGAAGAGTCGCGGGTTTGAGTGCCACAAATGTCAACTTTTTCATAAATATTTTCTATCAGTATTATTTTTCTTATGGCTTACAATAAATATTTAAGTTGTACAGTTCCAGATTAAATTCTTTCCAATTTATAAACCTTCCACGGGAGAAGTGTCCATATGCCAATTGCCTACACCGAAGAATCACCACAAATAGTATGACATATTGACCACACTTGTCATTCACATTTTTTTTTATAAACAGACATGACCGCCATATCGCTGTGCCACACAGCCATATGGCTGAGGCAAAAGCAAAATTGTAAAGATATTAAGTGGGAGAGATTGGCTAGAGTCACTATGGTCTAGCGGATCCTTAACGTTGTAAAATCCCTGGATTTAAAATAAATTGGCATGTAATTGGCATTGGATTTAAAATAAATTGGCATGTAAAATAAATGGTAAATTGGCTTACTTGCATTGCTGGTGGTACTCCTGAGTCCGATTTGTCAAGTGAGTCAGAAGACAAAGACTGCATTAACAATCTAGCTCCAAGTGCGATCAAATTCATCCAGTTAAAATTCCCCTAAAAATGTAACGAAGAAAAATGATAAAATAGTTAAACAGAGTTAATATTATTAGTGCAGAAATTAAGATTGGCGCTTCAAAATGTTACTGCTGTAGAGTAAAATCTTTACACTTTAGATTTTTGTGTTAAAAAAAGATTCTAAAAATTTGCCTAAAAGAAGCTTAAGGAGCAAAAACAATAAAATACCTATGCAAAACAAGCAATAGAAGGGTAGAAGCTAAATTTAGCTCTCCAAAATTTTACTATTGTAGAGTAAGAAACCTCTATACCCTAGACTTCGGTGTCTAAAATTTACCTAAAAAACCTGAAAAGAAGAAACGTAATAAGAAACACAATAAATTCAAAACGAAGAAAGACCCTTAGGAAACAGTCCTAGAAGCACAAAATCCTGGGTAACAATCCTAGGATTTAAAGAAAACCAAAGTCTTAGGAAACAATCCTAAGATATAAAAAAAACACAAAATTCTAGGAAAATAATACTAGGATTTAAAGAAACAGAAAATCCAAAGAGACAATCCTAGGATTAAAGAAAAGCAAAATCCTAGGAAACAATCCTAGGATTTAAAGAAAAACAAAATCCTAAGAAAAAATCCTAGGATTTAAAGTGTAGAAACTAAATTCAGAGCTTGAGAATTTTACGGCTGTAGAGAAGGAAATCCCAGTATTCAAGATTATTTTTTATTTATTGTCTTATAGCTAATATTAGAGCAATTGGAGGATTATTACTATCCTTTAAATAGAAGATCGCATTAGTTTAAAAAAAGGAGAAAGAGTTAATACATTTGGCGACCTAACATGATCTGGCCCATGGGCTAAACCACTAAGTTTTAAAATACTTGTTCTACGGCAGAAGTTTATTCGCCTCCCTTCTCAAGAAGAATAGCTCAGAGAATATTAACTATTCCTAAGGATTAAATTTACGCCGTTTTAGCTACATTGATAATCGCAAGTTAGTCATTATTTTAAATTCTTGAGTCCTCAGTCTTGAGTCCTGAGTTCAAATTCTTGAAGTTTAAATTTTCGCTTTCAAGAAAATCTCACTCTAAGTCAAAACATTTTGTTTTTAAATGTAACTTTAGAATAAACTCAAATAGAAGATAGAGCTATAGGTAAGGTAACAAACAAAAATTAATTAAGTACAGAAGGTAAAACAAAAACAAGATAAACAACAGGGGATTTATCTCAGACAGTTAAATTTATATAAACCTTAAGAATATTTTGGCTCTGTATCCAACAGCCGTCCTCAGAAAACTACGTATATAAATAAATAAAAAATTAGAACAAAATTGAGTCTTTAAAACTAAAACTGAAAAATTAAAACAGTCCCGGAATCAGTACTTTAGCGAAGTTCAACCAGGACTCGGTTTGAAGTAATGATTCTGGGACTGTTTTAACTGTAAGTTCTTGACCAATTAGATCTTATGAACAAGCAAAATTTTTGTTTTGGGGGAAAAACCTTATGTACAATTTTTTTTTTTTTGGGGGGGGGGAAACCTTATGTACAGAAAAAATCATTTCGGCCCCAAAAATTGTGGCTGAGAAAGGGCCAAGAAAATACTTTTCCTTTTAGCTTGAAACCTTCAAAAATCATTACCTGGGCCAAGCGGAACATGCAATCTTATGGAGGAGGAGGGTATGGACCTTTTGGAGGAGGGGTCTGGTTATGCACCAAAAACCTTACCACCCCTGATTAGTTTGAAATTGTCCTCGGAAATAATTGGGCTAAGGGGAGCCTAATAAAAAAAATTAACCCAAAAATGGGGCATAAAAAGGGCTAAATCATTTTTTAATCATGTCATAACTAATATTTATTAGCCCTCGGGCAAAGAAGACTCAACAGCACAAGACAAAAGTAAAAAAAAAAAAAATTATTCCCCAAAGAAGCCCACTAAGTCCCTGGGCCAATTAGAGCCTAATGCACAGGACGGAATTTACTTAGGAGTCACACCCGCCTGAAAATAGGGGCAAAAAAATGGGCAAAAACACTTTTTCTTCAATTTGCTTGAAACTTCTAGGAATAGGTTACTAGGCTTCAGACCTAAACGCTCTTGTTGGGATAAAAATCGAAAATTCTTACCATAAAATGAAGCTTAATACGTTCAAACTTGGAAAATATAAATTATTACAACATATACACATTTTAATTTGGACCTTACAAAGAACTTAAAAATTATATATTTCAATCTGGAAACTGAAAATTCACTCGTAAAAATGTGTTTGATTCTAAGATCGAACGTTTTCCTGTAAGACATACATCTCCAGTTGCATATTCTAGTCAATGATCTTTTTTTCGAACAGTTTGTATACTGAACTATAAAGACTCTTGCTAATAGTTGCCGAAATCTAAATTAGGAATATTGATCAGAAAATATATATACATCAACAGAATCTTCTTTTTATGGCGATTCCAAAATGCATTAAATTTAAAGCTACCCATCAAAAGTTACATGGCATTTCCCACCATTTTGTGGTACGAAACCACAATTCTTCCCAAAGGTCTAAGACTCATCAAGTAAAAATTTCGTGATATCGAATCGATTTGAAATTATTATGGTGGTGCATGGTTGTGCAAGAGCCGTTATGGAGGAGGGTCAGTGGATCCTTGCGTTGGTGAGGGAACTGTGCTTAAAGCTAAAAAAGAGGGGCTTTTGCCCAAATTTATTAACTCCCACGAGGCTTCATATAAATATAAAATGAGTTTTTTTTTTGGGGGGGGGAGGAGAGGTTTGGAAATTATCCTCTAATGATCCCCAGCATATTTTTGGACTATATCTGTAATTTAAGTGTTGCAGGGTGATAGCAACCCTCTTATAATAAACTATCTTTGTCTGTGTAACACAATAGACATGGTACATAGCATACAATTCTTAAATAAAAGATTCAGTACAAATAATTGTTGGCAAAAACTTGTATTAGTGCACTATGACGCAAATGTTGGTCAAAAACAAATTTAATCGATGGTTGAGACGCGTGGGAACTCAAAATTTAAAATGGCTCTAATTGGAATAAAATATCAGATAAAAGCAAAGCTTCCAAATAGCTTTTAAACGTTCAAAACATGTTCAAAGCTAAAAAAACATCTGGCCTCCTTTATCAAATAAAAATAAATAATCTGCACTACTATATTTTTCATTCTTGTAATTTTTCGGGGCTCGTGCAAATCAGACCAACCTTTCTTTTGGCACTATTCCTCTTTTTGGCACTTTCCATAAATAATAGTCAGCAGCAAGTTTATTTTGGGTAGCACGTTTGTTGATCGGCACAATCACTAAGAGCTATTTTTTGCTGGACAGTGGAAACACGATAGGATATTAGCGACACGCGTTTTACTTTTCAGACAGCCAATTGAATGCAACGTTCCCAAGAATTTTTTTTTTTTTTTTTTTGTACAAACTGCATTCTTACCTGGTCAGATTTGTCAATACCACCGGAGCCACCAAGGAAGAGTTGCATTAATGTTCCCATCATATTTACCCATGAAAATCCACCATTGTTACTCGTAGCTACCGCAGCCTAGAAAGTAATAAACAGTCAGAGACTTTTATTATTATAGTTATTCATTTATCACCCACGTCCATGGGCGCCCATAAGCTGAATTCCAGGGGGGGGGGCAAACCTCGTCTAATTGGCACTTCTAATGCTATATAATAGAAATCTCGGAACAAAAATATAAAAATAAGGCAGCATCATTCAGCCAGGGGGGACGCGCCCCTCTCCCCCTTAGGGGCGCCCATGCCCACATCAAGCAATAGTATGGTAAGTGTTGGAGAAACCCTAAACGAAAACAAACAACAGAAAGAGAGAGAATCAAAAGAACAACTCACAACTGAAAAAAAAAACTGGTAAGGCTGTGATGCAGAGAAATACGGACACATGCTGTATTTGAGAGCTTTCTGTACCGTACTTCCAGTCTTACTGTAATATCAGGAACTATAATTTTTAATAAGAATTTGTCGTGAAGTTTGCCTTTTTAAAGATGCTTTCTAATGTCAACTTGTTCCAGTTGATAACTGCTAATTTATTAAGAGTTAAATATACAGAGTAAAATATTAGTAAACCGATAAAATTTATTAGGTTAATAAAATTTATACAAGAAAAATTTGGCAATGAAAAATCATGATTTTAAGTCAGAACCAGGAAAATTGTCTGCTAAACCTGAAGAATTCTAACTTCAGTTACACATCATTGTCATAGTTATTGTGGAAGAACTCACAGAGATGAGTCAAGGCTCAGCTCACAAAGGCCCACTGCCTCCACGTAAAAAAAAGAATATATATATAGCACTAAAATCCACTTGGCTATTGATGCCCCCTTGGTATTTTTAGATCAGGCTCGGCATATGGCTTTTTACCTTTTACAGAGGAGCTTTATTCAGGTTACAACAATTAAAAGTAGTTAACAATATCTTATAAAGTAACAATTTACATTAGAAGATATCTCTAGGAAGAGAAATTTCCTAAGTGACACAAAATAAAAGCTAGGGGACATCATTTTGCCCATGAGGAAAAAGCTCTTGAGATATCCCAACTTTATACATAGCAGGTTAGGACCACCATTTTACTTACGTATTTATATAAAAAAAAATGTATAAGCAATATTAACTGCACATTAGGATCTAATTGTTTTGCTGATTCTCGTTATATGGGTTTTATTAACTTGAGAGTCACGCATTAGTAAAATATGCATTAGAAGATATCTTTAGGAAGAGAAATTCCTCAACAAATTGTTTTTTTTATTGGCACCCCCCCCCCAAACTCAATAAACCATAAATAATTCTGGATTCCTGCATGTATCAAGAAACAAAATATTTAAAATCGAAATAATATGTTTTTAGTTAAATGTTCTTTGGCCTGATGTAAATCAAAACTAAAAAAGAGTAAAAACACTAGATGCCGTTGGTTTTGATTTTCAGAGACGAACTTGAGTTTACTTTCTTATCAATTTCTCAGAATCTTTGACCAGAAGTATGATAAAATGATTTCTGACAGTTGGAGTCTGATAAAAGAATAAAGTCTGACAAACGAAGATGAATTGAAATCAAAATATATTTTACTACTTGAGGAAAAAGAACATAGGAACAAAAATCGATATTAAATGGAAGAAGTGAACCAGCCAAGAAAACTTTAAAATCCGTGAAAAGGTGAAAGACGAAAAAAATAAATAAATGAAAACTCACTAATCACGTTAACAATACCTCTGGTCAAATTGACTGGACACAAGTCCGAAAGTGTGTAACTTGAAAAGTATAACTGATAAAAGCTTCTAATTAGCAGTAAACAATAGGTTATTTATCTTACTTCAAATAGATATGCACAAATATAAATCTTTGAAAAAGCTCTACATTCTCGACTTCTTGATTCTCTAAATTCTAAACATTTTTTCATGATTTTCAGCCCGGTTTTAGGGTAAAGCATTGAACTGAGCATGCATGTGTAACTCTCTTGAATTATTTAAATTCAGCTCTTGAATTTCGTCCGATACCTGCCGAGACATCAAAGTACCGATTTTTTCGATGTACAGAAACCATTCAACTCATTAATGCACAAGATTCTTCATTAGAAACTGTCCCATACTGGCATAAGAGTGAGTACTTATTCTTATTATTTTTCATATTTATCTAGCCGAGTTATCTCAGTTGATCTGCTCTTTCGTAACCCTTCTTAAGTAGAGTTCGGCGTTCAACAGGGATCTGTCAGTGGATCGATGCTTTTTTTTAATCTACGTCAATGACCTTATTAATGGGGTTACAACTCCAAACATATGATTTGGTGTCTTCTTTCTCAAACTGCACCTACCACTGAGTATGGCAAAATTTCGTCTTTTTCGGATTCACTTATTGCTTTCGCAGATGACAGTAGTCCCGGTACAGTCGGTAGAGTTGAGTCTAGTCTTTGTTCAAAGACGATAGCCCTTTTTGAAAGAATTATCGAAGGGTTCAATGTAAATTACCTTGATTTAGAACTTTTTCGTCACTTGAAATATCTTTCATTTTCTTTCATACGTTTCTTTCATTCCTAGAGGCTGCAAGAATCTTCCATTCTGTTGATTTCTTCAAAAGAATGTTAAAGAATTTCTAGCTAATAATCGAGTCTTTTCTTGTGTTTTTTCTTTTCTGGTTTCTTCTGGATTTGATGTCTCTGGATTGGGTTAAATGCTTACTTGAGCTGGTGAGAACATGCGCTACTCCTCTTTCTGGGTCTTGATTTTGGGGATTTTTGAGGTGGGCAACAGGAGTTTGCAGTTTGTTCATGTTTTTCGCCAGTGATTTTTTCTCTGCTGTTCTTATCAATGGAACCTTGTAGTAAAGCTGATTTTTCCATTGTTGTTAACTTATTGTGAAATAAAAGAACCCAGAAATCATAAAAATGACCTTAGTCATCACAGTCGACCCAAACATCTGATGTGTGGGTGGGGCAAGCCCAACGATTACAGGGGCTATATGATCGACAGATATATCGGTCTAGTCGGGACGGACAGAGCTTAGACACTTCGTGTTTGGTAAGTCAAGTAGCCCTACCTGGAAGACCAGGGTCACTTAAGCTATCCGCCAATAGATCTACGAATTGCTTGAATCAAACGCGACCTAGTCCAATGAAGTTGTAGATGACATATAATCAGTTTCTCGCATAAAATCAGCAGGACACCTTGCTTGACTGAAAGTTTCTTCTTCTGTCTGTACGGGCTGTGATAGTGAATGACAAAGGCATTGATTCCAGTAGCCCTTAAATTCCGATGGAGGACACACGTTGGTCATCCACGAGTTCTGCAACTTCAACTGAGGCAACTGCACATTTCATCAAAAATATCAAAACCAGATTTGGTCTGAATCATCTCTGGTTTCCCAGAATGAGCAGCTTACACACCTTAAAACCTGGTTAACAGAAGAAGCCCCAGATTTCTACACTTTGTTGAATACGACACATAAATCTTCTCCCAGTCGAAGCCAAACATGTATATTTCTTTACAGCATCTTTTGGTTTCAATAAGTTCTGAAAGGATCTCTGATTTGTTCTTCTTGATCTTTCCCTACATAGTGAGTTAATGAGACGGTTTGAAAAAGACGTCTGCCAGTGGCACAATATTAAGCCAATTATCCATTGCAACCTTCCTTATGCTACCAGTGAAGAGCCAGCATAGTTCCTTCATGATGTAGCCAGCGAGGCTACATCATGAAGGCTACATGTTAAACCATGGCGATATAGTAAATATGTAGATTTTATGAGTGGGAATATAAATGTATTGGAGGATTAATCACTGTGTCTTTGATAGTGGAATTGCCATATTACGTCGTCGTATTTAGAGGTGTCGAGTTTTC
Source organism: Artemia sinica (assembly GCA_027921565.1). Taxonomy (NCBI): domain Eukaryota; kingdom Metazoa; phylum Arthropoda; class Branchiopoda; order Anostraca; family Artemiidae; genus Artemia; species Artemia sinica. The sequence goes on along the minus strand of CM051263.1, from coordinate 23,434,785 downwards.
TTGAGTCTTGTGAGGATTGAATTGATATTCTTGGCGTGTGTGAGTCTTTTCTTACCATGGGTAGTCTTCTCTACTCGTTTTCTTTTCCAGGTTATTCATTCATTTCAAAACCTAGAATTGTAATGCAGCGAGGTGTACTTGCTCTCATACTGAAGGATTGACCAAGCTAAAGGGAGAGGGATGATTTGACTTGTTCGATTGAAGGTAAGATTGAAACTGTTACGATAAAGGTGCAACTAGAAAACAGAAAGATTTTGTTTTGCCTGGTGTACCGGCCTCCTGGTGCTGTTCCTGAGCTCGTTGAGAGTTTTAAATCTCTTATGTCTGAATCTTTACGCCTCAAATTGATTCTGGATTTTCCGAAGCATAGCAGAGCACTGTCCATACATTTGGTAGCAAAGTCGCGGATAATTATCAGTTTCAACCCATATTTGGCTGGTTTGCTTTGTATGTACATATAGAAGCCAAACCTCCCACAAGAAGCAAGTTATTCATCTATTATCGCAGAAAGATCTGGCTTGTAATTTGCTTTGCAGTTGCTGATGATCATCTCCCATAGTTGAAAAATGGTAGAAAATGAAAACAGCCACAGGTTTGGTAACTAGTTATATAAAAGAAATAAAAAAAATACGAATAAACTCGAAAAATGCCTAATTTTCCGCAAGCTATAATAGTTGTTTGAACGCTAAATAAAAAAGATGTGTCTATAATGAAGAGTCTAACGGGTTAAGATTCATAAAGGGTAAAAAAGGGTAAATATGTAATTCAAAAACAGGATAATTTAGTTATACATGGAGGCTACAGATTTTGACTCTAAGAAATCACAGATTTATTTCCAGAATTCCACATCAACATTAAAGTGTTAGTTTTTTTTACAATTTATATACAAACATCGCCATACAGTCAGTTTTAACCCCCTTTATCTCTTAAACTAAACCGCAAATTACAAAGTTTGACACATCTTCTTTTACCACTCATGGCCAACAAAGTATACACGAAAATTCACACACCAGCAAAAAATTCTTTCAGGTGAAATTGAGGAAACGGTTGTGTATCAAGGTCAAATTGACCAGGTACTAGCATCCTAGGGTTAATGCAGGGACGTGCATAGGAGGAGAGCCTTGATGCTTTCCTAAAATCCTAAATCTATTGAATTTCTTGGCACTTCTTTTTCAAAGTAGTAGAAGGAGAAGAAGAAGTTTATTTAACAAACAAATTGCATGAATTTTTATATTTTTACTACTACCCCCTCAAAAAAATTATTACTGGCCCACCCCAATGAAAATAAATCTTCTGTACGTGCCAGCCTTAATCTTAATAAAAGTGTTATTTGGAACGTCCTTAAAAATACGAATTCCTCAATTTAATTTTAAAGACAGCTAAAGATGCTTGGGTTTAGCACGGCTCCTTATCTGGCCTCTACTTGTGTGAACATGAGTTAATTCTAAATCAGTTCTTTTGATATGTTTCAGTTCTTTTGATAGCTTATTTACTGGCAAAGCACCCTAAAAAGAAAAGAATGCTTACCGTTGAAGTTTCTGTCTTTTCTGTCCCTTCTATGGAACTGGCCTTCTTTATATTATTTGACTTCACTTGGAATTTCCTGGCTTGGTCTAAAAATTTGGGGAAGGCTAAAGCTGGAAGAAAAACTTGACTGCATAATAAAGCTGCAAATAGTAGCCCTAGGTTATTTGACCTCAGCATCCTGAAAGAGAAAAAATGCCTTATTACTTAAAGATTACTTAAAGATAAAATGCTTATAATATTAGAAAAGAGTTAGGTAATTGTCGTGTTACCAAATAAGTATTAGGTAATTCTCACTAAAAAAAAATTAGTCCTTAGTAGAAGATAAAATTTAGAAACACAATAAAACCAGTTAAAATAAATCTTAATTCTTATTTATACTGGCCATACCATCAACAGCAACAGCAAAAATCACATATAATCAACAGGGGGGGGGGGAGATAAAGTAAAGTGAAGGAATGTTAAAAATAATATAAGAAATCCTAAAAATACTTACTTATCTCATTCCTTAAAACGATTCACTTTGCTGTATCCCCCCACCTAATGTGCAAGTATGTAGACCAAATTATTTATTTACCAATCGTTTTGTCATACGTCACTCTTTTGTTTCAACTTGATCCCCGAAAAGGACAAAAAAAAAATTAAATAGCGGTATAGAAATTTCGAAAATAATTATTACACACTTTGGAGGAATAAGAACTTTTTCTGGCACGGTGTTCTAGTATATCTTTAGGTGGAATATTTTACTCTTTTATCACCATATTTTTCTTCTTTTCTCCTTGTTTAATCGATTAGGCTGTTTTCTTCTGTTCTGGGTTTTGTTACCCATACCGACCATTGTTTAATTCGTTATTTTTTGTTACCGTGGGTGTAGCTATGGTTTTTCCACTGGCGGTCAACTGGCCCTCTCGGTGGGAGGGGGGGGGGGGTCGCAAATTTAAGTTTTCTGTGAGAACTTTACTATAAACTCGATATTGAGGATTCTTTAATGGGATGGGCAATGAGATTTATTGCTATAGCTTTGCACACTCATGCCCTCCTTGCTACATCCTAGTTTGCTATTAGTTTAAGGGACGATATTTATGACTTGCTTAATTTTTGCTAAACAACTAATTGAAATTTTTACACTTCTGAGATGATTGCCAAAAAGCCAATGACCAAGCTGTGATTGAAGCTGAACTACCCGGATGATTCTCCCTTTGATAACAGCTTTGGAAACGATTTTGGAAAGGATCTAAGGAGCATGCATAGGTCAGTTACGCCCTTTAAACATGACAGTGACGAAAACTGATCTTTTGTACTTAAATCCATACATAATAGGTCAAAATAGTGGATGTTATATACTTATTTTGGTACTGTTCTAATATCTGTAAAATACGAGAGGCATCCACTCGACAAAAGCAAAGATGACTCTATCTGATGTTGTATAAACAAGTATTCAGAACTTTCTCACTCTGAGAACTATATTTAAAGTTTAGTTTTTTGGGGTTTAGGGGGAAAAGCCTAGGTTAGGTTACGTATTTAATATATGCTATGCTTTACCCCCACCCCCGCTAATGTGCAAATATATAGCCCAATTTTGTTCATAAACTATTATAATTTTATCATATTTTCTTTTATTTCATTAGCGTTAACCAAACTTCACTTCTCGCGCGTTTTACATATATTAAAACAGTACCCTTATTTTTAGTTCTAAGACTTTTCAAAGCTATCCGACAGGATTAAATTAAGGTGTACTCGTAAGTAATTAGAAATATAGTCTCAATTCTTTGGCATGCGTATCTGTAATGAAACCTCAAGTAGAAAAAGAAGATCCAACTTTTAAATATAGATCAAAAACAAATTTTCACTCTATTCATGAGGCGGATACGGATTGAGGTCAGCCATTTATCGAAGAATTTTTCTTTTGGAAAACCCGTCAGGAATTCCGGCAAAATGAGTGGTTTCATTTTGTATAATTGCATTTGCAATGCATGACGTAATTGAAAAAGAATCTTAGAACAATAAACATGTTTTGTTTTTCGTGGATTAAACACAAATTAAAAAAAACAAAAATATAAATTATTTTTTTTAATTAAAAGAAATTTATTTTGGTTAACTTCAAAGAATCAAAACAAAATACTAAATTGAATGACAGCACGGAGAAACAGAGTAACAGTAAAAAATATTGAGTACCAAGGATGGTTGTTTTTTCATGCTTTTCATACAAAAAAGTCAGGTATTTTGTTCTTTTTAGAAATCTAAAATACGAAATAGCAATAAGAGGTAAATCCAACAGTGAGTAAAAAAGGCAGGGTTATTTAACATCACTTATTGACATCAAGCAGTTTGTGGTAACAAATTATAACTAGCGAGCAACTAAGGCTAACAGTAACCAAAATTCATGAAAAAAAGGAGTTGTGACGAAAATACATACATTGCCAAATCTGCTTTTTATGATGATTTTAGATATTGAAAAAACATTGAATTTAGGTTACCGACCGAAAGTTATGAGCCTCATAAAATTTGCAGGATTTAAAAAAAAGGCAAAATACCCCCCAAAAAGAAGGTGATCTTGACGAAAATTACGCCACGAAAATTAACACATCACAAGATACCATTGCTGAAGTCTCAATCCCCTATTTACAAAAGTGCAAAATTGCCTAAGAAAAATGAGAGAAGGTTCAGCTAAACGGAAATAGGTTATTATTAGTAAAAAAAAAGTAAAATTGATATGCAAATTTCGTTTTAAACTATTCATGTACGGTGAGCAATCTTCAAAACCTGCATTAATTCAAAAACCTTCAGAAATTAATTTAAAAAAAACAATTTTTTTTTTTTACTGAAAGTAAGGAGCGACATTAAAACTTAGATCGAACAGAAATTATTCAGTATATGAAAGGGGCTGTCCCCTCCTCAGCGCTGCGCTCTTTACGTTAAAGTTTGACGCTTTCTCACAAATCGACTTTTTAAAATAATGAAAAACTTTAGCGTAAAGAGCAGGGCGTTGAAGAGGGGATAGCCCCTTTCATATACTGAATAATTCCCTGTTCGTTTGAAGCTTTAATGTTGCTCCTTACTTTCCGTTAAAAAAACAAGTTTTTTATTGATTTTTTAACGTTTTTGAATTAATGCAGGTTTTGAAAATTGCTCAGGGTACATGAATAATTAAAACGAAATTTGCACATTAATTTTACTTTTTTAAACTAATAATAACCGAAGTTTGATTTTTGTTCCAGTTATTTAAGAATGACTCCTGAATCACAAAGGCTGTTTAATTAGAATAATAACCACCTTTAAAAGTAAAAACAAATTAGCGTAAGAGCGAGCTATTGAGGAAAAGCAAACCCCTTCATATACGTAATATTTTCTGTACGGTTTAAGTTTTAATATTGCTCCTTACTTTAAGTTGAAAAAGCTTGTTTTTTTTATTTAATATCTTCTCTAGAGTGACACTCTTTGTACCTTTTAACAATTCTGAACAAAACGGCTATCTAAAAATCTTGATCCATTATCATGTTAAGTTTTCAGAGGCTTGATAGAAAAAAACTGCACGTGGGCTGGTTGGTCTCCGATCACTTTTAGTCGAAATAAGGGTACAAGAGCTTTCAATCGAACCCCCTCCGAAGGTTCTATGACCACTCCTTCCATACGAAGTGGCCAGGAAAAAAAAAACAATAAATGCGAGACACATTGCTCTTTTCACTAGGTAGTGCTAAAGCGTCCCCTCTGAATCCATTTAAAAAAGAAGCTCGTATGAAAGCGAAGAAATTTTCATATTTCGATTGCTAGGTTGAGGTACCTAGTTGTGCCACTAATTAAGTATTTAGATAATATTTATTTTTAACTAATTCAGACACTTTTTAAGAATCTTGGCCAGCACTAAAATTACTCAATTAGCAAGATCTCTTATAATAAGAATGTTACATATATGTCCATATATATATATATATATATATATATATATATATATATATATATATATATATATATATATATATATATATATATATATATTATATATATATATATATATATATATATATATATATATATATATATATATATATATATATATATATATATATATATATTTTTCCATCTGATTTATGTTCTATAAGCAAAAATATCCAGTAATTCCCTATCTTATTATCTACCCTTAGTTTATAATTACCTGCAAAAGTTTAAAAGTTTGAACCTTATTTAGACTGACCTAAATAACAACTCTGGAACAAAAAGCCGAATAGCCCCTCTAAAAGCACTTCTCACGAATTTGCTTCTAGGCATTCCATCTTTAGCTTATATGTACCCATTTGATTAGATTTAGTTAATTAAATCTAATTAATGTAAATTTAATTAGTTAGTTTTAAATTAATTAGACATGTACCTATTTAATTCTGCTGACATTTAATTAGAACATTTAAAGTTCCAAATGGCTAAAAATACCCTTAGGCTGTATACAAAATTTAGCTGCTTATATAGGTTTGTCATTATTTTTTGTGCTTCTGTCCTAAACAATAGTTGGTTCATAAGCCGAAAAAAGTCAAACTGAAAATAAAAAGGACAAGCAAAAACCAACAAATGAGAATAAACAGAGATTTACATTATTATCTACTCCTATTTTATAATTACCTGCTAAAATTTTGAAGTCCTACTTCCTTGTGCAACTCAATTCATCACTACCACACATTAGATTAGGTGGGGTCACCCACGCTAGCATAAAAAGCACCCCTTGAGAAACTCAGCCATCTTTTACCAGACCTATATTCTCCTTAAGCCAGTGGCGGATCCAGGGGGAGGGCGAAGGGGGCGCCCCCTAACGTCGTCCAAAGTAGTGTAATTTACCTAATTAACGCAAGTTTGCGTTAATTAAACTTGCTCCTAACGCAAGTTTATCGGATCAACTTATTCCCCCCCCCCTACAAAATCCTGGATCCGCCCTTGCCTTAAGCAACTCACTCAATTCTTCATGCTCACACATCGTATGACCCCAATCTTATCCATATCTTCACGCAAGGTAAAAGTAAGGGTCTGACCTTACAACCTCCCTATAAAATGTCTATATTTCTAACTAATCTTTGTCAAAATACTGGAATGATCTGTTCCATTTTTAATTTCACCATGAGAATGGTGGACCACATTCGCTAACCTAACACTCTCATCCATGTTGTGTGGCAGAGAGTTTAGGGTGGCCAGGCACTGAAAAATCAGTACTTTGACACCGATTGCCTTCATCCGGAATCCTTTTAGCAGGGGAATATTCTGTCAACTAATATAGATGATTAGTTCTCCATATGGAGCAGTGTTACAGACAAGGTAGTGCAAAGAAAACTTCCATCCAAATGATTTAATTATGGAGTTGATTTTGAAAAACAAAAAGTGGCAAATTACATAAAAATATGCAGGGTTTTGCTAAAAAATAGTGAAAACCATAATATTTTTTTAGCTAGGAGTAGGCTACGCGCGCGAACAACTGCTCCTGTATGGAATCACCTATCCCAACAGGTCAACTTTGAGTTGCTTTAACATAGTTCCGACTATTTTGCAGTTAAAGAAAACGAAGACTTGTGGCAAATTGACATTGTCACGAATCCTTATATTAAGAGTATGAATAAAAAGCTCCTTTAAATAGCAGAAATTGATTCTTTTTATCTCGTACCTTATCTTGTAAATATAAATCCAATTTGAGATATAAATAATTATTGCTGTTAATCAAACTTAACGAAACTAAAGATGTGTCAAACTTTCCTTTTCTTCTCTGCCAAGGAAGGGAAATCAAAGAAGCTGCAGCGCGGAGGAGAACCCGGCGATTCAGCAGCAGCAAAACGGGTTCAGATCTGGGTTAAGTGACGCAAAATAAATGGGTAGGGTACTTTCATCTTCAATTTATAGCTCCAGTATTCTATTTTAATGGTTTGATCTTTTGGTCACCCAAAATGATATACCTTAATAACCTGAGCATTAAGTAGTAAATTAGAGGGGTTGCTCACTATCAAAAATCGACGCAAAATAAATGGGTAGGGTACTTTCATCTTCAATTTATAGCTCCAGTATTCTATTTTAATGGTTTGATCTTTTGGTCACCCAAAACGATATACCTTATTAACCAGAGCATTAAGTAGTAAATTAGAGGGATTGCTCACTATCAAAAATCTTAAGCACCTGGTGGTGCGCACCATGCATGGTGGTAGAGTGGCGTAAAGATATACGCTGTTGTAGAAGTGTGTCAAGTGGGACTCCAAGATGTATACATCAGGTGGTGGAGAGTAGCAGCTCCCCTCAAGTGAATTAGTTGGGAGGATATTAAAAGAGACACCCACGCTACTCTAGCTATAAATGTCAAGATTTAGATTGTATCGGATGAAGTACTGGTTTATTAATGATAATAAAAATTAAAGACACAGTAAAAAATTGAAAGATTGTTTTTAAAAAACTTCTAAAAAAAATTAAAAGAAACTACTAGGAAAAAAATAAGTGGGATGCCAGGAAGAATTTACAGTTACATAAAATATAACCTTAGTTTTTCAAGCAGCCGCGTAAAGAGGAATTGGATTTTCGGACGATATATTATGATTTTTCATTTGATTCACACTTATTTTTAAAATTTGAATAATTTGCCTAATTGTAGTCTCTTAAAAGACCCTTCTCCCCACAGAAAAAAACACATGCGCCTATTAGATTATGCAATTAAATATGGTTCAGCATAAATATTGAGCATTGACAAATTTATGCAATGAATTAGCTGTAGATCAGACTTTTCCCCGACTAAGCAGGGTTGGTCAAACAAGGTAGGGACGTAATTTGCTATGGGACAGAGGGGGGTAACTGTTAGTTACCACCCCCTCCCCTAGACCACAGTTTGCCCCCTACCCAGATGTTTTTTTTTTTTAATCTTATCAAAACTAAGATAAGCCTGCATAATTCAAGCACCCACAGAAACGGGTCGGTTTTCTTTAGTATTAATTAAAAAACTTTTTCCACAAATAAAGTTTTTCAGAGAAAAGTAAAGAACTCCATTAAACCAAAAATGAGCAAAAATAAAATCAAACAATCTACCAAGCGTAAAACTACCACAGATCAGCAACGATAAATAAATGAAATCCGAAACGAACAGATATTACAGTAAATAACTGAGTCAAATGCAAAACAAGCAGAAATTAACAGGAGCAGGGCTCAAAACCCCTATGCCTTCCCAAGGCCAGAACATACTTTGCACTTTACTGAAAAAAATACAAATGAATGCGCATTGTCTGTTTAATGCATATAAGCTGATATTTATTCCTTAAAATATTAATAATATTTGATTTATTAAAATTATAAAAGTGAAAACATTTAACAATTTTTTTTCAGTAAAGTGCAAATTATGTTCTGGCCTTGGGAAGGCATAGGGGGTTTGAGCCCTACTCCTGTTAATTTCTGCTCGTTTTAAGTTTGACTAAGTTATTTATTGTAATGTCTGTTCGTTTTGGGTTCATTTATTTATCGATGCTGATTTGTGATAGTTTTACGCTTACGCTTATGGTTTAATAGAGTTCTTTACTTTTCCTTGAACAACTTGTTTTGGGGAAAAAGTTTTTTTTTAATTAATTTCTGTTCATTTTATATTGACATAGTCTTTAAAGGGAAAAAGAAAATATTAGTTTAAATCTTTTTGGTTTTTCTTCAAGAATTTAGAGATTGGCCTGCTATTTGTATGCTGGAGAAAATTTTTCAACAATTTTTAACAGCATACACCCTTTTGAAAATCTGGACACAAATAGTAGTGTTTAATTTAGTTATATACCACCTCTAGTTGACCTGAAAAATAAAACTTGATACCATTCGCAAGAAAATCTACCTATGCTCTTTGACAGCTTGGATACATTCATTTTCGTTTGGTTTAGTTAAATTTTAAGAGTAGAAGTAGTAATAGAAGTAACCCCGAAAATTTGAACATAATATCCTCCCTCGTTCTTGGGATACTGCTAAGATGTCTTATTGGCAGTCAGTATACACTCAGTGCTTTTTTATTTAATCTTAAGGCAACATTTAGTTTTAAACATGATGGGAAAATTGCATAGCTGTGGCTGGGGGGGGGGGGGGGGCTGACCTATGCAATAGCCCTAGAGATGCAGCTACAAGACCGTTCAGCTATGCTGAACAAAATGGCTATCTTAAATTTTGATTGGAAGTGTTGGGAAAACTTTGAGAGAAGAGGGTTGGCATGAGAAAAGGTGGGTATGAGAGAGGGGTTAGTTGCCCTCCAATCACTTTTGACTCTTAGAAAGGAAACTAGAACTTTGAATTTCTAATCAAATTAGCTGCTTTAAAATATCAATGATATTACTAGCCATGATAGAGCAGCACTGCGTATGATATTGCTTAAATGCCCTTTTAATACTTGTCGTTTAATTGAAACTCCCCCTAAACATACATTTTGGCTTAGTGTCATTAGTTTCAGTAACCGTAGAAGTAGTATCAAAACTATACGCATAATGTCATCTGGCTAGGTAAAAAACGTGACTAGGCTAGTCACGACTTACCCTGAAAGGTCTAACTTAATAATCTAAGCCATTATTGTGATGTAGCTTTGTCACCCTATCTACATAATCGTAGACCATAAGACAATCTACATGATCATAGTTCATTTTGGTTTTGTTCAGTATCCGCCAAAATATTCCTTGAAAGCTTCACCTTAATACCCTTAGCTTACGTATTAGTAATAGTTGTAGGAGCAGTAGTAGTATCTAGAGCAATAAGCACATAGCACCTTTTTTTCAACATCCCCTTCAACACAGGATGAACATTTTAATACCATCAACCGGTCCTGAAGCATTGCTGATAGGTGCTCTTGGGAACCTATGTGAGCATAGTGTGTTTCGATTTATTTCAATACAGTTACAATATTGCCCAAAATTTTCCTCTTTATACCCTTAGCTTTATTAGCAGTAGTAGTAACACCAGTAGTTATAATAGTAGCAATAGGAGTAGAATTAATAGTAGTAGTCTTATTTTTAGCAGCAGCAGTAGTGGTATCAGTAATGTTGATAGTAGCAGTAGTAGTAGCTGTAGGAGTAGAGGCAATAGTATTATATACAAATATTGGTTTTTGTCTAGTTCAACATCCCCCACAACAAGCGTTGTAAATTTTAATTTCACACACAAAACTGTTCCTAAAATATGGCTGATATGCCCTTTTGACAACCTGCATACAGATGCCAGGTTGTTATTCGTACAATAGAAATTCTCAGAAATATTCTCTGAAAATTTAACCCTCATACCCTTAGGTATAGTTGTAATAGTAGTCACAGCAGTAGTAAAATTATTCATTGCTACGAAGAAAAAAGTCACGAAACGTCACGAAGAAAAAAAGCTCTCGAAGTTAAATAACGTTTCGAAGTAAAAAAAAAAGTCTCATAGTTAAATCAAAACGTCGCGAAGAAATAAAAACGTCTCGAAGTAAAAAAAAAAACTCAAAGTTAAAGCAAAATCTCTCGAAGTTAAAAAGAAACATGAAGGAAAAAAAGTCTCGAAGTAAAAAATCTCATAAAGAAAAAACAACATCGCGAAGTTAAAAACGTCTCGAAGAAAAAGCGTCTCGAATAAAAAAAAACATCGCGAAGCAAAAAACATCTCAAAGTTAAAACAAAAACATCACAAAGAAATAAAAACGTCTCGAAGTAAAAAAAATATCTCGAAGAAAAAAAACGTCTTGAAGTTAAAAAGAAACGTCTCGGAGCAGAAAAACATCTCGAAGTTAAAAAAAAATCGTCACAAAGAAAAACTTTTTGAAGTTAAAAAAATGTAATGAAGAACTTTATTTCGAATAAGCGCAATAATACCAATGACAAAATATATATTAAACATGTGACTGAAACCATATTAAAAGTTGTGTATGACCCAAAAACGGAATAAGTGTCATGTCAAGAGAAAACATGATGAATCATTTTATGGAACGGATTCAAAACATTTAGTTTTTTGTCATGATATTAATAAACATGTAATATTTTAAAAACTAAGTTGCAAAACAATTTCCATACTTCACTTGCATGGAGTAGATACCGAGGGTTTTATGACTCTTCGATACCAAGAGTGAATTATATGGTCTTTATGACTCCTCCCCGCAATGAATTCAAACGGTTTTATTACTCCTCGCCCTAGCAATAGAAAAAAGAAACCAGCTGTGTAACTATTGGAGTCAATGAACTCTTGCTCAATCGATTTCTCTTGCCTTGAATGTTAGTTGCGCAATGATTTAAACCTATGGCACTTGGATTCTGTGGGGGTCAACTACTACTTTTGTGATTAGTCTTGAGCAAAGGAATAAAAGTTTGACTTTCGCTATTGCAAAACAAGTCTTTTTAACCTTAAGCTAAGGTAAAAAAAATGATGAAGTACTTTTTCGCAGGGCATGACTTACAGCCCCATCCCCAGGGTACTGAGGGGGGGGGGGTGTCAACCTTAGTGGCATTGCTGTATGTTTTTTAGACTATTTCGAGCAAAATCGCTATCTCACAATTATAATCATATTCATTTGATGAAGAGGGGTAGTCGGGGGGAAGGAACTAGCTGCCCTTCATCATTTTTGACTCTTAAAAGTTAATTAGAAATTTCAATTTTCAACCAAATGAGCCTCCTCTAAAGTTTATACAACCATCCCTTACATAAAGACCTTAATTGCCCCCGGGGCATAATTTACAGCCCTTGCCCTCAGGCTCTCGGGTTTTGTTTCAGCCCTAAAAATCTTGTTATATTATATTTGGACTATTTTGAATAAAATGGCTAAGTAGAAATTTCTATTAGATGCATTTTGGGACAATACGACGTGTGTGTAAGGGAGGGGGGTAGCTGTCTTCTGATCCCTTTGACTCTTAAAAAGGCCACTACAACTTCTGATAACCAATCCAATGATCCTTTTCCGAAGTTAATACGACCATGTTTTGTATAAAGAACCTTATATGCCCCCAGGGCAAAACCTACAACCCTTGCCCCAGGGCTCGGTCAGGGGGGGGGGGGAATGCCATTCTTAAAGACATAATTTCTGGACCTTTCAACTACATTAAACAAAATTGATATCTCAAAGTTTTGATTGGAAGTGTTCGGGGAAATGATGGGCGTGGGGGAGCACTTGCCCTCCGATCACTTTCGACTAATAAAAAGGGCACTAATCCTCTTAACTTCCAATCAAATGAACCCTTTTTGAAGCTTCTACGACACCGCTTTCTAAAAAAAAACCTTAGGCTATATGCTCCAAGAGCATAAATTGTAACCCTCGCCTTGAGGGCTTGGGGGGGGGGGGTTGTCATCCTCAAAGACATAATTTCCAGACCTTTCAACTACGTTGAACAAAATGGCTATATCAAAATTTTTATCGGAAGTGTTTGGCAAAGTGACGGCCCTGGGGGTGGGGGCATTTGCCCTCAAACCACTTTCGATTATTGAAAAGGCAATAGCCCTCTCAATTTCCAATGGAATGAGCCCTTTTTTGAAGTTTATACGACAACACTTTCTACAAAAATCTTAAATGCTCCCAGGGTAAAACTTACAACCCTTCCCCTGAGGGCTGGGGGGGGTTGTCATCCTCAAACACATAATTTCCGGACATTTGAACTACGCTAAGCAAAAGGGCTATCTCAAAATTGTTATTGGATGTGTTTGGGGAAATAGTGTGAGTGTGAGGGAGGTTAGTTGCCTCCAATCACTTTCAACTATTAAAAATGACACTAGTCCTTTCAATTTCCAATTGAATGAGCCCTTTTCGAAGAGTTTCGTGACAACTCCTTCGATACGAAGTGCCCTAGTCTAAAAGAAACCAAAAAAAATAAATGGATAAATAATGCATTGTACCAATCGTTCTTTATGTGTCATCATCATCCTCAAAGACATAATTTCCGGACCTTTCAACCACGTTGGACAAAATGGCAATATCACAATTTTGATTTGAAGTGTTTGGAAAATGGTGGCTGTGGGGGGGCACTTACCGTCTAATCACTTTTGGCTATTAAAAAGGGCAATTCTCTTCTCAATTTCCAATTGAATGAACCCTTTTTGAAGTTTCTACGACAACGCTTTATATAAAAATAATAAATACCCTCAAGGTATAACTTACAACTCCTGCCCTGAGGGCTACGAGGGGTTGTCATCCTCAAAGACATAATTTCTGGACCTATAAACTACGCTGAACAAAATGCCTATCTCAAAATTTTGATTGGATGTGTTCAGGGAAACGGTGGGAGTGGGAGGGGGGCTAGTTGCCCTCCAATCACTTTCAACTATTAAAAAGGGCAATAGTCCTTTCAATATTCAATCAAATGAGCCTTTATAAAGTTTCTGCGACAACTCCTTCAATACGAAGTGCCCTGGTCTACCCCCCTCCCCCCCCCAAAAAATACATTGTGCCAACATTGCTCTTTATTTAGGCTTCACTATTGCGCTGCCTATGATATCTTTATTCTCATGGTACTACACTGCTCATTTTTCAGTTTTCACTATCATTTTCACTTGATTTGGAAAAGCTGGCTCCAGCTTTGCCGAGTTGACTACGCCTCCGATGCAAGGGTTTTAAAGAGATAAATTATCGCTAGTGCTCACAAATGTTCCATTAATGAATACATTAATTTGTTTGAATAAGTTTTGTAGGATACAGTTTTCATAGGACAGGCCATCGCTAGCAACGGGAGTTGTATTTTCTGACTTTTTCTTCACCACGACATTTAAGTCAATAAATGTTGATGATAAATCAATGAAATAGTCTTCATTGGAAAATATCTGAAAGTGTATGTTTTCCGAGAGAGGTTGTTGAGGATGAAATTGTTCATAGTAGCCATACTTGACACTGGCATCAACATCTTTAGCATTGAATAGACTCAATGAGGAGCTGATTGATGGATGCGATTCTTTTTGGGGGAGATAGGTCATCTCAAGAGAAGAAATTCTTCTTTGATCTAACAATCTTTTTCTTCTTCTTCTTATTGCTCTTCTTCCTTTTTTTCCTCAAAGTCGTTGTTGATGTCATTCGCTTCCCACCTGGGTAGAGACTGATGAGTGAATGATGACCACGCACCCTTTTTAATCCCTTCCCATTTTGCTGAGATTTTAATTGTTTGCCAACGGCTCTTGCTGAAGATCTAATATTTTCTTTAAGACTCTCGTTGAAATTTTTACCCGACCCACAGTTCTTTAGTGTTGAGGCAGCAAAATTTAATACAGTGGGTACAATATATTTTCTGGCAAGGGGTAATGCAGAACGAAATAGCCTATTAAACCAACTACCAAGACCATAGCCAGACATTGTAGTACGCCCCTTGTAATAGTCGAATCCGTTTGACGAGGACTCAGAGCACCAACATAGCAGTCAATATCAGGACAGACAAATAGAATTCTTCTATTGTTCATCTTAAGCAACGACGACGATGGGTTTAAAATGACATATAATCACAGCTAAACCTTTTGTTATTGCTAGAGGATCACCCAATTCACTTCTTAGTGTTAACTGATAGAGTTTCAAATATGAAGCGTTTACAGGAAAATACTGAAGATGCTTTATATTATAGTGATGAACATGCTCATGGGTTGTTTTTCGTTCAAGAACACGTAGGAGGGGTACATTTGAATTACCAACTCTCGATGTTTCCACAAAGGACGCATAAGGAAATATACAAGAGTCCGAGACAAAACTGGGTGGATTGACTTGACTTACTTGACTTATTGCTCCTGCTGGTGGTCCAGCGTAGAGAGACACGTGACTCTTCGCCCCCATTTGGAACGGTCTTGTGCAAGCGTGACTGCTTCTTGTATATCAGTGCCGATCATTGAGAGGTACTGGGTGAGGCTGTCCCTCCATCTGAACCGGGGCCTTCCGCGGGGGCGCTTCCAGCCATGCGCAGGGGGATCAAATTGAAGAGAGTGCTGGCGGGTCTTTCTGCTGGCATGCGGACCAAATGGCCGAACCACCGTAGGGTTCGTGAAAGCGACCTGACGAGAGTTGGGGGTCTGATCTGTTAGTGCCAGCAATCGGGTGTTCGAGACGAAGTCGTCCCATCTGATCCCTTCAATACGTCTCAAGAACTTTGTTTGGGCCACGTCTATGGCATCACGAGCAGAAGCAGCAGCCGGCCAGGTCTCAACACCGTAGAGAAGGACTTGGGTTACGGTGGTAATGTAGATCCGCATTTTTGTTTTTCGGCTGATGTTAGGCTTTGACCACACTGAACGGCATAGTCGTGCCATAATTGATGCGGCTTTTCCGATGCGCGACTGAACTTCAGTTTCAACTGAGCCGTTTTCCGTGATGACAGATCCAAGGTAGGTGAAAGACTTGACAACCTCGACGGTGTGCCCTGATACGTTGAATGCTGGTGAGTTGGCGGAGTCAACGATCATTATTTTTTTTCCTGCCAGCTAATATGTAGTCCCACTTTCAGGGCTTCTTCCGACAGTGTGTTGAGGGCTTCTTCGAGTTCAGCTGCAGAAGTGCATATCAGAGCAATATCATCAGCGAAGTCGCAATCGGCTAAAACTCTGTCGCCATACCTTAGTCCGAAGGGGAGCCGGTTCGTGGTTCGATCCATGACATAATCAATCACCGCGTTGAACAGTTCAGAAGCAGCAGCACAACCTTGCCGTACACCGGTATTTATTTCGAACAGTGAGCTTCGACGACCATTAACTTGGACGGAGCTTTTTGTACCAGTGTAGAGCTCCTTGAACCGGCGACAGTATTTGTCCGGGAGACCTGTTCGTTCTAGTATCAGCCAGAGAGACTCACGGTCGACCGAGTCGAAGGCTGCTTTAAAGTCAACAAAGGCGAGGTATGCTGTACGCTGGAACTCACGAGCTTTCTCGATGACCTGGCGTACGGTGAAGATCTGCTCGGTCGTGGATCTGTTCGGCATGAAACCTGCTTGCTGAATCCGGCGGCACTTACGGATGAGCTGGGTACTTCTATCTATCAAAGTCATGGCAAATAATTTGCCGGGAACCGACAGAAGGGTGATTCCTCTGTAGCTGCCCCATGAGGTTGGGGCAGCCCTGTTCGGAGCGATTAGTTAGGGGGTTAAGCCCCATACCCAGTGGCACGTGGTCAGCAAACAAAGTTTGCATCATTCCGGACGAACTACTCCGCCACCAACGAACTCCTACGCCACCAACGAATCCCACTAACAGTTCCAGCACTTCTACCATTGATTATATTGTGCTTAAAACCATGAATATCTCTTAGATTATCATTGAGAATAGCCTTTTCATTGGCAATAGGAAATTCTTTTACTGATAATACGACACAAATCATTCATACAACTGAGTTCCTCGTATGGTAATACGACAAATGGATATTCAAATCAATTGATCTTTTCAATTTTATGTCGATTGCTAATGAGTGGCCAATCACCATGTTGATCGCCAAGGAGTGGAAAATCATAGGGTCAAAGTTTTATATCATATAAGTGATCATTTCTCAGGATATCATATGTATTTGTGAGAAAACCGTTGACAAGAGCAACTTCATACTTTCCGTCATCAAATTTGATGGTGGAGGAGAGTTTTGTTCAAAAATCACTTGTTCTATTCAAATCATTGTAGAGTGGATCAGATACATTGGACATAAACGTTACATAATACAATTGGGCATTGTTAATGTCTTCAACTGCAACCCAAGAATCAAAATCAGAGTTGTATCCTAGCCAACGAACAAGCAACTGTCTCTTGCCCCTGCGAGTACGACTCTTTAATATCTTTTCAATTAGATAGATTTCATTATTATTTTAAACTTTAAGTAATTCATAGTCACAAAAGCCACCAGGAATCTCTTACGCTTCCATAGAGGGAGGATTATCCCTTCCTTCCATTCTTATGGAATCAGTTCTGTTGTCCAAACGAGGGAAAACAGCATGTGCAGCCATAGTAGCATCGTCGGTCCTGCGAGTTTTAGCAGCTCTACGGTGATCCCACAGGTTTCTGGTGCTTTGTTGCTTTTTCATCCTCCTCAGAGCATTCTGTATCTCTTCTACAGAGGGAGGCTCAGGCTCTGGGAGATTTTCGCTTGTTGTTTACTCAGCGGATGCGACTAGGTCGGGATCGACGTCGACTCTGTCGGCGTTCAGCAGCTTTGTGAAATGCTCCTTCCATCGATCAAGCTGCGCGGTTTCATCTTCGAGCATTACACCGGAGGTGGATTTAACTGCTCCTATCTTTGGAGGTTTCTCCTCACTGAGGTCTCTGACATGCTTGAAAAGCGACATGGTGTCACCTTTTCGTGCTGCATCTTCTAGCTCATCAGCTTTTTTGTCAACAAATTGTTGCTTGTCTCGGTGGATAAGTTTGTTCTTGACCCCGTTTAAACCGTCTGTAGGAGGGCATATCTCCGGCCAGCCGCGCTTTTCTGCGTTGCTCAATGATTCGCAAAGCTTCTTGCGACAGCCAGGGTTTTTTTGAGTACATCTTTCGACCGACGGTCTAAGTGGCGACCTCTAATATATTGTTTTTGTACGTCTGCCAAAACGTGTCCGGGTCAACAAGGGTATTCGGGCATTCAAATCTGTTCTGGACTTCAACTAAATACTTTTGGCGGAATTCCTAAGTTTTTAGTTTCTGAGTGTCCAACTTTGGTTGGCGTCGTTCTGTAGGCTGGGCTTTGAGTCGTAGACGGAAGTTTGCAGCAACTAATCTATGGTCAGTATTCCCGATTTCGGCGCAGCGATAGGTTCTGCAGTTTGTGACTGATGACCGCCATCTTTGGTTGACTGTAATATAGTCAATCATCTTTCGCGTGCGCCCGTCATTGCTATACCATGTTGACTTATGAATGTCTTTCCTGTGAAACAGGGTGTTTGTAATGACCAGTTCGTGCATGGCGCACAGCTGGAGGAGTCGGGTCCCATTTCCGTTCAAAGAACCAGGGGCAACTGGACCAATTACAGATTTAAAAGCTCCGCTGGGGTCAGATACAGTTGCATTGAAGTCGCCTACCACGACCAAAACATCATGAGGGGAAATCCGAGAGAGAGCAGCTGTCAGAGCCAAGTAGAATTTGTCTTTCTCATCCGTTAGAGAGATATTCGTTGGTGCGTAGCACACAACAATCGTCATCTTCCCGTGTTTGTGGTTGAAGCGGGCAGTGAGTAGTCTATCTGATATTGGGTTGTGGGATATGAGGCATTTCTTTGCCTTTTTGTTTAGAAGCAGGCCTACGCCACTGCTTCTACTAGAAGTTTGGCCTGACCAAATCATCCTGTGAACTGGCAATTTCTTCATCGCCTGATCCCGTCAAGTGGGTTTCTGTCATTCCAAGTATGTCAATCCCACATCTCAACATCTCAAGCCCTAGAAGGTCTTTGGATCCGGGGTTATTCATGGTTAAAACATTCCAGGTGGCTATTCTAAGCCCACCTTCGTCAGCAAGGTTCAAAAGATGTCCGGGGACGTGCCGAGGTCGTAAGGAGTTAAAACGAATAGGATCCGAGGCTTGAGTAACGTTTCTTTTCATTGCAATTGTTTTCAGGAGGAGGGTCGCAAGCCCAACCGTCCCTAGGCCTGGGTTCTGATTGACACCAGGGAAATCCTGGGCACTGAGAGACCCTAGGGTGGGCTCCACCCGTGCCCATGAGGTTGGGGCAGCCCTGTTCGGAGCGATTAGTTAGGGGGTTAAGCCCCATATCCAGTGGCACGTGGTCAGCAAACAAAGTTTGCATCATTCCGGACGAACTCCTCCGCCACCAACGAACTCCTACGCCACCAACGAATCCCACTAACAGTTCCAGCACTTCTACCATTGATTATATTGTGCTTAAAACCATGAATATCTCTTAGATTATCATTGAGAATAGCCTTTTCATTAGCAATGGGTGAACTAATGTAAATCTTTCCCTCTTCCTTTGAATAGTTGAAATGAAAGACTTCTTTTTTTACGAGCGGAAATTCTTTTACTGATAATACGACACAAATCATTCATACAACTGAGTTCCTCGTATGGTAATACGACAAATGGATATTCAAATCAATTGATCTTTTCAATTTTATGTCGATTGCTAATGAGTGGCCAATCACCATGTTGATCGCCAAGGAGTGGAAAATCATAGGGTCAAAGTTTTATATCATATAAGTGATCATTTCTCAGGATATCATATGTATTTGTGAGAAAACCGTTGACAAGAGCAACTTCATACTTTCCGTCATCAAATTTGATGGTGGAGGAGAGTTTTGTTCAAAAATCACTTGTTCTATTCAAATCATTGTAGAGTGGATCAGATACATTGGACATAAACGTTACATAATACAATTGGGCATTGTTAATGTCTTCAACTGCAACCCAAGAATCAAAATCAGAGTTGTATCCTAGCCAACGAACAAGCAACTGTCTCTTGCCCCTGCGAGTACGACTCTTTAATATCTTTTCAATTAGATAGATTTCATTATTATTTTAAACTTTAAGTAATTCATAGTCACAAAAGCCACCAGGAATCTCTTTATCTTTGGTGTCTCGTAAACGATAAGTTATGGGTTTGGTGTCTAGGATTTTTGACAGTTTAAAAAGTTCAGTGGACCACAAGTAATTACTCTTTTCAAAAACATTAGTTGTTCTATTAATTCGAACAGTGTCATCAACATTGAATTTTTTTTCAAAACCATTTCATTGGAACATTGTTTAAGGAAAGTGTCAAATGTATTATGATCAGCATGATGAACTTCTGTAGGGGTTGAGTTGGACAATGATTGATGAGTTTGTTGATTATAAATACACATGATTTTATCTAAATGATGAATATAAGCAGCCGTATTTTTCAATGTACAATATCTTGAAATTAAAAGTCGAATAGTTCTTATCAATCGTTCAGACTATGCAGCCTTTATAGGACTGTGACTATGATAGAGCAGTGTATTATATTTCATTAGTACTTTTTCTACATGTGGATTAACAAATTCACTACCCCGATCCGTTTGAATTTTTTTTATAAGAATCTTGTTCAAAAATACTTTCTATAGCCTGAGCAACTTCAACACCTCTCTTTGTCCGTAATGAAATGTCACATTCATAGCGAATAAGAACACTGATTGTAAGTAGAATGTACTTCTAATGGTGTATTGTGACGCCTCTGAATCTCATCTAGAGTTAAGACATCTGCTTGCATTATGTGCAGTGGGAAAAAGGCTTTAGTTTATCGATAATGATTACCACGAACCCTATAATTTCGATGTAGAGTGTAACTTGATTCATTTTGTAGACAGTCTTGTGCACTTTTAGTGTCAACACCAGTAAATTTGGAAAGAGTGGTGGGGGAACTCAAACTTCCCGCTTCACCAATATTTTCATAAACATGTTTCTAAACTTCAACCATTTCGAAAGCAAACACGTAGTGTAACGTCCACTACCCTTTTGCATACTAGTGGGTGATAATGATGACGTTGATTTGATATTAACATGTCTTCACTTTTTTCTAGCTACCACCCGTGTCCTCGTCAAAATAATGTTTCTACTAGGCGTGCTAGTGTTTTCCAAGATTAATGTGAAATCTTCACCTGTTTCTTCTTCTTCGTCTTCTTCCTGTTTTAATGTTTATGATGAACCATGTTCATTTGATTTCTCTAGAATTTGCTTATTGCTAATAAGACTTTTGGGGAAGTTCAATGTATTTAAAAAGTTGTATAGATGGCTGTCAAATCATAAAAGTCCCTTACGATTTGTAACCATGTCATGTATTAAACCAAGTATATTATAACTCTTCCCTTGAACTATAATTAGTTTCCCATTGCTATCAACTTGAATATGATCTTGACCACTTTCCATGAGATATGTTATGAGTCTTTTACTTTGTTCGCGATATGAGTGTGGCGTTAGATTTCCAATGCTTGAACTTATTGAATTCAATTCCTCCTCCTTTAATTGTGTTAATGTTCCAGAAGCATCACCAGCAGAATCGCGAAGCGATGTTTCCTTTTTGTGATTGACGATACTCACATTGACTGGTCTCACACGATCGGGCTTATGTTTGTCCACTTGTCGGAGTGCATCTTGAAGTAAAAGTAGTTTGTTTTTCATCGCCAATATTCTTATCGCTAATGAATTTACTCAGATTGTCCTCAAAATTTTCCACTGGTTGAGGAGCGAGTTCTATAGGGGTCAATTTATAGGGTTTAGCCATCTAGGGAAAACTGTTTACAAGTCCTGCAATTATTGGCAGTAAAATTGTAAAAAAGCTACCATCGACTTGGAGAAGACTTTTCCTTTTAAAAATTTGTCCTTTCTTTTTGCAAGCCAAGACACGTACAATGAAACAATGTTGCTTTGCCTGTTGTTTAACTACTTCTGGCAGTTGAACATTGCGCTCTGTTAAATTTAAACAAAGTTCAGATATTAGATTAGTGAAATCATTGTCAATACCGTGTTTGAGTATGGCTTTCCTAAGTGGTGGTTTTGAAGTGCTTAGAACGGAAAATAAATTTTTATTTTCATTTAGTTTCTTCTGTGTCATAATGGCAGCTAATAGCCTTTTTACTGTTCACGGGAAGATATACTGTAATTTTATTGTCAAAAATATCTGTGACTAAACGTAAGTTCTCGGATGTATTTTGATTAAGATCCAATAGAATGTAGCCATAGGGTTTATTAGTTGCCTGATTTTACGCTGATATTAGAAACTTTGGAGCCCCTGGATATATTTGTTTATTGAGAGATATTAGAGAACTAGAATCACGATAACTCTGTAGATAATATAGTAGGTATAGTTCAAAGCTAAAGTTCTCATACATTTGCTATGATGAAAGAGATTGTATAGAACTAAAGTAACGGAAATCTGTTCACTATGTGAGCGAACAGTTAAAAATTGTAGTATTTCCTGGGACCATTGTTCAATGGATTCAGCTAAATCGTTGATAATCAGCCAAGAGTTTGGTTCAATAATGTCAAAAACATAAAGTCTCTGTATGAATTGTACCGGCACCGATGTAGCAATTACAATTTTATACAAATTAGCTGATCACAATTTTTAATTATTTTTGTTAAGAGTGTCGTTTTGCCTGAAATTGATGGACCACACAGAAACGATCTGATTGGTGTTTTAAATTGATACATATTGCTGTTCACTTCAACAGCTCACATACAACTAACTGTAAACTATAGATGTCTAATGAATAAATAATTTCCCTATTGCTACTCCGTTCAAGACCAACAGAAACAAACCAATAAAGAATCATATTTTCTTTTATTTTTAATATAAGAGCGCTTTACAATTAAAACAATCAGAAAAAAGCATGTTTTATTTAATAATAAATACACTTAATCAAGATAATATTTTTTCCTTTATTTACAACAAAGTTTCTATGCGACAATAACAAAAACAACAAAAACATTTATTTGAAATACGGATTAGAAAGAGAACACTTTTTTATTAAATAATAAATACACTTAATCAAAATTATATCACAGTTTTTTTGTTTTTTTCTTCATTTTATTCACAAAAATATTTTTTTTACAACATGTTTAATCAACAATAACATTTTTATTTTAATTTGAAATGGGGTCCCCCACCCCCTGGGGATGAGCGCTACGGCGGCCGAAGGCCGCGGGAGGTCCGCTGCGGCGGGTTGGGCAAGAAGGCGCTATATTATGAAATAAATAACTCTACATTGCAAGCACACACACAGAAAATTTACAAATTTTGATAAAAAAATGTCTCCCTACCATCACCCACCGTGTATTATGAAAAATAAATTTAAGTTAATTTATCCAGACCGCGTTGTTTTCTGTACACTATACATTCAAATCGATCCGAAATTAGATAGTGTCCGTGTGAAAGTACCTTCACACCATCCTCAAGTACATAAACTTTGTCTGATATGGCTGATATGGTATTTTCTCGACTCTAACTATGTAGTTTATATATTGTAAAGAGTGAATCACCATGACTTTCGCTCTTGGGACTAAACTAAGTTCAAAACAGTTTCTATAAACACTCAGATTGAAATTATTTTTTACAAAGTGTGTAGGCACCCCTTTGGAAACTTGTTTGATATCCTTATTTTGCGTTTCCGCGCACTACACTTACAGACAAGAAACACACCATTGGATATCAAGTCGCTTCTCGTCTCAGATTTTAATATCAACAATTGATTAGGGGCCTGGCGTTCCACTAGCTCCCAATAGAGAGACTCATCCCAGTTTCTATGACCCATCCGAGAGCTAATGTACTCTCCATATTCCAAATCATCCAGTAAATTATCAGTTTTAACCTTTAACAGGAGTGAATCAGTGTCTCCATAGTACACTTGAACTTGTGCCTCAATCGGCCATTGCACCTTGCACACATTGTAATAAAATGACAACATGAGTTTTTTTCGAGATTTCCGTTATTGTATTCCCACCTGCAATATTTTTTATTTAAAATTATGCTTCTTTTTTTCGGTGTAGGAGGACCATATTAGAGTATATGATTGTGAATGATGTGAATTTCGGGTCGGCGATGATTCGTGCGCATTCATTGAAATTGGTTACAATGTCACATTGACTCGTTTCGTACGCTTTCGCACATTTTACCGAAGGCTGAGTTTAAAATGAGTTGATAGATCTCTTTTGCAACCTATGTTTTCGCTTATGAACGTTTACTGACAAAGGTGTCAATAAACTTTTTCATGTTAGGCTTTTGATCAAATTGAGGGCTCTATGTATCTTTGTGACCTTGAAACCATTGGATACCATCCACCGCAATAGCACATGATGAACAACGATATTCTGTTTCGGATTAAGGTCAGCAATTATTTTTTGCTTTGAAGGTGCCCAGTGCATACTCCCATCCTCTACCAAAGATAAATTGTATGGGCTCAGCGAGTCCTTAGCCACCGGTCTATTTATGCACGGAAAACAAAATCTTTTACCGAATCATGGATTTCCAAGGGTATTTCTCTGTCAATTTCAAAAACCCATCCTTGCGGTCTATTCTCCTCAACGGTAGCAATGTTGGGGAAATTTGCAGCACAAGGATCGTTAATTCATTTGTAATTACCACACGGCAGACAGTAGTGAAACATCGCCGATGGATAAAGGGTATTCATATCCAAAAAACCGGATCTGACTTTTCATCGCTGTGCTGTCCGGTCAGATCAGTTTTCAAGATACGGTCCCCACGAAAACATATCCTCCCCTCATTGATCTCTCTACAAACAGATGCTGATCCACGTCGGTGATCAGACCTATTTTTTCTTTGCTTATTTCAAGAATCAAATCCATCACCAGATGAGCAGTGGAAAAACAATACCCCAAGTTCAACCCAAATTCCTCATAGATTTATCTGTGTTCTTGCACACAATGTCCAAAAAAGTCAATACATCACTAGCCAAGAACATTTTACAGTAATCCCACCAATTTTTACATCCTCCCTTTGCCCAAACCCTCTTGGCATATTCATAGTCGGCAGTGGTGCATTGAATACCGGTAGGGGAATTGTAAAATGCTTCGATAGGCGGTAATGACACCTTATCTAGCCTCGAGGAAGAGTTGTAGTAAGCATCTGCGGATATGCTCTTACACTTTAATTAATCATACATTTCATCATCTGAGAAGCACTGTTTAAGGAGGGGCAAACAGTCAAAATTGTCGTTTTTCTGTACCTGGATCAATGGGCTTAGATACTTGGGGGAAACTAAAGGAGTATAAAAACGGATTTTATTCAGGCAAGTATTACCCTTATCTACAGTTTTCCACTGGAATTCTAGGAGGAGCAACTTCTCAGATGATTTGGGTATGATAAAACATCTACCCATGCCTTATTTACAACTCCACCCTTCGCCATGCGGGCAAACGCAGGTAAAATAAATTTCAAGTCATAATTGGAATTGTGTATAAGAACAGGTACGAAATATTGCTGACTAATGCTTATATTGCATGATTGATGGGCCAACCCCGTGAAATTGCACCACTTGATGTTATAATGAGATTGGTCAATGCTGTGTGCATGCAATCATCCCCATCCAACGACTCAACTACATCTAACACTTGCATGGTATTGCTAGAGTCTCTTTGAGCATGAGCGTAAGAGACTCCACTGGCTTCATGCATCTTAACACTATTTGGATTTGACAAATCGTACACGTCTGTGAGTTTGGCTTTGCAGTCCAAAGCGATCTTGTTACTCTGCAGGAGTGAGTTCTGGAAATTCTTAAAACGCAAGATCGCTCTATCACCACTAACCGTTTCCACAGTCTGGTATCCATTACTTTTACAGTTACTCCTGTGATGCTTTAGCTTTAAATCACTACGAAATCTGGGCAGGCATGTTGGACAATAGTAGGGTACCTCACGTTTTTTACCCTCTCCCAAAACTCTACTAATATCTGTAATTGGATTAAAATGTCAAAATGAATCAGGCTTAGAAGGAGGCGTGTATAAAAGCCAGACCAAGTGTTTCACTGATTCAATGGACGGAGTTCTAACTGGAACTATCCCCCCTTTTTACTACTGGGCTCACCCTCCTCAAATTCTGTTTCATACTGTAACATCGTAACACCAATCTTTAAATATTCATTATCCCACTCAAAAATATCTATCCCTTTTAGTGTTACGGGAAATTGACCATTTAAACAATTGAAATCTACTTTAGGAAACTTCTACCTATCCCCATTAGCTGCCAATTTGTCCAACTTTTTCTTATAAGCATTTTTTAATAGGGGGTGGAAGGTCGCGATCAAAAATGCATACTTGAAACACTGTAGCCTAGTATCAAAACAGATTCGTTGTACACCTTTGCAACCCTCTAAATCTGAATCATATTTTCAAACTATAGACCTCTCCCCCACTCCCCCAGCACTACTTCTGAAAAATAAAATCTTTTTTAAATCTACAGATATTCATATTTAAATTCTCAATAAACAAATCCGCCGATCCACTACCCCTCTCGTTTTAATTATCCAGTTTAGTTACGATGCTGTTAATCCACTCCAAAAATACCTCTTCATAATTTTCCAAATGCGGGTGAATTAGTAGCATCTCTGTATGTAAAAACATTGAATATACCTCACTCGCACTTACATTTAAATAAAACAATTTTAGTGCTTTTGACGCTTATAAAATGTCCCTCACTCCCCAAATCCCGCATCTGTGGTTCAAGAAGGGGTCGAATCTTGTTCACGTAGGAATATATAATAGCCAGGGGATCTGTTACTATATCCCCTGACATTAAAAAATTAAAAAGATCACCGAAAACGGCTGTACAAACATAGATATAGTGCAAGGCAGAGTTAGAAAAGAAACAATCTGGTACTGTAATTGCTGGTGGTGGAATGGTTTTCAACTAACCCACGAGTAAGATCGTCCAAAATAATGCATGTGTTTGGGGATAGCTGATCAACCCACCAAACGTCGTGTTTTGACACATCTTGATTTTCATGTGTATCAGCATGAATAAAACTATCAAGTGAACACAGTTCAAATTCACGTGGGGGAATGTCCCCTAAATATTCATTTATAAACTTATTTGTTCATTCTGAGTCCTCAGTCATGTCTGTATCACAGGTTAAATCGTCTAGGCTAGCTAATTCCCCAAAACAGTCGTTTAAAAACCCTCTTTGCCATTCTATGTTATCATCTAAAGCCCCATCTTGAAAATTCATTGGTGGTGTTAGGATCAGTGTGGGCTCATTGAAAATAACTGATACTTGAGCTGATGATGGAGGCAATAATTCACCAATGTTAATCTATAAGAATAAGATTTATTTTCCATGTGAAATATCTACTATTTTATAAAGTCAAAAATAAATTATTAATCAACTCTATGCTCCTTTATGTAAAATAGCAAAAATATTTTTTCGTACCCCTCCATCCCTCTTTTTTCTATAATTACCCATGACTTAATACACACACACAACTAGCTGATTTAAAATTATTAAGACTGAAAAAGAAGAATCGATGAATGCTATAACATAAATGTAATAAGGAGTATCTATCCCCCTAGGATGATAAAAACATAGATTATTAAGGATTTTCATTTATGTAAAATACAAATAGGTTTTTATTGCCCTCACCCCCTCCACTCCTCTATTTCTAAAATTACCCGCGAAATTGCAAGCGTCTTATAGGGTTTTTTGTGCCCACACTCCCTCTATCCCTCTTTTTCTACAATTACCCCATGACTTAATATCCATAACTAGCTGATAAAGTTACTGACGGTGATGTCAAAAGAGTCATTTGTCAGCTTCATCTGAGACGCATCATTAGGTAGCTGCTCAGAGATGACCAGATTGACCAGCATTTTCCTTGAATAAAAAATTAAATTTAGTTTTTTCATCAACTAACACGCAAAGACGGAGTCAAATAATCGCTTTCATCACATAGGATAAAATAAAAAAATGATGCTCAAATTAAGCAGGTTTTAAAACAGAAAAAAAAGTCTGAAAGCGATGCATGTTCTCGATAATATGTCAGCCTATTGCATCGAGGGCCAAGAAATTAAAATACGAATCTACCATCCACTATTAAAATAATTGAAAAACACTCGCAAACTCAGCACATAGCTAAAATCAATTAGAAAGGTTGTTTCGTAAACTGTTATCTTAATAGCAACCTCTTTATACTATAGCTGTAAGCACTTTAAGAAAAAATGTATGCTTTTTCAACTGAAAGTAATGGACAAGATAAAAACTTAGGGAGTAAATTATTTTGCTCAAAATTCCATCTGGTTAAACTCCTAAATCATAAAAAGAATCAGCGCCCCCTAAGACGGGCTCACCCATATGTATGCCATCTGGCTAAACTCCTAAATAATAAAAAGAATCAGTTCCCCCTAAGACGGGTGCAACCCATAGAATAATAATGCAAATAAGATGCATAAAAAAAGTTATAACACAATCTGCGTATTAGTTTCAACAGATTTATCCCGAATATGAAGGGGGCGCCACCCTCCTCAATATCAACCTCTTTATGCTAAGCCTGTTAACACCTTCAAAACACTCCCTGTGTGTTTTAACAATTTTTAAAACTAACAGACAATTTCTTCACAACAAATAGTTCGATTAAAGAGAATTATACATGGAAAAAGGCTCTTTATGCTAAAGCTGCTAGCATTTTAAGAAAAAAAATGTATGCTTTTTCGACTGAAAGTAAGGGACAAGATTAAAACTTAGGGAATAAAATTATTCTGCTCAAAATTCTACTTGGTTAAACTCCTAAATAATAAAAAGAATCGGCGCCCCCTAAGATGGGCTCAACCCATAGAATAATAATGCAAATAAGATGCATAATAAAAAATTATAGCACAATTTGCATATAAGTTTCAACAGATTTATTCCGAATATGAGCTCCTATTGCTAAAGCTGTTAAAACTTTCAAAACACTCCCTGTGTGTTTTAACAATTTTTAAAACTAACAGACAATTTCTTCACAACAAATAGTTCGATTAAAGAGAATTATACATGGAAAAAGGCTCTTTATGCTAAAGCTGCTAGCATTTTAAGAAAAAAAATGTATGCTTTTTCGACTGAAATTAAGGGACAAGATTAAAACCTAGGGAGTAAATTATTTTGCTCACAATTCCATCTGGTTAAACTCCTAAATCATAAAAAGAATCAGCGCCCCCTAAGACAGGCTCAACCCATAGAATAATAATGCAAATAAGATGCATAAACAAAAAAATTATAACACAATTTGCATGTTAGTTTCAACATATTTATTCTGAATATGAAGGGGGCACCACCCCTCCTCAATACCAAGCTCCCTACACTAAAGGTGTCTGCACTTTCAAAACACTCTCTGTGTGTTTTAAGAATTTTTAAATCTAACAGACAATTTCTTCACCACAAATAGTTCAATTAATAGCAATATACCTGGAAAAAGGTTCTCTGATGAAACTGCCTGATAAATTATTACAACGCTAGTCAAAGAAGAAGAATTAACATAGGTGATTCGTTGTTGTCAATCAAGTATCTGAAAGAAGCATATTTACATATACATCAGACAATGATGACTTAATGGTCGCACAAAATGGTTTATTTTTTATTATAACATAAGAAAACATTTACTCACCAACATTCGGTTGGAATTCTCAATATCACTATCAGTGCAAATAATTAATCAAAAAGCAAATAATCTATTCGATTCCTTGAAAGGGTTTTTTCAAACTGTACAAAATCGTAATCCGTACCTGTATTTTATACTCCAAAATTGAATATATTAGCCTCTAGCCAAGCTGAACAGGCATTTTCTTTTTTTTTCTTTTAGGATATTGAACTTACCATATACAGTTCGTATATATTAAGGTAGAAATCTGAATGGCTCGACTATTGACTCAGAAACCCGTCTAGGTTGGCCCAGAAATGGGTTTAGCTGTAGAAAGTGGTCTGACAGGTTTTGCTCGTCCTGGATCAGCACCTCCCCCACTACTAGCATATCCGACATAATACGAAAGAGGATATATATACATTGAATTAACAACTAAAATTTGAATATGCATTAAAATAAAATAGAGAGGCTTATTTTGAGAATCCATTTTCAAGGTCATAATAATAATAATAAAAATATTTCCGGATAAGGATGCATAATACGGTCATGTTTAAAAGGCAAACACAACTAAAAGAAAAACCTAGCTTCCCCTTTTGACAATTAAAATTTCATTTGGTTATGTAGCCTTAGATTAAAATTTGTTTACAAAATGTGTCCATTTAGTAATAAAATTAGTAAATTAGACTGAAAGTCACAAACGTCATTATTCTACTAAATGTTTGCCTGCCAGCTTGATTAGATTTTCTTGATTTATTGTTATTGATGTTTTGACAAATAGAAACCAAACTGTACAGTGCACAAATCAAACATACCGAGGGGAATCGGAACTTCCTGAGAGAGTGGCTTTGAATAGATTGGGATGGAAGAGGAGCGTGCGTGGCTATGTTGGCCTCGGCTTAGTGGGGCGGTGAGTTTTTAGCAGTAATAATAGTAATGATATATGCACATCAAACAGTAAAGCTCAAATGACATTGAAGCAGTATAAGTTTTGTTGGTGGTGAGGGGGGGGGGGGGTAGGCCCTTTTGTGTGGTATCTCGTATTCGTAAACCTTGATTAGCACTGTGATTTTATTTTGATGTTGTGTTGCAGCTAATGTTATACAAATAAAATCCACAACTGGAAACACAAATCGTTTTCAGTAAAGAACAGATGACGGTTTGGTAATTAAGGATTTAAGGGGGCGATAACATAACTTTTATTTGTATTAATTTTGTTCGTTTTAAGTTTAAACAGTTTTTTAATTTTTGGTAGTTTAAAGTTTCGTCTATTCATCCGTAGCAGTATCTGTTATTTTTTAGTTTGATGTGAGGATTCAATTTAATTTCTGTTTGTCTTAGGTTTGATTTGTTCATTCATAATAATTTATGTTTCATTAAAGTCTGCTTTGTTTTTGGGAAGGCACTTTTTAAATCAATTTCAGTTCATTTTTAATGAGCACAGTTTCATTGTGGGTTTACTCTAGGAATGTTTGTAAAGTTTTTTTTTCATTTTCTGCTTGAGAACTGAAATTTGGGATTTCAATTGACGTTTTAGACAAAATTTAAGTTTCCAGTAAAAATGTTGAACTGGCCGCAGTTTTTTGTAATGTTTTATGACAGTGCTACTACTATAAAGCTCAAGGCGAATGGGGACCATGCATACATAATAAGTCCTGGCACCTTTGAATATTAATTTACCATTTTATTAAAAAGAAAACTTTTCATTTTCTGCTTTGTTGCAGGTGTTATTTTTTTTAAATAAATGAATGTCAATGTTATTTATAGAAAATTCCATTTTGTAGTCTTAAAAATAAAAATCAGACGGCTTGAATACAATTATATTTCTTTTACAATTTTTTGTTTTCAGCGAGGTTCTTTTTGTCTATCTGCATTCCCTGTAATTTCTAAACGAAATGGCAAAAGAAAATTCTAATATTTGCCCCAATTGTCTTCCAAATATTACCGCTTTTTAGGTTCGTTTTTCCCTCCCAGTAAGTTTCAAGCCGATAGGAGATGAAACAAATTTGGACACATACGTTTAAGGAGATCGGAGAAAAACAAATATTTTTTTTTAGATATACTTGCGCCAATAATTCATGTAACCAATTCTTTTTAACTTCGTTTGTCTTTATTTTTTGAACCAAGGGGAATTTCCTTGATCCAGTCTAAATGCCTTTTAAGTTTAAGCGAGTCAGAGAGAACAAAGGTTTTTTCTAGCCATTTCCCACGTGTCACATACTGATAGAACCAAACTTAAAAATATTTGATTTTCATTGAGGTTTACCTGGCCCCGTCTACATGTCCTGTAAAATTCCGAGCCTATCTGAAACAAAACAAATCTTGGGCCCATTTTTAGGCACCACGAATCGATAGAGCCAAAACTAGTTTAATTTATGTCTGTATAGGGGTCCACCTGTCCCGAGAACCTATGAATGTGATTTTTAAGTCGATTGGAGACACAAAATTTATGGCTTCGTACTTGAGCGTCACGAATCTTCGAGTCTTTTGATCTGGGATAATCGAAAACATCTGAAGTTCATTAACTCCTTTTGATTTGGACTTAACGACCCGGGAAAGTTCTCGACTAATTTTAATTAAAATCAAATATACTAACTTTTTCTGTGTCTAGGGGGTCTCATTTACCCAGAGACTAGGGGATCTAAGTTTGGAGCTTTAAAGAAAAAACTGTTGGCACTTTTTTGGGCCCTAATTTTGGGCAAACTATTATCACAGATGCAAATATTTTAGTCATCTGATTCCCTCCCCATACACAAGATTGTATTTCCCCTTGTCCACCCTCTCCCCAATAATCTATGAAAAAAATTACCTCGTCATGAACGTATTCTAAACTTCACAGGAGTTTTTCGTCCCCTCATGGCCTTCCCCGAAAAAAAAAAATTGAAGTCCACTTACTCCTCTCATCAACACTCTGAAAATCCTAACGTTTTCCCCGAAGCCGTTCCAGTATATTGCAGATATGCCTTTTTGATAAACAATAGTGTGTTTGGATTTACTTCCACCCCCCAAACCCAAAATGTGAGATCCACTTGGTCCCTTAACACTCCCTGAAAATTTCAGATGATGTTTTGCTGAGACTAATAGTGCATAAAATTTGCACTATTCCGACAGTGTGAATGGACCTTTACTCAACTACTCGTATTTGAAATACCCAAGAAAGTTTGTCCAGAAAGCAACTGTTTATCCTAGTTATGATTTTTAGCAAATTAAAATGGAAGACTGTTTAGGAGTCATTTCTGTTTTTAGGTCTTAACGGGATTAAACTCGCCAGTAAATATTAAACACAATGGACTTAGTTCCGTGAACAGAGATAATGAGATGTAACTGCAGCTGTTTATATAGTGAAAAAGACGTAGTGGACAGTTAAATATCAAAGCTACCGTCACGACCGACTAACACAATTATGTTCAGCCTTTATAGATTTATTTTTGAAATTTGACACAGACGAATGCGCCGTTACCTTAAGTAACTGTAAATTTTATAAAATATATAAAGAGAATACGGCATAAAATTCTGTAATATGTGTTCCTTCCTTTGATTTTCAACAGAAAAAAGGGTACTTGTTAAATAAACGAAACACACTCAAGAATTACGCTTAGGTTTCATAGCCACAAAGACAAGTGACAGGTAATAGAATGCATTGGATTTGTGTAATTTGGGCTATATATTTGCGCATTAGGGAGGGAGTGGGGTTGTCCAAATGCTTTACACTCACCCTCCCAAATATACAAATATATAGCCCCACTTATATTCTTATATACTAAAGATTATATTTCATTAGGATTAACCTAACTTCACTTCTTGGATGTGTTTCGTTTATTTAACAAGTACAGTAAAAAGTAAGGATGGCATGGGTTGTATAATACTTGAGCTTATGTAGTATATCTATTTAAATGACTTAACTCATAAGCCTGAGCAGTCAGAAAGCTTTGGCAGGACATCCCTAAGAACAAAATTTAAGAGTAAAATAAAGTAAATAAAAGTGAAGACTGCGCTGACTTAATTCTGTGATTAGAAAACTTTTGATTGGTCTCAAAGGCCTCAATTCAGGAAATTGTGAGGGGAGGGGGGGGGGCAAAATTTTTCAAAATCTAGGAGGTAATTTTTTCTCAAAATTTTCAATGAAAGTACCAAATGAAAAGGTATTTTACATTCGAAATACTAAAAACAGATATTTTCGAAAATCTAGGGGCGAGAGCGAAAAAGCTAAGGGGAGTTGCCTCCCACCCCCAATTTAACACACTTAAACAAACTAGCTGAAAAACTAGTCTTATAAAACATATAAAGAAGAGCACAACAAACGCTATAGAAAAAGCAAAGAGGAACAAGAATGGAAAGCTCACATTTAAGCAAAATCTAATGTGGTAAAGCGACAAAGCCCAAGCAATAAAGCAACAAGACTAAAGCAGCAATAAAGCCAAAAGGCAATATGCCTGTATATTTATGCTATTGTACGTGACCGTTGCTTTATTGTTTGTGATTTGGTGCTCAATCACATTGAATCTTGTTTAGATGTGAGTTTTCCTTTCATTTTTTTGTATAGTAAATGTTGTGTTTTTCGTAATATGTGTTGCTTAGGCTATTTCCTGATTTTTTTTTTCCTGTTGATAAAGGCTTCCGAATGTGAAGCCTACATATATTAAGTTTATTATTATTTTTGTATTAAGAAGTCTTTTTTGTTTATTATTTTTCGTTGTCATATTAAAAAAAAAATTCTTTTCATATTGAAAAGAAACTTCCGGAAAAAGAAGTTTTTCAAGGAAAACTAAAGAGCATTAAGCTTGAGAACATCAGAAATAAATCCTGTAATAGTTCAAACACAAAACGACCTGAAGCTACTATCAAAGAATAAATAAAACCCAAAACGAACAGAATCTAGAATAAATGATCATTTCAAGCATGAAGATAACAGATACTGATATAGATGAATATATAAATCTTAAAACGAGTGAAATTAAATTGAACATTCAAGTCAAACTTAAAACGAACAAAAATTACTACAAACAGGAGTTTAGCTACTGGCCTTTTTCTCCTCACCTCCTCACTTTTCGCTGTAAAAGTGCTAAGGCTTATTCCGTCATATGCGTTTTATTAAAAACTATATATATTTTTAACAATGTGCTTTGATTTTTCAAAACGCCGACGAAAAAATAAAAATAAATCACTATATTAATCAAGACGATTGGAAAGAGCTAATGAAAATAAACTGAATATTTAATATATAGCTATATTAATTCCTGGAAATCTCAGCAATTCACTGTAATTTTGTTTATTTAAACAATATAAAACAGTTTATAATATATTTTATACGAAAGGATCTCACTAAAATCGTATTCTCAATATCTGGTTGGGACCAAAGAGATCTAAAGTCTGAGCGCAGCTTGCTAATGCTGGGACACAAAAAATTCACGGAATGCCCAAAATCTGAATTTTATTTAGTGAAAGTGCAGCCCTTACAAAATTGTACATATCGTGCGTCAGAGTGTGTATACATGTAAGCTATACATAGCACACGACCAGATATTGCTAAAGCTCTGAAATGAGTTTGGTTGAATGTAACTTTGCGTTATTTATCGGATTTTAATGAGTTTAATTGTGATTACCTGTCAAATAACCAAAGGCTATGGTAAAGAAAGTTTTTAATCTTCTCTACTCTTAAGAATTGTTGACGATGGAATTAGCTAATCGACGTGTTTTAAGGCACTTTTTTTTACGCAATGACACTTTTTTTTACGAATTAAATTTTTTCTGTTCTATGCTTCATGTCATTCATCACCGCGTTCGAGCTGATTCAAGCACAAGTGACCAATCATTACCCAAACATTTTTTCTTTTTTTTTGACAAACAGTCACCTACGTGACACCTTTCACTCTGGATGCTTTGTTTTGGATGTTTTGTTCGAGGGGGGGGGGGGTACAAAACAACTTTAGAAATGCATCAAAATTTGTTTATTTGCCCAACTTAAGCCCGTACTAAAGAACAACGTAAGCCCATGAAATGGTTTAAGGACTTCCTGTCAAACTTCGATCCATAGTTAGCTGCGGCCAGAAAAGTTAATCATCGTAAGGTCAATTCGGACTAATTAATAAAAAACGAAGGTTTTCTAACGGATGTAAAGAGTGAAGTTGAAGCTTGATTTACTGCTTCGCAGACTAGTCTAAGATTAATAAAGATCCAAACAACAGTTACCATTCCTGAATCAGCGTCGAATGGCAATTTTGTTCACTAGACAGTTTTTTTAAAAATAACTTTTCGAACTTTTGCGTTGTAATAACTATACGCATAACAAACTAATAACTATAATATACTAATAATAACCATACGCAAACTAATAATAACTATACGCAGAACAACGTAATAACAAACGCATTCCTTATATTTATTTACATCGGACCCGTAGTTCGTTCTTTACTAGGTTGCTCCTTTATGCTCTTTACTAGATCGCTGCAAGTATGATTAAAGCTTCGGGTTTCCAATGGCACTGGCATTTGTAAATAACATCCCATGAGTCTGGGAGATAAATTGGCCCATTGCATAGTCGGAAACACTTCCTTTAAAGTATCTCCTTAATAATTTTCTTACTAATGTCCTTCGAAAAGTGAAGAATGAAAAAAGAAGAAAACAGAAAGACAAAACAACAACAAACATAATTTGTTGTTAAAACCTTCGAAAAGTGAAGAATGAAAAAAGAAGAAAACAGAAAGACAAAACAACAACAAACATAATTTGTTGTTAAAACCTTCGAAAAGTGAAGAATGAAAAAAGAAGAAAACAGAAAGACAAAACAACAACAAACATAATTTTCTGTCAGTGAATAAAATTCTCAGAACCTATCTATACTCCTGTAATTTCAAGATAATTTCCCTCTTTTGTTTTTATTATAAATTTGTCACTTCCTCCTTCTGAGCACGTGGACCTAAATAAGCTGTTAAAGAGCAGGAGACACAATATGAGCAGGTTCTTACTATTATAAATTTATTTTAGATGTGAAATCAGTTCAACTTTTTTGAAGAATTTTCCAATTGCCCCGAATTTCTCTAATTTCTGAATCGAGTTAAATTTTCCTTAAGTGGGTGAAAGTAGACAGAATTGACAAATACTTTTAACGGTCCTAATAAGCGAGATGGCAAAATATGACTCTACTAAGAAATTACAGAAAATTCAAGAGAATTCGAAAAAATGGTTAAGAAGATTAATTGCTTTACTAACAAAAGCAAACTTCTACGAAGAAGCACGTGCGTAAGTTTTAATTCTTACTCGCTAAAAATTATAGTCCACATATAAAGAGGTTGGACATCACAAGTATTTTTTCCGGGGGGGGGGAGGGGATAAAAAATTATTTGATAATTTGAATGAGA
The DNA here is from genome assembly GCA_027921565.1 of Artemia sinica. Classification (NCBI taxonomy): domain Eukaryota; kingdom Metazoa; phylum Arthropoda; class Branchiopoda; order Anostraca; family Artemiidae; genus Artemia; species Artemia sinica. Next base: position 23,397,972 of record CM051263.1, on the reverse strand, counting down.
GCTGCCTAGAAATTCTAGAAAATCTAGGATCCTGAGGGGGGCGGGCCCCAGGCCCTCGTGGCATACATAAAGGGAAATTACCATCAAAATTACAAGGGTATAGAAAACCCAGCAAAATTCATAAGGTATGGTAAGGGACGAGAGTGGATGCAATCCTCCACGTACTTAGATACTTGCACCGTCGCTTAATAAAAACATGAGCAATGAATCACCAAGTGTATTCGACTGTTTCAAAAAAGGAACCTTGAAAAGGGAATACAACTGAACCCGAAAAAAGAAATATTTGTTTCATGATGGGAATGAAAAGTGCCTAGAAATTCAAGAAAAACTAGGATTATGGGGGAGCAGGCCCCGGGGAGCTTGTGGCATACGTAAAAGGGAAATTATCATGAAAATTATAAGCAAATAGAAAAGATCAGCTAGGTTCATGAGGTATGGTGAGGGAAGGGAGTGGAGGCAATTCTCCACGTACTCTTTTCACCTAGCTTTATAAAAGGAGCTCTAAACCACCAAGTGTATTCACATGCTTTAAAGAAATGAGCCTTAAAGTTTAAATCATGAACAGAATAAAATTAAATAAAAAGGGTCAAATAGTTTTCAATTTATTACATTCGACCACGATATAAAATTAAACAGTTATCTTTACTCCAAGTGTAATCAATTTAATTGCGTTTTAAAAGTCTTCTAAGGATTTTTCCAGTGGGTGATTTTGGTATAGCATCCATAAAGACTACTCCGCCAGCAAGCTGTTTATGAGGAGATACCTTTTCAGCAATAAATTGGCACAGTTGAGATTCGTCTACTTCAGATCCTGAAATACAAACAAGAAAAATCATAAAATTCAGCGAGTATAAATCTAAGTTTTGACATATTACTGTATTTATCACCCTCCGCTATCCTCCCCCTGGAAAAAATTTAAATACATGGACAAATTCGATGTACTCCAGCAGATGTAAAAGGTAAGAAGGTCCTTGATGAATTCCTTGCTTCTTTGCGATGTCTTCGTTTGAGCTAATATTCTAGAGATGGAGTGATTTAATTTGTTTTGGGGTGAGTATATGCTCCTGAGTTGATAAAGGGATTTTGTTTCCTGCGTTTTGTGATTGGATGAGTGTCAGTATGTGTCAGGAATTGGGATGAGTTGTAAGTTATGAGCTAGAATTCATCCAAGTTTCCTGTAAATATACTAATTTTAGAATTGTTGATTAACTGTTTCGTAGGGGAGATTAAGGGATTTTTTTTTCTCTGAGGGAGTGTATTAATAGTTGACATGTGTTTTTTGGGTCGTCCCAAAAACGCTAATTTGCATCAGGACTTATTTTGAATGTAAGTGACAATGTTTATTTTCGTTTCCTTCTACATTTATTTTATTTTAGTTTATTTTATTATATCTACATTTAACTGTTGTGTTTTTTTACCCATTTGTTAATAAAGAAAAGAAGGTACTCTTTATAATTCGGATGCCTTGTATATAACTGATGCTTTGTATAAAAAAAAGGTACTCTATATAACTCGAATGACTATAGTAGGCATCATTGAATGTATAGTAATAATAACTCTGAATTAATTGCAAAAGTCAAAAATAAAAAAAATGGAAAAATTAGCCCTGGACCGGTCCATAATTACTAGCAGATCAGCATGGATCATCATTATTTACCCCATTTAGTCATAATCATCAATAATTAATAATACCTGCAATAAAATTTTACCCTTTAGAACAAATATGTTTTTTTGCTCTACAAAAAAAAAAATAATAAAGACTATCAACAGTGATAACAGGCAGTGATAACAGTGCTGATTCGCCAAAATTAATCTATAGTTCTGTGTGTCGATATATGACTCAACTAAGTATGGTGGAATCTTTCGAGCAACTTCTCTAATAAAGTTGTTAAATATGGCCGGACTAAGAACAGAACCCTGCTTAACACCACGGCACACACGAATACGATTACTAACAGTGCCTTCCAAAGGTACACGGATCGAGGACTTCTGATACCACTGCCATAGGTAGGTACAAAGAAATGGATTAAATCCGCTTGTAAAGAGAGACAGAATTGATTGATAGAGAAGAACGGAGTAAAAAGCCTTTAAAATATTGCAAGTCGGCAGTCTCTGCCGACTTGCAATATTTCTGGTCCAATACCTGGTCGGCAGTGGCCGATCAGAGGTCGGCCACTGCTCGACCTCTGGGTTAATGAATATGGAATTTTTTCACGACGTAGTGATTGCTCACCCACCGGGGCAAACGTAATAAGAACTTGACAAACTTGTAACACAAGAGAACAGAGGCTTCATCTACCATTACAGCAAGGTCCCAAATATAAGAAATGAGGTAGTTTCATAGGATTATAAAGGCGAGAATGTATTAGAAAGTATACTTTCATGTGATAATACTTTCTCTTTGGCTGTTCAATTGTTCATGTGGCTAGAATTTGTAACGGGTAGCGGGGTTTCCTGGGAGATTTTCCGAGGGAATTTTTTGTGTAGAATCAATCAAGGATAAATCATTCGATATATCCTTATAAAAAGTTATCCTCAGGAGATCATGGGACTCACTTTGTTAAGTAGTAGTATAAAAATCGAATGATATTGCTAAAAGAAAGCTCTTTCTTTTAGAATGATATTGCTAAAAGAGAATGATAACCATAAGCTTTGTAGAGATAAGATAAGAAAACGTCCATCACAAGCCCCGAAGGACCAAATTCGCATTTCGGAGTCATAAAACCAAAAAATAAAAATCATAAAAAAGCTCAAAAATTTAAAAAAAATTGGCAAACCAATGCCAAAAACAACAATATCCGAATGGCAAAACCATTCGTTAGTCAACAAAAAAAAAAGAAAAAAAAATTAAGTGGCAAAATGTCAGAAACTGAAAAAGGTAAAAACTAAATAAGAGTAAAATAAAATTAACGTTAAAAAGGTTTAAAAGATAATATATAAAAGGGGGGAGGAAACAAAAAAAAATCGAACGAACAAAAAACTTGGGTATCACCAGTACCAAAGAGAGAGAGAGCAAAAAAAAGGAAAACAAGCGGTTTATTTTATCCGTAATGAAGGGTACAAAGGTTTTTTCATACCTGGAGGTCAAGCACCAGATAGGGGACAAGATAGGAACGGGTTCAGAAACAGCAACATGGCAGGTGGTGTCTGGATGGGGAGTGTCTTTTGGGGTAAATGTTTTCCGTGCGTGGGTTTATTATGGCATTTTTGGCAAAACGGAGGCAAAACATTCCTCTCCTGTGCTCAAAAGTTTCTAACTTGGCTTTTTAGAAGAAGCGAGTATGGTACCTTACCTTCTTTAAAAATTATTCTCAGGGCTCTTTTTTGAATGGATTCAATTTTTTCTGATTCATCACGGGAGATACCAGGATGTCAAACTGGACAAGCATATTCAAGATGCGGGCGGACAAAGGAAGTACAGATCCTTAAGGAATGGGATGGGGGGACATTAAATTTATTCAAGAGCTTAAGGAGAGACAAGGAAGCATTAGCTGTATGAACAATATCATTAACGTGGATATCCCACTTTAAATTAGAGGAAGTTGTAACACCAAGTAATTTAAAGGAAGAAACAGAAATATCTGGGGTGATAGGGTTGAGGAAAAGGGATGATGTTTTAAGGAAACATATTGGCATTATCATAGATTTAGAGGGGTTTACTCTCATGTCTATGTCTGCAGTGTCATCAGCAACATCATTGAGGATGCTTATAGGGTTGCTTACTAAGTTTCTGTAGCAGGTTTCAACAACCGTTAGGTCATCCCCAAATTTCCATCTGTCGGGAAATTCCTTAGCGAGGCTATTTATCATAACAGAAAACAGGAGGGGACCTAGGAGATTACCTTGGGGTACTCCATTGTGGACAGGGAGGGGACTAGAATAATGATTCTGATATTTGACCGCTTGTGATTTATTTGACAAAAAGTAGGCAACCAATTTAACCAGGAAAAAAACAATATTAGAATCAATTATAAGTTTTTAAACTAAAATATTGTGGTTAACAAGGTCAAATGGTTTTTGAAGGTCAGTGGAAATTACATTTAGCCAGTAATTAGGGTTTTCGAGAATTTTCCCAATTGAATCAATAAGAAAAACAATGTACTGGGAGGTAGAAGTGGATTTGATGTTCCCGAATTGTCTCAGGTCAGTGAGAGGTAGGATTTTTTCCTTTAGCCAGTCTGCAAGGAATCCTTCATATAGTTTAGAGAATTTAGGAGTGAGTGAAATAGGACGAACACCTTCAAAACCAGGTTTTCCGTCTTTCTTTTTCAAGGGGGTTATGAAACCTTGTTTCCAAATTTGCGGATATTGGCCAGTCTCAGTAATTTCATTGAAAATAACAGACAAGGGCTTTGAAAGGAAGTCACTGAAAGCACTAATTAAAGGAAAAGGGTTATCTAAAGGGCAGACGCTTGTTTTTGTAGTTTCCCAATTCTTCTTTCGATCTCAGACGGAAATATGGAGGGGAAAGAAGGTGGGAGATCATCAGTAGGTAATTGATAAGACAATGCCGGAAGGCTCTGGACAATGGAGGCAAGGAACTTGTTTAGATTATTAGCAGTAACTTCTGGGGATTCTGGTAGGTTGAAATCAAGATGGTCTAGACTCCTACCACAACAGAAACATGGAAAACAGAAGCATGGTAAAGAATTAACGTCAACGGGGGTAGATCAGTGGTGCCTCAGCCCTCCTGATGGTAAAATGTTATTAAAGTTTTTAGCCAAAAACATGGAAATGGAGAAAAATTAAGATTATCTTGATCCTTGATCTTTCCCCCACCCATTCCTAAGATAAATTAAAATATCATTTTCTGCAGCCAAGATATACTCCCTGACCTCGCAAGAAATTAAATGTTTTTTAGCTAAATGGCATTGGCGTTAGGAGAATGTACATTGCCAATAATCAGGAATTTGAAGACGTCTTTAACTGATTAAAAAAGCTGATTATTTTCTTTGAATAGAATTTTACTAAAACTGTACTAACTTTATAGATTATGGTAATGATGACAACTGACTTTGAAAAATGTGCCACAAGTAGAATTAGAGCCCATAACCTGCTGAAGACAGAGCACGCACGGACTCAAGGGAGGGGCGATCGCCCCCCCCCCCAACGAAATTGTTAAGCCTCCTTTTTAAATTACAATATCGAGTGCTAATAAATCATATTCGAGAAATAAGAACTGAAAAATATCCACCGTTTTATCACATACAGTAAGCTATTCATACACAGTCAGTGTTATGAACAAAAGACTGAAACGTTTCTGTGAAGTGAGAAAAAAGCCAGTGGAGGCAAACCATGAGCAAGGTGGCTAGACGGTTTACCCGTATTTTTAGTGATATCTATATTGCCTGAATAAAGAAAAAAAAATTAGCACATAAATCATTAGATTATTGAAGACAATAACTAAATCAACCAACAAATCATTAAAATCTAGTGATTTTTTCTCCTTGGGGGGGGAGGGGGAGGGGCAACCCTGGTTGTGGCTCGTTATGAGAATGCAAAGGTTGGTATCACTTATTAGTGCTTTCCAAAGACGGAAAAAAACTTTAAATCGCGTGTCGGTGGCTAATTGTTTGTGCATCTTGTTTTGTTTTACATCTTGCTAGAAACGGCTTGCCATGGTAAGTTACATTTTATTTATCAAACAGTTCGTGGTAACGAACTGTAAGTAAGGAGCGACCCGGCTCAATGGTAACCGAAACTCTAGAAAACGGTATTCTGATACAAATAGATACATCAAAAGAATCAGATTTTAATGCTGATTTCAAATATATAAGTTTCATTAAGTTTAATCCATCAAAAGTTACGCGCCTGAGAAAATTCGGCTGATTTTCGAAAAAAGGGGGAAAGACCCCCTAAAAGTTATAGAACCTTAATGAAAATCACACCATCATATTCCGCGTAACAGAGAACCCTACTGTAGAGGTTTCAAGCTCCCATCTACAGAAATGTGGAATTTTGCATTTTTTGCCAGAAGAAAGATCACGGGTGCGTGTTTATTTGTTTGTTTTTTTTTTTTTTTTCCCCAGGGGTGATCGTATCGACCCAGTTGTCCTAGAATATCGTGGGAAGGCTCATTGGAATGGAAGTTGAAAGTTCTAGTCCCCTTTTTAAGTGGCCAAAAAAATGGAGGGCAACTACGCCCCCTCCCACGCTCATTTTTTCCCAAAGTCACCTGATCAAAATTTTGAGATAGCCGTTTTATTCAGCATGTTCGAAAATATTATAAGTATATCTTTTAGGATGACTTAATCCCCCGAAGTTCCCGGGGGAGGGCTGAAAGTTATGAACTTTACCCAATGTTAACATATAGTATTGGTTATTTGGAAGTATACAGACGTTTTCAGGAGAGATTTTTCCTGGTAGTGGGGGGTGGGTGGGTGGGTGGGGGGGGGGGGGTCGGCGGTTATGTGGGAGGATCTTTCCATGAAGGAAGTTTTCATGGGGGAAGGGACATTGCTATGAAGGGGACGCCGGACTTCCCAGCGTTATTTAAAAAAAGATCAGAAATTTAATATAAAAAAACAAGTATTTGAACTGCAACAGCAGCAACAACAAAACTTTAAACGAATAGAAAATATTATATATATAATTGGGTTCACCCCGTAGTCAATGCCTCGCTCTTTAAGCCAAAGATTTTTTAGTACTTTCATAAGAGCTATTTATTCTAATTAACGGCCTTTGTGATTAAGCGGTCATTTTTAAAGAATTGGAACGAAATTCGAACTTTCGCTTAAAGAGCAAGGTATTGACTAGGGGGCGAACCCCCTAATAAACGTATTAAAAATATATGAATATAGAAGTTCGTTACGTAGGTTAATTCGTAAGTTACGTATATTTATTACTAATAAAAATGTTCGTAATTAAAATTAAACAAGTTTCGAGAAAGCCATAACTAAATAAAAGTCAATTAATATGAAAATTTTGTTTTAATTATTCATGTACGGTGAGCCAAGATCAAAACCTGCATTTATTCAAAAACGTTCAAAAATTAAATAAAAAAAACAAGTTTTTTAAACTGAAAGTAAGGAGCGACATTAAAACTTAAAACGAACAGAAATTATTCCGCATATGAAAGGGGCTGTCCCCTCCTCAACGCCTCGCTCTTTACGCTAAAGTTTGACTCTGTCTCACAACTTTATTTTTTAAAACAATAAAAAACTTTAGCGTAAAGATCGAAGCGTTGAGGAGGGGACAGCCCCTTTCATATACGGAATAATTTCTGTTCGTTTTAAGTTTTAATGTCGCTCCTTACTTTCAGTTTAAAAAACTTGTTTTTTTATTTAATATTATTTAAGAATGAAAGAATGAAGCGTAGTTTTTTATATGTTTACTACTTGATTCAGAAGAAGGAATACCAGATGAGAGGAATGAGTTTCGGTATTTTTTAAGTTTCATCTCTACTTTGTATAGCAAGTAGTTACTGTTTATCTATAGTTATAATCTATAGTTTAATTATCTGGATTTTTAAAGGCGTTATCAAGTCGTAGGCATTGTTGACATCTGTAGAGTGAGTTACATTGCAACAGCCTCTACCTGCGATTTCTCGAAACTTTCGTCATAAAGAGTGTTTCAAACAGTTCGTGGTAACGAACAGTAAGTAAGGAGCGACCCGGCTCAATGGTAACCGAAACTCTAGAAAACGGTATTTTGATACAAATAGATACATCAAAAGAATCGGATTTTAATGCTGATTTCAATATATAAGTTTTATCAAGTTTAATCCTACACATCAAAAGTTAGGAACTTGAGAAAATTTGGCTGAATTTCGAAAAAAGGGGAAAGACCCCCTAAAAGTTATAGAACCTTAATGAAAATCATCATATTCCGCGTATCAGAGAACCCTAATGTAGAGGTTTCAAGATCCCATCTACAAAAATGTGGAATTTTGCATTTTTTGCCAGAAGAAAGATCACGGGGGCGTGTTTATTTGTTTGTTTGTTTGTTTTTTTTTCCCAGGGGTGATCGTATCGACCCAGTTGTCCTAGAATATCGTGGGAGGGCTCAATGGAATGGAAATTAAAAGTTCTAGTGCCCTTTTTAAGTGACCAAAAAATGGAGGGCAACTAGGCCCCCTCCCACGCTCATTTTTTCCCAAAGTCACCTGATCAAAATTTTGAGATAGCCATTTTGTTCAGCATGTTCGAAAATATTATCAGTATGTCTTTTAGGATGCCTTAATCCCCCGAAGTTCCCGGGGGAGGGCTGAAAGTTATGAACTTTACCCAATGTTAACATATAGTATTGGTTATTTGGAAGTATACAGACGTTTTCAGGGAGATTTTTCCTGGTAGTGGGGGAGGGGTGGGTCGGGGGTTATGTGGGAGGATCTTTCCATGAAGGAAGTTTTCATGGGGGAAGGGACATTGCTATGAAGGGGACGCCGGACTTCCCAGCATTATTTACAAAAAGATCAGAAATTTGATATAAAAAAATAAGTATTTCAACTGCAACAGCAGCAACATCGAAACTTTAAACGAACAGAAAATATTACATATATAATTGGGTTCACCCCGTAGTCAATGCCTCGCTCTTTAAGCCAAAGATTTTTTAGTACTTTCATAAGAGCTATTTATTCTAATTAACGGCCTTTGTGATTAAGCGGTCATTTTTAAAGAATTGGAACAAAATTCGAACTTTCGCTTAAAGAGCAAGGTATTGACTAGGGGGCGAACCCCATAATAAACGTATTAAAAATATATGAATATGGAAGTTCGTTACGTAAGTTAATTCGTAAGTTACGTATATTTATTACTAATAAAAACGTTCGTAAATAAAATTTACGGTGTATGGTGCGGTGAGCCAAGGTCAAAACCTGTATTTATTCAAAAACGTTCAAAAATTAAATAAAAAAAACAAGTTTTTTAAACTGAAAGTAAGGAGCGACATTAAAACTTAAAACGAACAGAAATTACTCCGTATATGAAAGGGGCTGTCCCCTCCTCAACTCCTCGCTCTTTACGCTAAAGTTTTTTATTGTTTTAAAAAATAAAGTTGTGAGACAGAGTCAAACTTTAGCGTAAAGAGCGAGGCGTTGAGGAGGGATCAGCCCCTTTCATATACGGAATAATTTCTGTTCGTTTTAAGTTTTAATGTCGCTCCTTACTTTCAGTTTAAAAAACTTGTTTTTTTTTTATTTAATTAGGAACAAAACTGGCCAAACTTAGGCCAAACCTTGCAAGCTTTCTAACTCTTCTGGGTCATTCTTCTGACCTATAAACTATTTTTGTGAATTTGAGAGTGACGAAACTGAAAAATCCTTTTCAGCTTGGCCAACTGGAGGACCTAGATTTCGAATAATAATATTGAATTCAGCCATTGGATTGCAGTAAAAAAGGAGCTGGAGTAGGAAAAAAAATAATGTTTTAGGTAAGGAGCATATTTTATGAGTATGATTATGAAGATTATGAATATGATTTTTGAAAAAGGGGAAGTACCTAACGATTTTACGAAAACCTTAATTAAGCCACTTTATAAGAAAAGTGATAAGAGTGAGTGCGGTAATTATCGAGGCATTAGTCTGGTCTCTGTGGGTAGCAAATTACTTAGTAATATGATACTTTTTAGACTGAGAGATGCTGTAGATAAAGTTTCAAGAGAAGAACAGTGCGGTTTTAGAAAAGGTAGAGGATGTGTTGACCAAATTTTCATTCTTATAGTACAGTAATAATACGGAAAAAAAAATGCCCGAACCAGGAATAAATTGATAAAGTAATGCATTCTTCATCATCCTGACCACAAAAAAGCGCTGAACAACATATCCCAAATCCCCTTCTCCAACCCATTGCGAAATTTTTTTTTCGCTATTTTTGTTACATTAATTTTTATTTTTCATGAAAAAATGAAGTGTCACGAAATGAGTGGTAGATACGTCCATCTGTATCCGAATTGAGAGCTGGAACTGTTTCTAACGTTAGTTTTTCTTATAAACTTCAAATAAAATGGAAAAATCCATTTTTAGTAAAAAAAAATAGCAAAATTTCGCTATTTTTGGCAAAAAAACTAAGTGATAACCATGGTATCTTTTTTTTGTGTTTTTTTTGTCCGTTCGTTTGTCTTTTTTCAGTATACATCCAGATCTTTTCAAGCTAGCGTGATTAAATTTACACACGTTCTCAACGCCGTTTTGTGGCAACCGAGCTGCAGTCTTATGCAAATAGAAAGTTATCTCCGCTCCGGATCATACAAAGAATCTCATTCAAGTTTGTAGTTTATTGATATAAATGCTAGGGTAGGTTCTTTCTTACCGAACTTGTAAATAAGCTGAATTACATAGCCTTAATCAGGACATGGCCTGCATCAACAAATCTTTTTCTCTGAATACTCCCCTTCATAGACCATTTTACTTATCAGTTTTCTGAAGATTCTTGGAAACGCTCTGGTAGCCAGCGGTTGCGATGTATACCACTCTGAAGGAGATGCTGATATAGACATAGTGAAGAAGGCTACGGAAATTGCACTCCATACCGACACCATTGTGGTTGCTGATGACACGGATGTTCTCGTCCTCCTCATCTGTCATGTAGACACGAGTTCAAATCGAGTTTACTTCTCGCCGGAAGCGAAATTCGGAAGTGAATGCTCAGCTTGGGATGTTTGTCAGATAAAAGACAAGCTAGGGTCAGAAGTTTGCCAGCTGATGCCGTTCTGTCACGCCATACTGGGTTGAGTCACAAGATCGTACCTTTATGGCATCGGAAAAGAAAAAGCTCTTCAGCTATTTTTATCGAACTCGAGTTTCAGAGACGCCGGTACCCTGTTTATCAAAAAATCTGCATCTCACGATGAGATAGCTGCGGCTGGAGAGAAAGCTTTGTTGATACTCTACAACTGCCAGGATCTGCCAAGTCTTGACACTGCCAGGAACCAAGTTTTTCCGGAGGAAAGTCAATATTACCACCTCATTCGTACACCCACAAGAGCTGCCTCCGACTATGATGGCAGCGAAGTATCATTCGTTCCGAGTCTAAAGCCAGGTTAAGATTTGGATAGGGAATACGGTTGACCCCCAAAAACACGGTTGACCCCCCAAAGCTGGGGACGGAATCTTCAAGGCAACGAAGTTTTAGAACCAAAAATGACGGATCTCCCCGCTGCTCCTCCTCATAATCTAGAGACAGTGAAGTGTTCTTGCCGAGCTGATGGTTGCGCCGGTGAGAGATGCTCCTGCAAGGAAAATGGCCAGGAATGCATCACAGCTTATCGAGTATGTAAAGGAGTTTCGTGCAACGCGAAGTGTCAAGAAAATGAATTTTCTGAGGATGAGCTTTAAGCCTGTGATTTAATTTTCCCTGTGATTTTTGTTCCTTTGATCAATCAGATGTGCAAATTTCTTACGTTTTATTACAAATAATTTTTACCACGTCGTTTTTTATGGTGATAAAGGTGAACGGATTTTGATCTCAAACGCCTGCGAAGAGCAAGATTTTTGGGGAAGGGTGGGGAGGATGGGTATTACAAAGATCTTGAAGTATCTCAGAAAACCTAGTTTGTCAACTCAAAACTGATCTAGATACTTCTATCAAACGCTTGTTTTTTTTTACCTAAAACGCTAAAATTTGTTCATTTTTGTTCAAAAACAGAGTTTTCTGATTTATTCTCTGACATTTCGGAGAAAATAACATCAGACATCGTTTCAGCTTTTAAATCTGATACAGAAAGACATATCAAACACCAGTTTTGTGATATTTGATTTTTTTTTTCAAAAAAAAAAAAATTAATAAACAAAAACGGCGAAAAAAACAAATTTCGCAACGAGTTAGAGATGGGGATTCTGGATATGTTGTTCAGCGATTTTTTTTTTTGGTCTGGATAGTGAAGAAAGCAGTACTTTATCAATTTGTTCCTGGTCAAACCTTATTATTCCTGCACTATTAGGTTAATAATTGAGAAGTACCTGAGTTGTCAAAAACCTTTGGTCCTTAGTTTTTTATATTATGAGCAAGCGTTCGATTCTGTTGATAGAAGAGCTTTAGCAAAGGTTTTATCGTTTTATGGTATACCAGACAAATACATTAAAATGATTAATGCTATGTACGAGAATAACACTGCTGCGGTTAAGGTAGGAAATGAGGTTAGCAGCTGGTTTTGTATTAAATCAGGAGTTAAGCAGGGTTGTGTTCTATCCGCCTTTATAGGGATTATTTTGATGGACCTTGCCTTAAGGAGCACAAGAAAGGCAATGGGAGAGCACGGAATCAAATGGGGAGAAAAAAGTCTCCTGGACTTAGATTAAGCTGATGATTTAAGCATCCTAGATGAAAGTGCGAGCAAAATGAATGAGCTTTAAGAGGTTTTGCGAATCCAGGGTACTATAATAAGTTTGAAAATTTAATGTTAAGAAGACTAAGTCACTTGCAGCCACTACACAGCTTAGAGAAGAGTTCCCGGATGTGTTCTTCCGTTTGGACAATGGCCTCGGTTGTAGCATTGACATGGTAGCAAGTGATGTTCAGTACCACAACGTGTGCTTACTACAGTTTATGAAAAAGGCAAGTGCCCAGCCGGTGAAAAAGACGCACGAGAAGTGCTTTTTGGAACTTATTAAGGAATACGAACAAGTTTTACTGAAAGGAAAGACGGCGGGACTCTGTCAACTGCGCGCTTCATTTGTTTCAATCTGTTCTAGAACAGACCCAAAAATCAGAAGAAACTATCAGTAAACCCGCTTGAAAGAAGACTTTTACAGCATTACGGAATTTCTCTGAGCGTCATTTCGTAGCCGGGCATTCTGACATCTTTTTTATTCGCGAGAAAATTTCTGCTGAGAGTTTAATCGTTGCTATGAACAGCGTTCAGCGAACCGTAAAAGAGGATTTTGTGCGTGTGGGGTCCAAAGAAGATGGCAGCAGTAGTGATTTGAGCTATTTTCAAGATATCTTACCAGTGGTGACAGCCGAATCCAGTGACACCCATGCAGAGTTTGACATTAGTTTGAAACAGCGCTTGGCCTTAAAGATCTCAGTTAAACCCGAACAAGTTTCAGTGAACGAAGACAGCAGACCACTTTCCGGCAACGACTGGATCACGGACTCCATCGCACCGGTGTAGCACTAGATTTCGTTCAGTGTTTGGCAACCAGGATAGAAATACACTATTCATTGCAGCCAAGATTTTGAAGCGAGCAATCAGTGATCAGAAACTAAACGCCAAAGCAGAAGACGTGCAAATAACACCCGACGATATCTCCCAAATGATACCAAAAGAGCACCACAACTTTCTTGTTTACCTTCTTGAAGAAGAAGAACCGTGGGAAAATCCAGAGGTTAAACAAGACTGTATGCCAAAGACAGAACAAAGACATATGAACATCGCCCAAGATGTTTTATTTTCCGGGTTTTACGTCAAAACCACGAAACATATTGGGCTTTCAGTTTATGTTTATCATAAGACTCGAAGCAGAGATATCCTTCAAGTTCTGAATAAAAGTGGTTCTGGGGTATTGTACGATACCATTCGACGACTCCTAGCAACAGCGGTAGACGAAGTGAGGACTCACACCACAGCAGACAGCGTCTATGTTCCTCCTGGCATAATAAAAGATGATGATTCTTTGATCCAATTCATGCACGACAACCTCAACTTTCTATGGTCCTCCCTCGATGGCACATCGATTCATATTACTAGTATGGCAATGGTGCAGACCTCGGAGCTCTCAAAGGACACCCAATCAAAAGTCGCTGTGTCATCTAAGCGCCAGAGAAACAGGCCAGTTGAATGTCTACCGTAAGAAAAGCTTGAAATCAAGTGTCAGGGATCGAAGATCTTAAGGAAAACGATGATCGAGAAAGAACTCCTTCCTGTTAACTTACTTCACGAGACTCCAAAATAAATTAGACACCTGGACAAGGCAATAAGCCTGGCTAGAGAATGCCCAACACAGCTTGTGGCCACAGAAGAAACTCCCCCATCGTTACCAAGCTATCGAACCATTTGCAGTAAAATCTCGAAGGAAAATGTTCCTAAAAGCAACGTGTTTTACTTGCCTTTCCTTCATGAAGCACCAATGAAACAACCATGCAACAGTCGAAAAATCTCTGCGAACGTTCATGGCGATAAGTAAAGCTGTCGGATGTGACGACACGGTGGTCACGCCAGATCTCTTCATTTATCAGCTAGCACAGGGAGTGAAAAGTAAATACCCGGATGACTTCAAAAACGTAATCCTACGGATAGGAGGCTTCCACCTCCTGCTCATCTATCTCAAGGCAGTTGGTAAGATATTGGGCAGCTCCAGACTCAAAGAGATTATAGTGCAGGCAAAACTGCTGCTTCCTGGTACTTGCGAAAAGGTATTTCAAGGGAAAGGCTACTACCAAGCTTTCAAAGCCTACTGCATACTGTACGAGGTCTTGCTAGCCCTCTACTGGGAGTCCTTGGAAGAGTGTTACTCCGAAGCAAAAGAAGACTTATCCCGTATGGACCAGCTGAGTAGATCCATTGAGTTATTCAGGACTTCATTGGCAAACGGTGCTGACGTACGAACTGCACTTCAGGAGGCAAACGATACCTTGATCACTTTGGCTCCCATAATGAATGCCTTCGACACCCTGCGAAATGCGTCGCCCACGTTCGCTTTCTGGCGGCAGTTCTTGGAAATACTTGAAATAGCGATGCAATTCATTCATGCTGAACGAGACCTGTGACTGGGAGTCTCATTTGACAGCAACTACTCGGATATTGCCATACTTGGCAGTGGCTGACCATCCTCAGTATACAAGATGTCTCATACAGTACCTATCAGACATGCGAAGTTTACCACAAATCTTTCCTGATGTACACAGGAAATTCATGAAAGGATACTTCGCAGTAAAGAGAACGCATACAAAGTTCACAGCCACCTGGTCCGATCAGATGCTGGGATGTACAGTGAACAAGGATGCAAAGACGACGGCCGGAATAATAAGAGAACAAATGGATGAGAGACAGAATGAAGCTTAGATTCTTACCTTGCCGATTTCCGCTGCCATCATAAATTGTTTCCTGCAAGTAGTTAACGTATCCACAGAGGATATTGAAACATCATGAAGACAATCAGTCGACGACGACGCGATTACAACTTTCGCGATTTGATAGATTTCGAGACATTTTCACTACATGTGGCAATCCGTTCAGCAGAGTGGACTTTGACCTAGTGAATATTGTTACGTCAGAAGTTGTGGACGATGAAAAGATTGTTTCTGATATTACTTGCGTAGCCACAAAAGAAAAGAGGTGGTTGAGGACTTTCTGTGCAACAGGAAAGAAGATGTGAAAAAGGTTGCAGTCCGAACTTAGAGAAAACTCAGAAAGTGAAGGGTGTCCCTAGAACCGACCTCCTGAGCTCTGAAGTAACAGCCTTGAAGAGAATCATTACTGCTCAGTTGAGCTACGGCAAAGAAGAGGAGAAACCAGTTGTAAAGATCCGCACAAAAGAGATTCTTCCTTTCCCTCTATCCATTTTTGAACATCTTCCGCAACAATCAACCAAGACATCCTCTGGCTGGAAAATGAGGACGGGGAACAAAGCTGTGCTGTTGAACTGGATAAGAAAAAAAAATGAGGACTTGCAGCTTGGCCAGCGACTTTGAAATCCAAAGAAACAACATCAGCTACAGTAAGCATCATTGACCTAATGTCCAAGATAAGGTCATATCGGCCTGCCAGGTTTGAAACAGTCAAATCTTTCACAGAAAGATTGCTTCTATTGTTGCTGAATGATCTTCCAGTGGGTATTCCTGAAGTCCACATTGTCGCAGATCGGTACGACGGGCTGTTTGGGAAGCTCACGGACACCCGAGAGCCGATCTCCTTGAAATCAGCATGCAGACTATGATGAGGGAAAGGGAAAAACCTCCAGATTTCTGCTCTTAGCACAATTGAAGAATGGAATGCCGTACCTGCAAGCTCAGCGTCTAAAAGCCGGCTCCTCGAAATTTTGTATGAAATCTGGGAGCAGATGGGTGATCAGCTTCCGAACGCACTCAACCTTTTTCTCTCAGGGGGGTTCAAGGAGAGATTCGAAGTGTCTCTGGTCAAGCGTGGCTGCAGTCCAACTTTACCAAAACACTGTGACTACGAGGAATGCTTGTCCTCCAGCCACGAAGAGGCTGACCAACGCCTTATGACACATGCCAAGTACGCTAGCCGTTACGCTTGTAGCATCGTTGTGCATGCCAAAGACGCAGACGTGGCAGTAGCTTGTGTTCATTTTTTTGAAGAGCTTCAAGCTGAGGGACTGAGCCAACTTTTCTTGAAGTTCCCGACATACATTATCTCAGTACACGAGCTGACGGATGGAGTTCACTTGTCCAAAGAGGAGCAGATTATGTTACCGTTCGTGCACTGTCTGTCAGGGTGTGACACAACGAACTTTTTCTTCAGCGTCGGGAAAGCTTATTTCTTAAACACCGCAGCGTCTCTAACTTTTGCCTCAAAAAAGGTTTGTGACGGAGCGGAACAAGGATGCAGAAGGGAAGCTTTCAGTCGACGCGTTTAGAGAAGTTTCCGACCTATCAAAATCCTTGGTCATTGAAATGTACGTTAAACAGGCCGGATTCAATTCACTGGCCAGTGTAAGGGCTTACATTTGGTGCCAGAAACAAGATGTGAGAAGACTGCCACCTTTGAGCCATGCATACGAAGAGCCATATTCGCTATATGGATAATCTAGTCGTAAGTACAGGCTCGGCCGAGCATTCCAGATCCACTCCTGCATGGACGGAAGATGGCTGAAGGGGGAGTATATGCGGTCGTCTCAAGCTGTAAAGAAGCATCAAACCTGGAAGCTTACTGCAGATGCAAAAGTGGAAGTTGTAGGAAAACTGTAGCTGCTCAAAAATGAAAGGATGCTGCAGCTCATGCTCCTGCCGTGGAACGAGGAGGGCATGCAGGGAGTCTGACCTTGCCCCATCTGAATTTTCGGAAGAAAAAAATGAGGAATATTTTTGAAAATTTTATTTGATACCTTTTACTTTTAATTACAACAGGTCCCTAATCAGTTACTATTACCCAATTTTACGGGCAGGCCGAGTAAGACAACTCCAGTGCGCCAACTGAATCCATCTGTGAAGCAGAATTCTTTCATGTAGTAAATATCTCAGTCGTATCAGTGGCAAATCAGGTCCCAAAAAGGTAATTGCAGACCCCTTAGTACACCAGAAAACAAATTCGTCCATTCTAAAAAACACTTTTTCAGTCAACATTTATTTTAAACCTATTTTTATTTTTAAGTAAAAGTTAAAAATTTTAAACAGTTAGAAAGTTTGAAGTATTCCTACCCTTTGAAGAAAAAATAAATTATGTCCATTTTCACGATACGGCTAGTGATCATTTCAGTGACACTACAAAAAAAATTCGAAGCAGACCTTTTAAAAATAATGATAGTTTATATTTTTTTTTTTTTAGCTCAAATTGTACGGAATTGAATGAACTTTCTTTTCTAATATGAAATAAAGTTTTTTACCTTGAAGATATTTCGAGTTTTTAGCCTTTCTTTGAGATATCAGTCGAATTTTACAGCAATTATTTTGAAACTGCAGTAAATAGAGAAAAAAATTGTGTTTTTTTGTCAATTTAAAAATCATATTCTTGTAGATCTAGATCTCCTCTTTCGATTGATGTTACATTACGCTGGATTCCTCAACCCAATAACTCGCAAAAAAAATCGTGAATCGCCGCACTTAGTTATAGGCTAAATTTGGCGTTTTTGGCCTATATCTCAGAAACGCCCCAACGGCAAACATGCGCCCTACGATATTCGTTTTCAGCATGGTCGACTACCTTAGGAACCGTCCTCGGTATTTTTGTACCTTCCGGCATGGGTGGGTGCACAATACAGAATCTGGCGCCCTGACTATCATATTGACCTGATTAAATTAATATGAAAATTTTGTTTTAATTATTCATGTACGGTGAGCCAAGATCAAAACCTGCATTTATTCAAAAACGTTCAAAAATTAAATAAAAAAAACAAGTTTTTTAAACTGAAAGTAAGGAGCGACATTAAAACTTAAAACGAACAGAAATTATTCCGCATATGAAAGGGGCTGTTCCCTCCTCAACGCCTCGCTCTTTACGCTAAAGTTTGACTCTGTCTCACAACTTTATTTTTTAAAACAATAAAAAACTTTAGCGTAAAGATCGAAGCGTTGAGGAGGGGACAGCCCCTTTCATATACGGAATAATTTCTGTTTGTTTTAAGTTTTAATGTCGCTCCTTACTTTCAGTTTAAAAAACTTGTTTTTTTTATTTAATATTATTTAAGAATGAAAGAATGAAGCGTAGTTTTTTATATGTTTACTACTTGATTCAGAAGAAGGAATACCAGATGAGAGGAATGAGTTTTGGTATTTTTTAAGTTTCATCTCTACTTTGTATAGCAAGTAGTTACTGTTTATCTATAGTTATAATCTATAGTTTAATTATCTGGATTTTTAAAGGCGTTATCAAGTTGTAGGCATTGTTGACATCTGTAGAGTGAGTTACATTGCAACAGCCTCTACCTGCGATTTCTCGAAACTTTCGTCATAAAGAGTGTTTCAAACAGTTCGTGGTAACGAACTGTAAGTAAGGAGCGACCCGGCTCAATGGTAACCGAAACTCTAGAAAACGGTATTTTGATACAAATAGATACATCAAAAGAATCGGATTTTAATGCTGATTTCAAATATATAAGTTTTATCAAGTTTAATCCTACGCATCAAAAGTTAGGAACTTGAGAAAATTTGGCTGAATTTCGAAAAAAGGGGGAAAGACCCCCTAAAAGTTATAGAACCTTAATGAAAATCATCATATTCCGCGTATCAGAGAACCCTAATGTAGAGGTTTCAAGATCCCATCTACAAAAATGTGGAATTTTGCATTTTTTGCCAGAAGAAAGATCACGGGGGCGTGTTTATTTGTTTGTTTGTTTTTTTTTTTTTTTCCCAGGGGTGATCGTATCGACCCAGTTGTCCTAGAATATCGTGGGAGGGCTCAATGGAATGGAAATTAAAAGTTCTAGTGCCCTTTTTAAGTGACCAAAAAATGGAGGGCAACTAGGCCCCCTCCCACGCTCATTTTTTCCCAAAGTCACCTGATCAAAATTTTGAGATAGCCATTTTGTTCAGCATGTTCGAAAATATTATCAGTATGTCTTTTAGGATGCCTTAATCCCCCGAAGTTCCCGGGGGAGGGCTGAAAGTTATGAACTTTACCCAATGTTAACATATAGTATTGGTTATTTGGAAGTATACAGACGTTTTCAGGGGAGATTTTTCCTGGTAGTGGGGGAGGGGGTGGGTCGGGGGTTATGTGGGAGGATCTTTCCATGAAGGAAGTTTTCATGGGGGAAGGGACATTCCTATGAAGGGGACGCCGGACTTCCCAGCATTATTTACAAAAAGATCAGAAATTTGATATAAAAAAATAAGTATTTCAACTGCAACAGCAGCAACATCGAAACTTTAAACGAACAGAAAATACTACATATATGATTGGGTTCACCCCGTAGTCAATGCCTCGCTCTTTAAGCCAAAGATTTTTTAGTACTTTCATAAGAGCTATTTATTCTAATTAACGGCCTTTGTGATTAAGCGGTCATTTTTAAAGAATTGGAACAAAATTCGAACTTTCGCTTAAAGAGCAAGGTATTGACTAGGGGGCGAACCCCATAATAAACGTATGAAAAATATATGAATATGGAAGTTCGTTACGTAAGTTAATTCGTAAGTTACGTATATTTATTACTAATAAAAACGTTCGTAAATAAAATTTACGGTGTATGGTGCGGTGAGCCAAGGTCAAAACCTGTATTTATTCAAAAACGTTCAAAAATTAAATAAAAAAACAAGTTGTAAGGGCTTACATTTGGTGCCAGAAACAAGATGTGAGAAGACTGCCACCTTTGAGCCATGCATACGAAGAGCCATATTCGCTACATGGATAATCAGAAAACAAATTCGTCCATTCTAAAAAACACTTTTTCAGTCAACATTTATTTTAAACCTATTTTTATTTTTAAGTAAAAGTTAAAAATTTTAAACAGTTAGAAAGTTTGAAGTATTCCTACCCTTTGAAGAAAAAATAAATTATGTCCATTTTCACGATACGGCTAGTGATCATTTCAGTGACACTACAAAAAAAATTCGCAGACCTTTTCAAAATAATGATAGTTTATATTTTTTTTTTTTTTAGCTCAAATTGTACGGAATTGAATGAACTTTCTTTTCTAATATGAAAATAAAGTTTTTTACCTTGAAGATATTTCGAGTTTTTAGCCTTTCTTTGAGATATCAGTCGAATTTTACAGCACTTATTTTGAAACTGCAGTAAATAGAGAAAAAAATTGTGTTTTTTTGTCAATTTATAAATCATATTCTTGTAGATCTAGATCTCCTCTTTCGATTGATGTTACATTACGCTGGATTCCTCAACCCAATAACTCGCAAAAAAAATCGTGAATCGCCGCACTTAGTTATAGGCTAAATTTGGCGTTTTTGGCCTATATCTCAGAAACGCCCCAACGGCAAACATGCGCCCTACGATATTCGTTTTCAGCATGGTCGACTACCTTAGGAACCGTCCTCGGTATTTTTGTACCTTCCGGCATGGGTGGGTGCACAATACAGAATCTGGCGCCCTGACTATCATATTGACCTGATTAAATAAAAATCTCCAGGAGTCTTGGAATCCTTAGAAAGCTCAAACACATATTTCCAGGGCCGATTCTTAGAATCTTTTTCTGCAGCCTAGTTCAGTCTTATGTTTCATATTGTTCTGTTATTTGGATGTCAACTTTTCCCTCGTCTCTGAAGCCACTTTCAAAACTTTATGATAAAGCAAGAACTCTTATTTAGGAAACTAACCAATCTTCACTTAAACCCTTGCTTGATTTGAAATATCTCTATTTTTTTCTTGTTCATCTTTCATTTTTTTTACAGTTGCGCGGCCATCTTCCTGCTGCCCTATGTAATAATATATCTTTTGTTTCTGATCAATCGACATATCATCTCCACGCTTCCAACAATTTGCAGATTCTTCATACTCCATCAGTGAGATCTGACTTCAACCCACTGACAGCCAGGGTTGCTACCAGACCAAAAAATTTCGTAACGTCCAAACTCTTAAAAACGTAACTTTTTCGTAACTTTTGATAGGAAAGTCTCTTTTCAAGGCAGGGTGCCTTAATTTTACTATTAAGAGTGGTGCTTAAAGGGGGGAGGGGGACATTTGTTGCCTGTATAATCTGAAAAATACATTTTTACGTAATCTCATTGAAAATCTTCTCTCCAACTTTTTAAAGGTGCCTAAAAAGTATACAATAACAACAATTCATGCTTCTTTACCTTCAGGAAATTCCTATTTATTCAACTGTAAGTGCTGCTTCTAGTTTACCTGCACAACAAAAAGACACCCCCCCCCCCGATGCGTGTATATAACCCCAGGCTACTATTTGGCTTTTTTTGTTGTTGTTGTTTTTAATTGCCATTGTTGGTGTTTTAAACCAAAAGTTGATGAGCAATACGTACAAGATAAAAAGCAAATCAATAAACACAGGACAATTTAGAGTTTTTCAGAAAAGATGATAACCAACTAGATTTTTTTGTTAAATTTCAACAAAAACGATCTTAATAAATCTAGCTTCTTAAAAAGACCCAAAAATCATTTTAATCGCTCCCTTCCCGTCTAACATTTTAGATTGGCTCTGTCTCAGTCTCACATCCTCAAGATTCAAATTTGCATCGCTCCAACATGAAGATTTGAGCAATTCCGAGTGACAGAGTTTTTGTTTTGTTTTTATTTTATCGAACAAAAAATATATCAATCGTTGTCTTTAGTTCTAATACGAAACAGCAGTTATTTTACATAAAATGCCCTTTTCTGTTTGTAATTTAAATCGTAACTCCCTACCAAAAGAAAGCAAGAAATAAGAGAAGAGTTCACACAATTCAACCCCAAGAATGTTGTTAATATCAGCTGCTCATAATCCCATATAAAAAAAGCAAATTTTGTATATAACCGGATATTATGTCTAACCAATCAGAAGGGGGAGTGAGGTTGTTACGGCTTACGCAAAGAATAATATATATATATATATATATATATATATATATATATATATATATATATATATATATATATATATATATATATATATATATATATATATATATATATATATATATATATATATATATATACATATATATATATATATCATCGGTACTTGTAAATTAGCTGGTACACACGCAAAATAGATGCTAAAGGAAACTAGTCAAACGGGTATAAGTCAATAGAGAATGGGATCGCAAAGCGTGGTTTGTCATTGCGTTTGCAATATTTAACTGTTTTTTTGGTTTAGGGGGAAAAGTACCTAGGTTAGGTTATGTATTTAATATATAATAATGCTTTACCCCCCCCCCCCCCCTAATGTGCAAATATATAGCCCAAATTTGTTTTCAAACTATCATATTTTCATCCAATTTTGTTTCCACAAAATAAGTTTTTCAAAGAAAAGTGAAGAACTCCATTAAACCAAAAATGAGCAAAAACAAAATCCAATAATCTACCAAGCATGAAACTACCACAAATCAGCATCGATGAATAAATGAAACCCAAAACGAACAGAAATTACTATAAATAACCGAGTCAAACTCAAAACGAGCAGAAATTAACATGAGTAGGGCTCAAAACCCCTATGTCTTCCCAAGGCCAGAACATAATTAGCACTTTACTGGAAAAAATATAAATGTTTTTACTTTTATAGCTTTTATAAATCAAATGATATTAACATTTTGATTAACAAATATCAATATATGTATATTAAACTGGCAATGCACATTCCATTTGTATTTTTTTCAGTAAAGTGCAAATCTCAAAATTTCAAAATTTTAATTTCTCAAAATTTTGTTTGGATTCCTTTAAGGAAATGGTGGCCGTGGAAGGGGTGTTAATTGCCTTAAAATCACTTTCGACTATTAAGAAGGGCACAAGCCAATCCAATTTCCAATTGAATGAGCCATTTTCGAAGTTTCTACGACAACTTCTTCGATACGAAGTGCCCTGCTCTAAAGGGAAAAAAATAAATGATACATTGTCCCAAAATCGTTATTATATGCCCTCAGGGCATAACTTAAAAACCTTGCCCCGAGGGTTGTGGGGGAGTGCCCTCCTCAAAAACATATTTTCTTTCTGGAAATCAACTACGCTGAACAAAATGGCTGTCTCAAAATTTTGATTGGATATGTTTCGGGGAATGATGGGCGTGGGGGGGGGGTAGTTGCCCTCCAATCACTTTCGACTATTAAAAAGGGCACTAGCCACTCCGATTTCCAATCGAATGAGCCCTTTTTCTACGACAATTCCTTCGATACGAAGTGCCCGGGTATGGAGAAAAAAAAACAACACGTTGTGACCACATCGTTCTTTACTGTAGCACGGGGTTAGTTGCCCTCAAATCACTTTAGAATATTAAAAAGGGCACTAGCCCTTTGAATTTCCAATCGAATAGTAGTAAGGCATCAATTCGCGCTGAATACACATGTACTTACACAAGCCTGAGGCATGGATATGCGTGCAGTTTAACCGGTGCATTGGCTTATCAGGGTCAGTCACCTATTACTACGAACGGTACATGCCTTACCAGACGGGTTTCTGGGCTAATAGGTGTATGGAAATACTGTGGGTACGCAGGCACGTTTGGTGGGTATAATCTGGTTTGGTGGGTATACTCTGGTTTGATGGGTATAGTCTGGTTTAGTTTTTCAAAGAGAGTGAGTATTTGACATTTTTGCAAAAAGGGATAAGGAATTCGCAAATTGCACACTATGAACGATATTAATTAATGTTTTGAATAATAGGAGTGTGAATAATTCTAATTAGTGATTGGATAATTTTTAACAAGAAATGACTGAAAAGTGTTTTGGAGGAGATGGGGTGATTGTGTACTGTATAATACACAAGTGATGGTTTGCACAGTGTTGTCAATTTTAAATAGTTTAGAAATAAAAAAAATTAACAAGAAATGGCTGAAAAGTGTTTTGAGGGAGTTGAGTTGCACGAGGGTTGAGTTGCACGAGGGTTCAGTTACATGCGGATTCAGTTACACGGGGATTAGTTAAATGGGGTCGAGTTGCACGAGGGTTCAGTAGCACGGAGGTTCAGTTGTACGGGGTTTCGGTAATACAGGGATTCAGTTACATGGGGGGTTCAGTTGCACGAGGGTTTAGTTAAATGGGGCTTGAGTTGCACGGGGGTTGAATTGCACGAGGGATTCAGTTGCACGGGGGGTTCAGTTACATGCGGATTCAGCTACACGGGGATTAGTTAAATGCGTTGAGCTGCATAGTCTCGTTGGATAAAATTGGAGTTCATACTTAAACAGTTCTATTAAGAGCTATTGCTAGGGAAATGGCTCATTTTTGAATCAAAACTATGCTTTTCCGACTGAAGATACACATTTGAATCAGAAAATGTGAAAATGTATACAATTGAAACAGAGAAGTGTGTTTTGACGATATTTTCTATATTTTCGTCTGAAAAATAAGAGTTCACGCTTAAAAAGTTCTATTAAGAGCTATTTTTATGGAAATACTTTTACAATCGGAAATGTTCGATCAACATTTGCAAAAAGGGGTAATGGGATTTGCGAACTGGAGGAGATGGGGTGATTGTGTACTGTATAATACACAAGTGATGTTTTGGAGAGTATTGTCAATTTAAAATAGTTTAGAAATAAAAAAATTTAACAAGAAATGACTGAAAAGTGTTTTGAGGGAGTTGAGTTGCACGAGGGTTGAGTTGCACGAGGGTTCAGTTAAGGGGGTACAGTTACACGGGGTTTAGTTAAATGGGGTCGAGTTGCACGAGGGTTTAGTAGTACGAGGGTTCAGTAGCACGGGGGTTCAGTTGTACGGGGTTTCGGTTATAAAGGGGTTCAGTTGCATGGGGGGTTCAGTTGCACGGGGGTTTAGTTAAATGGGGCTTGAGTTGCACGGGAGTTGAGTTGCACTCACCTGCCCAGAGTCTCAGGCAAGTGACCCTAAATTTGAAAAAGTGGAAATTGGCACAGATTTTCTAAACTGAGCTGGAAAAAATTGGAGTTCACACGTAAGAAGATCCATTAAGAGTTATTTTTTGTGGAAAATCTCATTTTGGAACCAAAACTATGCTTTTCTGACTAAAAATACACAATTGAATCAGACAAATGTATCTTGATCGTATTTTCTGTAATTTTGCTGCATAAAATGGATTTCACACTTAAAAAGTTTCATTAAGAGCTATTTTTATGAAAATGGCTCATTTCGATCCAAAACCGAGCTTTTCTGACTGAAGATCCAAGAAATGGGTTTTTGATCAAATTTTCTATAATTTCGACTGAAAAATAGGAGTTCACACTTAAAAAGTTCTATTAAGAGCTATGAATTGCTTTCGAAAACCCCAAATGAATTAGTTGAAAATAATGTTTTAACAAGAAATGTCTGAAAAGTATTTTTTTGGGTGGTTGGGGTGATGACAGAGTGGATGTCTTAGACTAGTTATAGTGCTGTACTCTGGCATGATTTGCTTTCGAAAACCCGGATGAATTAGTTGAAAATATAGTTTTAACAAGAAATGTCTGAAAAGTATTTTTTTGGGGGGAATCTAAGCTAATTAGGGTTTTTGACCGTAAACTCTAGTTTTTTACAAGAAAATTATGGAAAATACAATTCTCTGGTTCAAATGTGAAACTTAAGTCCTTTCTAGGATCGAAAAAATAAACTATTTCTGTAAAATCTGAGCTAATAAGGGTTTTTGACCGTAAACTCTAGTTTTTTGCAAGAAAATTATGGAAAATACAATTCTCTGATTCAAATGTGAAACTTAAGTCCGTTTTTTGATCGAAAAAATAAACTATTTCCGTAAAATCTGAGCTAATAAGGGTTTTTGACCGTAAACTATAGTTTTTTGTAAGAAAATTATGGAAAATACAATTCTCTGATTCATAGGTGAAACTTAAGTCCATTTTTTGGATCGAAAAATAAAACTATTTCTGTAAAATCTGAGCTAATAAGGGTTTTTGACTGTAAGCTCTAGTTTGTTGTAAGAAAATTATGGAAAATACAAAATGTCTGAAAAGTATTTTTTTGGGGGGTGGGGGCGATGACAGAGTGGATGTCTTAGACTAGTTATAGTGCTGTACTCTGGCATAAACTGCTTTCAAAAACCCAGATGAATTAGTTGAAAATAAAGTTTTAACAAGAAATGTCTGAAAAGTTTTTTTTTTTTGGGGGGGGGGGAATCTGAGCTAATTAGGGTTTTTGACCGTAAACTCTAGTTTTTTGCAAGAAAATTATGGAAAATACAATTCTCTGGTTCAAATGTGAAACTTCAGTCCTTTTTAGGATCGAAAAAATTAACTGTTTCTGTAAAATCTGAGCTAATAAGGGTTTTTGACCGTAAACTCTAGTTTTTTGCAAGAAAATTATGGAAAATACAATTCTCTGGTTTAAATGTGAAACTTAAGTCCATTTTTGGATCGAAAAAATAAACTATTTCCGTAAAATCTGAGCTAATAAGGGTTTTTGACCGTAAACTATAGTTTTTTTGCAAGAAAATTATGGAAAATACAATTCTCTGGTTCATAGGTGAAACTTAAGTCCATTTTTGGATTGAAAAATAAAACTATTTCTGTAAAATCTGAGCTAATAAGGGTTTTTGACTGTAAACTCTAGTTTGTTGAAAGAAAGTTATGGAAAATACAATTCTCTGGTTCAAATGTGAAACTTAAGTCCTTTTTTGGATTGAAAAATAAAACTATATCCGTAAAATCTGAACTAATAATTCAATATTTTTTTCATAAAAACAAACTATTTTTTTTTTTAAACTTCGAAATTTTTCAACTTTATTTATTTTTTTCTTTTTGTATGTATCTTAAAATGTCAAAGTATGCTTACGGTTCTAACAATTGTGCTTTATGATTGGTCAGAGACACGATGTGACTTTCCCACTGGTATTCTATGACCGCTTATCGTCACTACCTAGTCTACTGCATGTATTAAATCAGTATTTTTTACACAGTGGAACGATAAACACAAAAGTCATATCTTTTAAAAAAGAAAGTGAAGATGGAACATTTTAATAGAGTGTGTTCACATAACAAGGCTATTGTAGCATTGAATGCCGACAAGGAGAAGTATTTAAACTATTAAACAAGTACAAGTGGTAGCACTATTGGAAATGTATGCATGCATTGTCATGACAGTAAGGAATTAAATTTCTTTGGGATACCGAAAAAATTCAACTCTTATGATGGTGGTTATGCGAGATTGAGATCTCCAGAGATGATTGCACTCAAAGAGAATGCTAACATAAAAATAATTGTTGATGATAGAGGACAACTCCTTGCTACTGCTGCAGGTAACACATTACCTACGGATACATCCAATCATCAGCTTTTGGGTATTAGCATTCAACGGAAGGCTAATAAAAGAAAGGCCTACTCTGCTACTAATATCGTAAACCATATCTTGTTTACGTGCCGAAACTGCTACCTGTGTAAAAATAATGTGTTAATAGACAGTGAAATTGCAAGAAAAATAAAAATGGCATTGTCAAAAAATATCACTACGGAATATAAAGATGAAACGATGAAGAACAAAGCACCAGCAAACATTACTGGCATTGATCAAACAGTCAATGAATCAAATAATAGCAAAGACGAAAAGCATATTGAGCCTGTTCATGGGACACCAGTAAAAATTGTGTATGATTCAAAATGGAATAATGATTATTCTACTGATTACGAACTAAGAGAAGACAATAACTACAATATCAAGAGAGAACATGGTGAACTATTTTATGGAACAGATTCAAAATGTCCAAAGTTAATCATTGATATTAATAATGTATCATAATATATTTTTGTATTAATATTCTACTTAGCATTATTTCATTAAAAATATTACATTGTTATGTGCTCATTATTTTTTAGAGTAAGCTAGCATATCAAGCGTTTAGAATGTATATTAAAACATCGGAGATGTAGGAAAAGGAATTTGCGTACATCTATTGTCAGACACACTATTTCTGTAAAATCTGAGCTATTAAGGGTTTTTGACCGTAAACTCTAGTTTTTTGTAAGAAAATTATGGAAATACAATTCTCTGGTTCAAATGTGGAACTTAAGTCTATTTTTGGATCGAAAAATAAAACTATTTCCGTAAAATCTGAGCTAATAAGGCTTTTTCGACCGTAAACTCTAGTTTCTTGTAAGAAAATTATGTAAAATACATTTTTTGTACGTATCTTAAAATGACAAAATATCATTCTTGAATTCACCTCTTGGATACACAATACAGAAATTATAAAAAAAAATTGTAATTTCCAGACTTCATTTGCAAGCAATAGATACCGAGAGTTCTATGACTCCTCCCCGCAATGACTTCTAAGGGTTTTATGACTCCTCCCCACGATGAATTCAGATGGTTTTAGGAGTCATCCCCCTAGCCATAACTCCATTCAACCTTGAGCGAAGGTATAAAAGTTTGATGATGTATTTCTCTTCTTAACAACTACATTAATAGCTTCCAAGATGATAGGACTGTATGACACAGAATTTATCGGTTTGAAAAAATCATCTTGTGGTGTTATATTTGAATGTGCATTTTTATTATTGTCAATGGAACTCGAAGAAATTGACTGTTATCATTGGATGGTGAACTATAACATGTTTGAGTATGATAAAACCTTGTGGAGTACTACATTACATCATATGAACAGACTGGGATTCTATGATAGAGTGATTACACCACTTAATAATAGTGGTCAGGAACTGAGAAATGTCAAGGAGGAAGTCAGTGAAATTTGCAGCTTTTTCGGGGTTGAAGCACTCTATGTAAAGGGTAATGTACCTACAGATAAAGTCTTAATTCAAAAGTGTGACCCTAGGATTTCACTTTTCAATCTAGAAGAATTTAAGTGTCCTAAATTTGAAGGGGTTTATCATCGTCCTGAAGACGAGGTCAGGTTCTTCGCGCACTGGATACCTAAGGACATGCCTGATCGTGATAAATGCATAAGACATGGTAAAAACTATTCTACATCATGGGACCATCGTTTCTGGATGCTTAAGAGTGAACGTGTGTATGACTATGTGTCACAATATAATTTTGTATTAATATTCTACATAGCATTATTTCATTAAAAAATATATTATGCATTACATTGTTATGTGTCCATTATTTTTAGAGTAAGCTAGCATATCAAAAGTTTAGAATGTCTACTAAAACATCGGAGATGTGAGAAAATGAATTTGCATACATCTATTGTCAGACACATGGGATAACATTGACAAAATCTAGGTATCAGAATGAATAAATTCTTTATCAACATCCGTTGTTGGATATGTCATTATGTCATTATGAAAAAATTGTAAGTAAGTAGGAAGTAGGTAAGTAAGTAAGTAAGTAACAAACTCTTTCTTGAATTCAACTCTTGGTTACACAATACAGAAATTTTATTATAGGAAATTATAAAAAAAAAATTGAAGAAACTCTCTATTAACATTCGTTATCGATTGAAGTCGCTTCCTAGACAGACAATACAGCAATTTCACAAAATCTAAGTGTAAGAGTGATTAAATTCAATATCAACATCCATTTCTCGGATACATCGGAAAAAGTTGACACAATCTAAGTAGTCCTGAAGACGAGGTCAGGTTCTTCGCGCACTGGATACCTAAGGACATGCCTGATCGTGATAAATGCATAAGACATGGTAAAAACTATTCTACATCATGGGACCATCGTTTCTGGATGCTTAAGAGTGAACGTGTGTATGACTATGTGTCATAATATAATTTTGTATTAATATTCTACATAGCATTATTTCATTAAAAATATATTATGCATTACATTGTTATGTGTTCATTATTTTTAGAGTAAGCTAGCATATCAAAAGTTTAGAATGTCTATTAAAACATCGGAGATGTGAGAAAAGGAATTTGCATACATCTATTGTCAGACACATGGGGTAACATTGACAAAATCTAGGTATCAGAATGAATAAATTCTTTATCAACATTTGTTGTTGGATATGTCGTTATGTCATTATGAAAAAATTGTAAGTAAGTAGGAAGTAGGTAAGTAAGTAAGTAAGTAACAAACTCTTTCTTGAATTCATCTCTTGATTACACAATACGGAAATTTTATTATAGGAAATTATAAAAAAAAAATTGAAGAAACTCTCTATTAACATTCGTTATCGATTGAAGTCGCTTCCTAGACAGACAATACAGCAATTTCACAAAATCTAAGTGTAAGAGTGATTAAATTCAATATCAACATCCATTTCTCGGATACATCGGAAAAAGATGACACAATCTAAGTACCGGAAAGAATAAATTCATTTTCAAAGTTTTTATCGGATACATCAGATAACAGTCATAAAATCCAAGTTCTATTCGTTTTGGCTTCATGTGTTGTTACGTTGAATTTAGATTAGACCGGTTTTTCTTTTAATTTTGGCTTCATGTGTTGTTACGTTGAATTTAGATTAGACCGGTTTTTCTTTCTATAGTAGAGACTAGCGTATATTTTTAGAGTAGAAAAAAAAATTCTGGTTAGTCTGAAGTTGATTGTCTGAAAAGTATTTTTTTTTGGGGGGGGGGAGATACACGATTGGCTGAACAAAAACAGAACTTTTAAAATCACAACAACTGAAGATCAGTAAATAATTCCGTTGTTTTTTTTTTTGTTAAACACGATTGGCTGAAATAAAAGCGGAACTTTTAAAATCACAACAACTAAAGATCAGTAAATGATTCCTTTGTTTTTTTTTGTTAAACACAACACAATTGGTTGAAACAAAAGCAGAACTTTTAAAATCACAACAACTGAAGGTCAGTAAAAAAAAAACCTAAAATAATGTCATGTTCCACTTTTATTTCAGCCAATCGTGTTTAACAAAAAAAACAACGGAATTATTTACTGATCTTCAGTTGTTGTGATTTTAAAAGTTCTGCTTTTGTTTCAGCCAATCGTGTATCTCCCCCCCCCCAAAAAAAATACTTTTCAGACAATCAACTTCAGACTAACCAGAATTTTTTTTCTACTCTAAAAATATACGCTAGTCTCTACTATAGAAAGAAAAACCGGTCTAATCTAAATTCAACGTAACAGCACATGAAGCCAAAATTAAAAGAAAAACCGGTCTAATCTAAATTCAACGTAACAACACATGAAGCCAAAACGAATAGAACTTGGATTTTATGACTGTTATCTGATGTATCCGATAAAAACCTTGAAAATGAATTTATTCTTTCCGGTACTTAGATTGTGTCAACTTTTTCCGATGTATCCGAGAAATGGATGTTGATATTGAATTTAATCACTCTTACACTTAGATTTTGTGAAATTGCTGTATTGTCTGTCTAGGAAGCGACTTCAATCGATAACGAATGTTAATAGAGAGTTTCTTCAATTTTTTTTATAATTTCCTATAATAAAATTTCTGTATTGTGTAACCAAGAGATGAATTCAAGAAAGAGTTTGTTACTTACTTACTTACTTACCTACTTCCTACTTACTTACAATTTTTTCATAATGACATAATGACATATCCAACAACGGATGTTGATAAAGAATTTATTCATTCTGATACCTAGATTTTGTCAATGTTACCCCATGTGTCTGACAATAGATGTATGCAAATTCCTTTTCTCACATCTCCGATGTTTTAATAGACATTCTAAACTTTTGATATGCTAGCTTACTCTAAAAATAATGAACACATAACAATGTAATGCATAATATATTTTTAATGAAATAATGCTATGTAGAATATTAATACAAAATTATATTATGACACATAGTCATACACACGTTCACTCTTAAGCATCCAGAAACGATGGTCCCATGATGTAGAATAGTTTTTACCATGTCTTATGCATTTATCACGATCAGGCATGTCCTTAGGTATCCAGTGCGCGAAGAGCCTGACCTCGTCTTCAGGACTACTTAGATTGTGTCAACTTTTTCCGATGTATCCGAGAAATGGATGTTGATATTGAATTTAATCACTCTTACACTTAGATTTTGTGAAATTGCTGTATTGTCTGTCTAGGAAGCGACTTCAATCGATAACGAATGTTAATAGAGAGTTTCTTCAATTTTTTTTTATAATTTCCTATAATAAAATTTCTGTATTGTGTAACCAAGAGATGAATTCAAGAAAGAGTTTGTTACTTACTTACTTACTTACCTACTTTCTACTTACTTACAATTTTTTCATAATGACATAATGACATATCCAACAACGGATGTTGATAAAGAATTTATTCATTCTAATACCTAGATTTTGTCAATGTTACCCCATGTGTCTGACAATAGATGTATGCAAATTCCTTTTCTCACATCTCCGATGTTTTAATAGACATTCTAAACTTTTGATATGCTAGCTTACTCTAAAAATAATGAACACATAACAATGTAATACATAATATATTTTTAATGAAATAATGCTATGTAGAATATTAATACAAAATTATATTATGACACATAGTCATACACACGTTCACTCTTAAGCATCCAGAAACGATGGCCCCATGATGTAGAATAGTTTTTACCATGTCTTATGCATTTATCACGATCAGGCATGTCCTTAGGTATCCAGTTTTTTTTTCAAGATTCAACATTCAAGATTCAATCGGGTTTAATTAAAACAAATAGAAATAAATAAAAATAAATAAACTTCTCTATGCAAAAAAATGCACGTTGAGTCCCTTAAAAAAATAACGATTCCTCCTAATCACGCTTTACGACTCTCGCTTTACTCCTCAACACAACCACATCCCTCAACCATACAAATCACTATCTAAGAGATTCCCCCCTTCCTCCCCAAAAGCACAGCTACCTTAACCATACAAAAAAATCAATAAATAAATAAAAAAAAACAAAAAGAAAAAAAAAACAAAAAACAAACCGAGATAATAATGATAATAAAAAAAAAAAATCTCAATTATTAATAAACACATTTGGTAAACCTCTCCTTGGAGACGGGCGTGTTTCCATCACTTCTCAAGAAGGCAAGAATAATTCCCCTCCACAAAGGTGGCCCTCAGGACGACCCGTCTAACTTTCGACCCATCTCTATTCTTTCGGTGTTTTCCAAAGTGTTCGAAAAACCTATGAAGAACCAGCTTTACTCTTTTCTGGAAGCTAAGGGATTCCTTAACCAACGCCAATTTGGATTCAGACCAGGACACTCGACGGAAGATGCCCTGGCATCACTAAGCCTATTCATTAATAAAGCACTTGACCTGGGACTTGTGCCAGCTGCTATTTTGCTTGACATAAAAAAAGCGTTCGACAGTATGGATCATGGGATTCTATTAGGTAAAATACAGCACATTGGGGTTAGAGGAGAGGCTCTACGATGGTTCCGGTCTTACCTTAGTAGTCGATGTGTTTATATAGGAGATGATCCACTGAATGACACCGTTGTCAACTTCCGTGTGCCGCAAGGCTCAATCTTAGGCCCACTGTTATTCCTGGTTCATGTGAATGACCTAAGTCGCGTTCTGAACCCTAACTCCAGGACTTCACGGTGCTGCAAGTTATGTTGCGACCCAGAAATTTCGAGCAACGATCGTGAATCGGATGAACTTGTGGCGTTCGCGGATGACACTACAATGGTCTCCTGTGACACCGACATGTCAGCGCTCCAGAGTAAACTTGAGGTCATCTTAGAAGAAACTTACATTTGGATGGATGCCAATCGATTTGTAATAAATGTTGACAAATCTTGCGCTCTCTTCTTCTCAAGGATTGGACCTCTTCACCCAGAGGTATCGGGAATAACGACTTCTCGAGGAACGACCAGACGACCGAAAACTGGCTGTGCCAGGTACCTAGGTGTACTCCTTGACGAAAAGTTATCCTTCATACATCACATCCACGCTGTGGAGCTGAAGCTCTCCCGTAATCTTGGCATTATCAGGAAACTGAAACACACATTCCCTCAAAAAACCCTTCGTCTACTTTATAATGGACTTATCAAGCCTCATCTACAGTATTGTGCGTCAATTTGGCAGTCAACATTTATATCCCACCTGAAAAGGCTTGATTCAATCCACAAACATGCCCTGAAAATAATCGGAAATATGGACGATTTTCTTTCCCGTGAATCACTTTATCATTTATCGTGCTCAGTTATCGTTTTTAAATTTTTCTCCGGATTACTTCCATCAGCATTCCACAGTCTATTCCAGTTGGTATCGGAACAGCATCCTAGGAACACGAGATCTGCCTCAAACCTTCTGGTGAGACGAACACCTACAGTACGGTCGGATTTTGCACCGGATGTGGCGTGCGCGAAAGTGTGGAACATGCTTCCACAAGAGCTGAGATGTAGGAGCTCTCTTGGGTCTGAACCCTCGTGCAACTCAACCCTCGTGCAACTCAACTCCCTCAAAACACTTTTCAGCCATTTCTTGTTATTTTTTTTTATTTCTAAACTATTTAAAATTGACAACACTGTGCAAACCATCACTTGTGTATTATACAGTACACAATCACCCCATCTCCTCCAAAACATTTTTCAGTCATTTCTTGTTAAAAATTATCCAATCACTAATTAGAATCATTCACACTCCTCTAAAACATTAATTAATATCGTTCATAGTGTGCAATTTGCGAATTCCTTATCCCTTTTTGCAAAAATGTCAAATACTCACTCTCTTTGAAAAACTAAACCAGACTATACCCATCAAACCAGAGTATACCCACCAAACCAGATTATACCCACCAAACGTGTCTGCGTGCCCACAGTATTTCCATACACCTATTAGCCCAGAAACCCGTCTGGTAAGGCATGTACCGTTCGTAGTAATAGGTGACTGACCCTGGTAAGCCAATGCACCGGTTAAACTGCACGCATATCCATGCCTCAGGCTTGTGTAAGTACATGTGTATTCAGCGCGCATTGATGCCTTACTACTTCGAATGAGCCCTTTTTGAAGTTTCTACGACAAAGATGTCAATAAAAACCTTATATGCCCCCAGGGCATAACTCATAACCCTTGCCCTGAAGACTGTGGGGGGAGTGTCCTGCTCAAAGGTATAATTTCCTGAACTTTAAACTGCGTGGAACAAAATGGCTATCTAAAAATTTTGATTGGACATGTTTGGAGAAATGGTGGGAGTGGAAGGGGTGTTAGTTGCCTTCCAATCACTTTCGACTATCAAAAGAGCACTAGCCATTTCAATTTCCAATCGAATGAACCCTTTTAGAAGTTTCTACGACAACGTGTTCTATAAAAACTTTATATGCCCCCAGGACATAACTTACAACCCTTGCTCTGAGGGCTGTGGGGGAGTATCCTCCTCAAAAACCTTATTTCTATCTAGAAATCCACAACACTGAACAAAATGACTATCTAAAATTTGATTGGATGTGTTTGGGGAAAAGGTGGGCGAGAGAGGGGGACTAGTTGTCTTCAAATCACTTTCCACTATTGAAAAGGTCACTAGACCTTTGAATTTCAAATCGAATGAGCCTTTTTTTCAAGTTTCTACGACAAAGATTTCAATACAAACTTATATGCCCGCAGGGCATAACTTATAACCCTTGTCCTGAAGATTATGGGGGGAGTGTCCTGCTCAAAGGTATAATTTCCTGAACTTTAACTGCGTGGAACAAAATGATTATTTCAAAGTTTTGATTGGATGTGTTTGGAGAAATGGTGGGCGTGGAAGGGGTGTTAGTTGCTTTCCAATTACTTTCGACTATTAAAACGGGCATTAGCCATTTCAATTTCTAATCGAATGAGCCCATTTTGAAGTTTCTACGACAACGTGTTCTATAAAAACTTTTTATGCCCCCAGGGCATAACTTACAACCCTTGTCCTGAGGGCTGTGAGGGGGTTGTCATCCTCAAATACCTAATTTACAGAACTTAAAACTACGTTGAATAAAATGGCGATCTCAAAATTTTGATTGGATTTGTTTGGGGAAAAGGGGGCGTGAGAGGGGGTTAGTTGCCCTCCAAACACTTTCGACTATTAAAAAGGGCACTAGCCCTTTGAATTTCCAATCGAATGAGCCTTTTTTGAAGTTTCTACGACAACCCTTTCTATAAAAACCTTATATGCCCCCGGGCAAAACTTACAACCCTTGCCCCAAGGGTTGTGAGGGAGTGTCCTCCTCAAAAACATATTTTCTATCTGGAAATCAACTACGCTGAACAAAATGGCTATCTCAAAATTTTGATTGGATGTGTTTGGGGGAATGATGGGTGTGGGGCGGGGCTAGTTGCCGTCCAATCACTTTCGACTATTAAAAAGGGCACTTGCCCTTTGAACATCCAATCGAATGAGCTTTTTTGAAGTTTCTACGACAACCCTTTCTATAAAAACCTTATATGCCCCCAGGGCATAACTTAAAACCCTTGCCCCGAGGGTTGTAGGGGAGTGTCCTCCTCAAAAACATAATTTCCATCTGGAAATCAACTACGCTGAACAAAATGGCTATCTCAAAATTTTGATTGGATGTGTTTGGGGGAATGATGGACATGGGGGGGGGGGTAGTCACCCTCCAATCACTTTTGACTAATAAAAAGTGCACTAGCCACTCCAATTTCCAGTCGAATAAGCCTTTTTCGAAGTTTCCACGACAATTCCTTCGATACGAAGTGCCCGGGTATTGAGAAGAAAAAATAAAATAAAAAATAAATAATACATTGTGCCCACATCGTTCATTACTCAGGCAGCACTATCGCGCTGCCAATAATATTTTCAGTATGGTGAGGTGACTAACCGACTATTGTCACTTGTAACTAGACAAATGATAATCTTATGCCTATGAGAGCGAATGTTATCTTAACTTACTATGCGAGTAAGCGAAGTGGATATTTTCTCATCCTAAAAACTGAGTGAATGTGTGATAAGATTAAATGCCCGCGATGTGAAAGAATGTCGATACTCATGTCAGTGTAATTAAAATGGGAACAGCGGCTTTTTTCACGGGAAAAAAAATTACTCGGAAAATGTGAAACTTACTCATTATTCAAAAGCGTAACATAATTGTAAGATAAATTCAAAAACGTAACAAAAATGTAACGTTTTTAGGACCGTAACGTAAACCGTACCGTTTTATTCAAAACGTACCAAAAATGGTACGAACGTAACCTCGGTGGCAACCCTGCTGACAGCTTGCAACAGGATCTGGAACACGCTCTCAGAGTCCGCGCGAGGCTGCCACTCCTTTGGTATGTTAAAAAATTATGTTAGAAAGTTTTTAGCTAGTTAATAAGTTTTTTTCCGGTTTCCCTTGGATTTGATGTCTCTGTATTGAGTTGAATGTTTAATTGAGATGGTGAAATCATGCGCTACCCCCTGCCTAGTTTGTCATTTTGGGGATTGTTAAGGTGGGCAACTGGATTTTTTTTTGAATTTTGTTTATGTTTTTTTTTATTTTGGTATTTTTTCTCCCCTGTTCTTTCCCGGCCATGGAGCCTTATGGGGGAGATCGTGTTCAAGTAGTTTTTCGTTTATGAATTTTATTGTTAAATAAATAACTCAGAACCCTGGCAGTATATTAAACTGCTATTTAAACAACCTGTGTACTTTTCTTTCAAGCTAAATCAAAATCGCTTTGACGTCATGCTTGATGTCTTATCATTAAGTTTTTCAAATATTCCGGAGAGATTCTGACTCACACGATATGCCCCATAGTTATGCTTATAGATTTACCACTGGAATAGATACCAGATAAATTAGAAAAAGCATTTCAATGCATAAGCAGGTAAACTCATCATACTTTTAACAAGAATACAGTTAAACTCCTAGAGACGGCACTGAAAACCCCTACCTTTATATTTAGAAAAATAACATTTGTTCGGTATTTTTATTAAAAAAGGACTTGTTCTTTGGTACTCCCATTGAGAAAAATAAATCCCATCGAAAAAAAAATCCCCCAAATTTTCAAAAAGACAAAGATTTTAAACATTTTTAATGCTTTATAACATAATATAGAAAACAAAAGCCAAAATCTATGGAAGCAAGAATATTTTCAAAATTCACAGAAAGACGAATTTTTAAACAAGAAAAGAAAATAGTTATCATTACTGATTGCGGCGATTCAATGCGAAAAGTCAAAATAATTTTAACATTATTTTGGTAACATTGCTCATCGCAGCGTTCACAACTAGTTACAATAGGATGTATGTAAATAACAACTTTCGCTGATATAAGACATTTTTTTCTCTATAACGGAAGCTTAATCACTGTCTCGTTTTTACACCAATCAAAAACCGCAAACACTTAATATTTGGCACGTGACGCTAAAACTGCAGTTATTGGATTGAAGACAAATACAGCTTAGAAGGAGTTTAGTGGAATGGAATAACAAGAGCCAATCTCTACACGAAATGTGTGCCTCCTATATCCCTTTTATTACTGTTTTCTAAAAGCAACTTTGGAGGACGGTATAAACATAGACGTATAGATTTGTAATAGATTATGGATAGCTTGTGTTTTGGCAAGCTCCGTGGACTTTTTCTTCCTTACCATCAGCAAAGTTTTTTTACGGTGCTTGAAACAGGCAAAACCAGTTATTTACGTTTGCTTCTCTAT
The DNA here is from genome assembly GCA_027921565.1 of Artemia sinica. Taxonomy (NCBI): domain Eukaryota; kingdom Metazoa; phylum Arthropoda; class Branchiopoda; order Anostraca; family Artemiidae; genus Artemia; species Artemia sinica. The sequence continues at coordinate 23,359,402 of CM051263.1, read as the reverse complement.
TATCACCTTTGATTGTCATTATTCTTGTTAGAAGCCTCATGAGTTTATCTGATTACGGACTAAAACGCTATTTCTATATTACCTGGTATTCCGGTAACAGATGAATAGGTAGAACTAGTGGGCGGAGTAGTATTAGTCAGAATCTCTAGGTTTTTTTTGAAAAACCAATCCCTTTGAACCAAATAAACTCCTTTTTGTTGTGATTTATTAAAAATATTCATTACACTGTGCAAATAACATACTAAAAAGTAAGTGGTAATCGTAATTGATTAGATTACTAAACAATGCCTGTGGTTAAGGTAAGAAACAAGGTTAGCAGTTGACTCGGTCTGGAATCGTGAGTTCAAGAGGGTTATAACTTATCCCAATTTATACGAATTATTTGTTGAAAACCGATGGACCTTTACCTAAGGAGCAACTATAAAACTATAAGACTATAGGAAAAACTATAAGAGAACATAATATCAAACGGGATATAGATTACACAGGTAATATTAGTGTCTATAAATTATTGGCGAAACCAATGGATTTTTGAAGATCTTGAGAGTTCAGAGGGCGAAACTAGATTTGAAAATTATGGCAGACCTAAACAAGACTAATGCCTAGGTCCCATTATAGCAACATTTGTCGATAAAAATCAAAATTACGCACGACTACAGCACCAATTATGTAAGCCATTCATAATTTCTCGAGTTGAACTTTCAAGCATACAATTCTTGATTGACAAATCAGAGTCGAGATTCAAGGTAAAATGTTTAGAAACTAGAAGCGATGGAAGGTTGGAATACCAATTTTTCTAATCTGTAATAGGAATTTAACAAAAGTGTAGAAGACATAGTATTAGTAGAGCAGAGTTAGAAACAAATTAGTGTTGGTGTAAACTTTTTAAACCAATTTCTTGCAATTTTAATCTTCCGCTTCTGAAATACAAATATGGCGCTAAAATCAAGAAAAACCCCCATATCCTTCAAAAAATTGTTTTTTTTTTTATCAACAGATGTGACTATGGTGCGTCTAGGGCATAGGACACAAAAAGAATAAATGAGGACGAAGAGGCGATGTAGAAAGCGGCAAAATTAACAGAGTGAATAGCTTTACTTTATTAGTAAGGATTGCAGATACAATGAGCATGTAAAAGTAGAACAGCTGATGTCGGGGATAAAAGCAGGCAGATATGTCTCAGAACTAAAACTGTTTTAGAACTGTCTTAGAACCCGTATCCATGGTATTGAAATTTGTCAAGTATAGCTTTGAAACATTGGTGCCTCGAATGGTTGAGGAAGAAACGCTAGATATTTTCAGAGGGAATTGTCTGAGGATAGTTTTGGGTGCTTCTTTCTGCTACTATTTATCAAACAATAAGCTCTATAAAATGAGGTTCAATCCCTTCCCTCAGGTTATAATGGAAGCAAGATTAAAATAGCCAAGTCACATTTTATGTGCGAAAAATTATGGGTTGCCAACAAATCGTGTTTTTTGGGCAATCCAACACCGAAAACGAACCTAGCCACCAGCAAAAGAAGGACATCTTCGAACGAGGCAGGTAGCAGGTTCCCTAAAAAGGGAAGTTCTGGACAATGTACGGTCAGGCTGGGGAGTTTCCGGTTAAACGAATTCCCATGTAATATCTAAATTTTAGATACCAGGTGAGAGGGGGAGGAAACGCATCGGTGAGGAAATTGTACGGTGGAGGATGACCGTTCACGGCTGTACTATCCTCAGGGGTTTAGTAATGCAATTAGTAGTTGGTAGTAGGAGTAATGAATGATAATCACCAATATAGATAAACAATAAAAATCTAGCATTAATAAAAAATAAACAATAATCTAGTGATAATAATCTTGAGAAAGAAAGTAATCTGAACAAGCCCGAATAAAAAAGATGTGTTCTTTCTAGCATTTTTCTTTTATAAATCTGGTTTACAGAAGCAATAATTTGTAATAATTTGAAGTTTATGTTGCTGTTGAATTCTTAGTGTTACGTAAAATCAATTATTGCACAAGAGACGTGGTTCTAAATAATTTTTCATAGCAGTCCCTTTAAGAACCATTCACACTTTCAAGATAAAATTCTTGTGGTTTAAAATATACGGAGCTTTAACAGCATAAGGCATCCATTAAAAAAGAAGCATATTTATGATTTGATGTTATCGGGGATTTAATACCTCTTTATAGTTTGCCTTTAGTCACACTTCTACTAGTGCAGTGGTGGCTCCCTTTATTCTCACTTTATTAGATTGACTTTTTCAAAGTTCGTCTTTTACTCTTACTGTTCTTTTTTGTTTTCTGATACTATTCAAAGGTTTTTCTTTCTTCTGTTTCTATTTTTTTTTTCTTGCACCAACGGCAGCAGAGAGAAGAAATCCCGGAATGTTTGCATTTTCCCCTCAATATTGACTAGCCGAAAATATTTCCTAGGTTTCACATGATTGATTTTTTTGCAATGTAAGGCCAAACGAAAAGCAGGTTATCCCCGGTTGGGCTGGGAGGATTTCGTTAGGAAAGACTTAAAGGATATGAGAAATTCCTCGGAAGGTGTACAGAGAGAGGTGTTTAATAAATTGGGATGGAAGAGGACCGTACGCAGCTATTTTAACCTCAGGCAGCTTGGTGCTGCAGTGAGTTGTTAGTAGTAGTAATAGTATATATATATATATTATATATATATATATATATATATATATATATATATATATATATATATATATATTATATATATATATATATATATATATATATATATATATATATATATATATATATATATATATATATAATGTATAAGTAACAACCTGTATACGCAATAATAATCTATTAATATTTTTTTTATTTTATTTTATGTTAACTAGCCACTATGGCTTCAGAACATAACTTTATACCTTCATAACTTTATACTCATTGTACGTGTTTTCAAATTTCGACCATTTAATTTTCTACTGTTACGTGAGGAAAATAAAAACTTGTTTCAGTTTTTTTTTTTGCAAAAAAAAAACAGTTATTTACTCAGTCGCAGTTTTGCAAGAAATTTGCACCTTATGGTGCACACTTATCCCCCAATTCGGTCAAACTAGTTCTTTTACATGGGATTGACCAATAATAAGGGTACAGAAGTAAAGCCACCAGCTTTCAGAGAGGGTGGGGGAGTTTATATGACTAGTTCCATCCTCAAACCGTGCTAGTGTGCCCTGAAAACCCTAAAAAAGCTTGTAACCGTTTAAAAAATCACAAACATTACTTCTATTATGCTGAAATGTGCTTAAACTGGAAATGGTTAGCCTCAAACCCCTTGAAAACAAAAGAAACCTTGATATTCGTACATGGAATGATTACCACAAAACTAAGGGCAAACTTACCTGGTTTTTTGACAATATATCCCCTTGGTAATTCCCCACTTCTGTCATCAGGAACACCAATGACTGCAGCGTCAAGAACAGAAGGGTGAGATCGAAGGAGGTCTTCCAACTCATTTGGGGCTACTTGAAGTCCCTTCACCTGGATAAAGTATGGACCATAGAGCAATAATAGAGGGGGAAATGTGAACATTTTTATATTGCAATTAATGCAGCAGCGTTTATCAAACCATTCACGGTAATGAATGACACTTAAAGGGGACCATTGCCAATAACTATCACAACACTGATAAAACCCAAAAGTTTAAAAACTGTTTCACGCCTAAAACTGCTAGTGTTAGGCTAGAAGGTTGGAAACCATTTTCCTGCTGGAGAATACAAAACACCAGGGCTTTAAAAATCCCTAAGATCTCTAACTATGGTCTCGACAGACAATAGCTTTTCCCTACGCGTGGTCCATGTGCAAAGCATAGGCAGCGCAATAGTGCTGCCAAAGTAAAGAACAATGTTGGCACAATGTATCATTTTTTTTTCTAGACCAGGGCCCTTCGTATCGAAGGAGTTGTCGCAAAAGTCTCGAAAAGAGCTCATCCGATTGGAAATTGGAATGGCTAGTGCTCTTTTAATAGTCGAAAATGATTGGAAGGCAACTAACACCCCTTCCACGCCCACCATTTCCCAAAGACATCTAATTTTGCAACTAACACCCCTCCCACGCCCACCATTTATCCAAACCCATCCAATCAAAATATTGAGATAGCCATTTGTTCTGGAAATTAGGCTTTAGAGGATACCCCCCCCCCCCCCACAGCCTTCAAGGCAATGGTTTTAATTTATGCCCTGGGGGCATATAAGGTTTTTTTTTATAGAAAATGTTGTCGTGGAAACTTCAAAAAAGGCTAATTCAATTGGAAATTGAAAGGGCTAGTGACCTTTTTTATAGGCTAGTCGAAACTGATTGAAGGACAACTAGCCCCCCTCTCACGCCCATCATTTCCCTAAACACATCCAATCAAAATTTTGAAATAGCCATTTTTTTCGACGTAGTTGTAAGTTCTGGATATTATGTCTTTGAGGATGATACCCCCCACACCTCTCAGGGCAAGGATTGTAAGTTATGTCCTGGGAATAGAGAGCGTGGTAATAGAAACTTCAAAACTTTCTTAGGGCTAATGCTCTTTTTAATAGTCAAAAGTGACCGGAGGAAAACTAACACCCCTCCAACACCCACCATTTTCCCCAAAAACATCCAATAAAAATTTTGCGATAGCCATTTTGTTCAACGTAGTTGAAAAGTCCGGAAATTATGTCTTTGAGGATGATACTCCCCCCCCCACAGCCCTCAGCGCAAGGGTTGTCAGTTATACCCTGGGGCCATATAAAGTTTTATAGAAAGTGTTGGCGTAGAAACTTCAAGAAGAGCTCATTCGATTGGAAATTGAGAGGGCTAATGCCCTTATTAATAGTCAAAAGCAATCGGAGTGTGAATGCCCCCCCATGCCCATCATTTCCCCAAGCAATTTCGGTCAACATTTTGATATAGCCATTTTGTTGAACGTAGTTGAAGGTCTGGGAATTATGTGTTTAAGTATGACAACCCCCCGCAGCCCTCAGGGCTAAGGTTGTAAGTTATGCCCTGGGGGCATATAATATCTTATAGGAAGTGTTGTCGTAAAAATTTCAAAAAAGGCCCTTTCGATTGGAAATTAAGAGGGCTATTGCCCTTTTTAATTGTCGAAAGTAATCGGAGGGAGAATCACCTCCCCCCCACGCCCATCATTTCCCCAAACATTTCCGATCAACATTTTGATACGGCCATTTGTTCAACGTAGTTGAAAGGTCTGGAATTTGTGTCTTTGAGGATGACAACCCCCCCCCCCCATAGCCCTCAGGACAAGGGTCGTAAGTTACGCCCTTGGGGCATATAAAGTTTCGTCGTAGCTTCTTCAAAGAGGGCTCATTTGATTGGAAATTGAGAGGACTAGTGACTTTTTTATTGGTCGAAAGTGATCAGAGGGCAAATGTCCCCCTCCAAGCCTATTATTTCCACAAACACTTCCAATCAAAATTTTGATATTGCCATTTTGACAAGCCTATTAGAAAGGCCTGGAAATTATGTCTTTGAGGATAACAAAACCCCCCCAGCCATTAGGGCAAGGGTTGAAAGTTGTGCCCTGGGGACATATAGGGTTTTTATAGAAAGTGTGGTTATATAAACTTCGAAGGGGGCTCATTGGATTGGTAATCAGATGTTCTAGTGTTCTATTTAATAGTCAAAGTGATCAGAGGGCAGCTACCCTCTCCCCTCTACACACACGTCGTATTATCCCGAAATGCGTCTAATAGAAATTTTGAGATAGCCATTCCATTCAAAATAGTCTAAGTATCATATAACAAGGATTTCGGGGTTGAAACAAACCCCGGAGATTAGGGGCAAGGGTTGTAAGTTATGCCCAGGGGGTATTTAAGGTTTTTATGGAAGGGATGGTTGTTTAACTTCAGAAAAGGCTCAGTCTTTCTCCCTGAAAAAGACTATATCAATATAAAACGAACAGAAATTAATAAAAAAAAACTTTTGGTACAAAACAAGTTTTTCAAAAAGAAGTGAAGAACCCCATTAACCAAAAATGAACAAAAATAGAATAAAATAATCTACCAAGCATACAACTACCACAAATCAGTATCAATAAATAAAAGAAACCCAAAACAAACAGAAATTAAAATAAGTCAAACTCAAAACGAGCAGAAATTAATCTGAGTAGGGTTCTAAACCCCATGCTTTCTAAAAGCCAGAATATAATTTGAACTTTTCTGAAAAAAAATCTTTTAAATATTTTCACTTCTATAACTTAAAGAAGTCGAAAATTAATTAATACTTTAAGGAATAAATATCAGCATATGTATATTAAACTGACAATGCATATTTTTTTCAGTAAATTCATTTGAATTTTTTTCAGTAAAGTACAAATTATATTAATGTACAAAATATAAATGTTTTTACTTTTATAACTTTAATAAATCAAATAATATTAACATTTTGATTACTAAATATCAGTATATGTATATTAAACTGACAATGCACACTCATTTGTATTTTTTTCAGTAAACTGCAAATTATGTTCTGGCCTTGGGAAGGCATAGGGGTTTTGAGCCCTACTCATGTTAATTTTTGCTTGTTTTGAGTTTGACGGTTATTTATTGTAATTTCTGTTCGTTTTGGGTTTCATTTATTTATCGATTCTGATTTGTGGTAGTTTCACGCTTGATAGATTATTTGATTTTATTTTTGCTCATTTTTGGTTTAAAGGAGTTCTTTACTTTTCTTTGAAAACCTTATTTTGTGGAAAGTTTTTTAATTAATTTCTGTTCGCTTTATATTGACATAGTCTTTTCAGGAAAAAATAATACTTTAAATCTTTTCATTTTTTTAAGACTTTATAGTTTGGCCTGCTATTTGTATGCTGAAGAAAAATTTTCAGCAATTTTTAACAACATACACCCTTTTAAAAATCTGGACACAAATAGTAGTGCTTAATTTAGTTTCATACCTCCTCTAGTTGACCAGAAATAAGCACTTGATACCATTCACAAAAATATGTTTACTTTCTTTGATAGCTTGGATAAACTTACGCTATTTTGATTTAGTTAAATTTTAAGAGCAGAAGTAGCCCCGAAAATTCGAAAATAATACTCTCAGTCGTTCTTAGGATACTGCTGAGATGCCTTATTGGGAATTAGCATTAACACAGTGCATTTTGATTTAATATTGAGGTAACATTTAGTTTTCAAACACAATGGGAAAATGCGAGGGTGGGCGTTGGGAGGGGGACTAGTTGCCCTCCAAACACTTTCGACTATTAAAAAGGGCATTAGCCCTTTCTATTTTCAATCGAATGAGCCCTTTTCGAAGTTCCTACGACAACTCCTTCGATACGAAGTGCCCTGGTCTAAAAAAAAGGAAAAAAATAATACATTGTACCAACATCGATCTTTACTATAAAAATGTCAAGCCTTCCAATCACTTTCGACTATTAAAAGGGCACTAGCCCTTTCAATTTCCAATCAAATGATTCCTTTTTGAATTTTCTACGACAGCACTCTATAAAAGAAAAACCTTATATGCCCCCAGGGCATATAAGGATTGGATGTGTTTGGGGAAATGGTGGGTGTGAGAGTGGTGTTAGTTATCATCCAATAACTTTCGACTATTAAAAAGGGCACAGACCCTTCTAATTTCCAATAGAATGAGCCCTTTTCGAAGTTTCTACAACATCACTATCTATAAAAACCTTATATGCCCCTAGGGCATAACTCACAACCCTTGCCCCGAGGGCTCTGAGGGGTTTATCATCCTCAAAGATCTAATTTCTAGAACTTTGAACTAAGTTGAACAAAATGACTATATAAAAATTTTGATTGAATGTATTTGGGGAAAAGGTGGGCGTGAGTTGCTCTCAAATCACTTTCGACTATTAAAAAGGGCACTAGCCCTTTGAATTTCCAATCGAATGAGCTTTTTTTGAAATTTCTACGACAACGCTTTCTATAAAAACCTTATATGCCCCAGGGCGTAACTTGCAACCCTTGCCCTTAGGGCTGTGGGGGGAGTGTCATTCTCAAAGATATAATTTTCGGACCTTTCAACTACTTTGAACAAATGGCTATCTCAAAATTCTGATTGAACGTGTTTGGATAAATGGTGGTCGTGGAAGGGGTGTTAGCCTTCCAATCACTTTCGAATATTAAAAAGGGCACTATCCATTTCAATTTCCAATTAAATTGGCCCTTTTTGACGTTTCTACGACAACACTTTCTATAAAAACCTATATGCCCCCAGGGCATAACTTACAACCCTTGCGCTTTGGGCTGTGGGGGGGGGGGGGCTGCCATCCTCAAAGACCTAATTTCCAGAACTCTCAACTACGCTGAACAAACCGGCTATCTAGAAATTTTGATTGAAAAAGGTTGGCGTCAGAGGGGTTAGTTGCCCTCTAATTACTTTCGACTATTAACCCTTTCACTAACCCTTTGAATTTCCGATCGAATGAGCCTTTTTTGAAGTTTCTACGACAACGCTTTCTATAAAAACCTTATATGCCCCCAGGGCATGATTTACAACCCTTGCCCTGAGGGATGTGAGGGAGTGTCCTCCTCAAAACCATAATTTCTATGTAGAAATCAACTACGCTGAACAAAATAACTATTTCAAAATTTTGACTGGATATGTTTGGGGAAATGGTTGGCGTGGAAGGGGTGTTAGTTGCCTTCCAATCACTTTTGACTATTAAAAAGGGCACAAGCCACTCCAATCTAATCCAATGAGCCCTTTTTGAAGTTTCTACGACAACTCCTTCGATACGAAGTGCCCTGGTCTTAAAAAAAAAAAAAAAAAAAAACATTGTGCCAACATTTATCTTTCATAAAAACAACATTTAAAAGCTGAAGTTAGCTGAAATTCCAGGAATTACAAATGGATTATATTCCTGGCGCTTTAATTGTACTTAATTCTATTTTCATCAACGGATGTGACTGACACAAGTAAAAAATAGTGGCGCTTACTATGGCTCATCCATTAACTTTCTGAAATACTTTTCCGTTCAATTTATGAAAAAAAAAAAACAACAAAACAGACGGAATAAAATATACAAAAGGTAGCCACGAAGCCCTTCGGAGCACGTGCGGCTAAAATAAACAAACAATTCAAGCATAAAATGAAACCAACAAAAGAAAATAAAGATAATAAGAGAATAATTACAATGCTATTCAATTATTTGCATTCAACAGCATGATTATTATACATCTTCTCAAGCGGGGATACATGAACGCACGTGGACAAATATAACTCAACAAAAACCATAAAAAAAAGAAAAGACACGGATAGTAGTTAATAGCCATGCATGGCCTAATAGCCATGCATGGTTAATATTAATAGCCATAGTTAATCGCCATAGCCATGCATGGCATAATACGGCATTTTTAGGGAATTTTAAAAAAGTGTTTAAATATATAATACTTAAACATCTTTTAGATTTTGGACCAGTATTTAGGGTCCTGGAAAAATTTACATTTAAGAATATAAATTGGTTGTTAAAATATAAATAAACGCATCACCAACACTCCTGGAAACGCTGGAAATTCCAATGTCGTCTAGAGTTGCAGCACAATACAAAATACAATAAGAATCTGACGCATTAAACTTCAGCACCAGAAAACCACATATACTTGGTAATTGGGGGAAGAAGAAGATACTTGGGAGCCCGTGACCGTTCTTCTGTCAAAAAAAAAAAAAAAAAAAAAAAAAATCCACATTTTGCAGATGGGAGCTTGATAATTGACATTTTGTGGGTGTTTCCCCCTTTTTGAAATATCCGTGACCGTTCTTCTGGCAAAAAAAACAACAACAAACAAACAAACATACACTTGGTAATTGGGAGAAGAAGATATTTGAGAATGTATAGTGAAAAGTGGTCCTTACAAGTTGCCCGATGTGTGGAGAGTGGGAGGAAAGTTTATTGCGTTTTCTGGGAAAGTGTGAACAGTTAAGGTATTTGAGAAATGATTTTTTAGAGCTGATTAGGGGGAAGAGCTGTGCATGGAAAACAGTCGGGAAATGGGTGTTTTAGTAGTATTAGAAATCTGGCGCTGCTTATTCGCGTGGACATGACCTACTGTGAGGGTATTATTTAATAATTTTGTTTACATTAGTGTTTGTGAATGGCATTTTTTTAAAATTGTTTAATGGCCCCTTTTAATTGCTTTTGTGTGTTGTTCTCTTTTTTCCCCTTTATTTTTTGTGTGGCCACGGCCCTGCGGTTTTTTTGTGTATCAAATATACTGTACTACTATACTATACGATAAACGTGAAAATGTATCAATTTTAGCCTGGTTTTACATCTAAAACACGACACAATTGTTTGCATTTTAGTACCGTAAACTACAATATAAACACTATATATAATACTATACTATGTATTTACTATTCCTATATAATACTGTATTTATTCTATAATTTGTCGTATATAACTATATTATACTATACTATATATATAATACTATAAACACTACAAACAAGTGTAACAATTTATATACAATAAGAATAAGAAGATGGAACGAGGTTCCTTTGAAATCTATTCAAACTAAAATTTAGACTTGACACAGCGAAACTACCATCATTTGACCTATATTCAACATTAAACAGTAGCAGGCAGTTTACCAAACACTTACTATAAGCAAGCAGACATCCGTAAGAATAAAATTTGTCTAAAAACCACCTTGGGAAACGTAAAATTATACCCTAAGTTCATTTTTGACATTTCAGCTCCCCGTCCAAAGAAATATTTTATGGAGTGCGATTTTTCAGAGAGGATTATTATTATATCACTTATATTTATATTATCTTATTTTTTTATAACTACATATATTTGCCGTTAAAGCTATATTATTAAACATTTACTAAAAGCAAGCTGATGTCCATAAGAAAAACATTTATCATAAGAGCCCTACCGTGATAACTACCTGGGTTCTGAAAAGAATAGTACAATTCATTTGCGTCAAAAAAAAAAAAAAAAAAAAAAAAAAAAAAAAAAAAAAAAAAAAAAAAAAAAAAATCCAACTTGATGACGACGCTATTGGCATCCAGATATCTTCGACATGTCTCCGTATTTTTCGAGCAGAAATGCACCGAATATATATTTTTTTATGTTTGTTTATGCACTGATTATAAATAAACCAAAGCACAAACACCTCAAAAAGTACCTAATGTTGCAGTTGCACCCGCTCTGACAATGCTTTATCTAAGTACTCTTCTAATCTGTTTGTATATTGTCCAAACTGATGCGCTATCAAACGGCACTAAGGCGCTGCATTTAATTAGACCCTTTGGCAAGGTTTTGACATTGTTTTACTTCCTTGCAACTAAGTGACTTTAATAATGTCGATTGTCACTCGTTGAGAAAAACAGGGAAAAATTAAAACAGAAATTTGGAACTTAATGTCTGTTGACAATATAAACGAGATGCCTCTTTTCTTTAGAATAATATGTATCCTTATTAACTAGAATAACTAGTCATTTAACACGGGTGCATCAAAATGAAATAAAGCAAAGCAAAGCTTGTTTAAATTGCTGGAGTACGAGTAAAATCAGACCGAGGTAAACCGAGTAAATTCAGAACAAAAGTCAAACAAGCACCCAACGCAAATAATAAAAATGAAACGAAAATATTGAAATAACGGGTAAAACTAATAAGACAGTCTAATTTTGTACTGTCTTGATAAAAAAAATTTTCCCACTTATCTACATATTTTATATTCACTATATTTATAAATTTTCCAAGAAATTATTCGTTATAACGCATTTTAATTATTAGCGTCATTATTAACTAGTGAAATAAAAGAACACAGCAAATTGTTAATATATCATCATCAATTATAACATATTATATATATATATATATATATATATATATATATATATATATATATATATATATATATATATATATATATATATATATATATATGTATATATATATATATATATGATATATATATATATATATATATATATATATATATATATATATATATATATTTTATTACTCTGGCCCGTCTTCGCCTACGAAAACATCTGGATTTCAAAGATTTTCCCCCATTTAATACGTCCACTTCTGAGTTGTTTTTTTTTTTCCTTTTTTGTGCGTAAAATCTCTAGTCTTAAAATCTTACCTTGATCAACTCTTTGAGTCGGTCAACAATGTAAAACTGCATAGTTTCGTCGTACACAGCAATATCACCTGTATGCAACCAGCCGTTTTCATCGACAGTCTCTTTTGTTGCTTCTGAATTGTTCAAATAGCCTTTCATAATCTAAAAGAGTAGAAATCTAGCGTTGTAGGGAAAAGGTAGAAAAAAAATGTAAAGCAAAAATGTTACACTTAAAAGTGTAAAAAGTGCAAAATTAATGGGAAAACATGTTAGTTTGACTTGAAATGAATATAAATCCTTTGCAAAAAAATTGGGCGAGATTATGCTAAAAACTAGCCCAGTAAAGTCTATAAGCATAACCAAGTCCATGTTACATAAATCCCCGTTTACATTTGGCGCTTTAAAGATAAATCCCTTGATGAATCATCCAAATCCTGCACTATAAAAACGGTCTTTTTGCCTTTTTCATTGGTTGATAAGGTCTACTTTGGCTGTATAACTAGTACTACTACTAACAAACTCACTGCAGCACCAGTCCATCACAGCTACGTACGCTCCTCCTCCATCACAATCTATCTTAACAGTTAAAGGTCAGATAAGACTTTTAACCATGACGGTTACAAAATACTATATTATTTAAACAGTTTACAGAAAAGTATGTCGTTTCCACTTGGCGTTTTACAGACCAAGCAGCAAATAAACTTTGGGTCCGATCAAGGTGGATCTTTGGCGTCCAATACCGACATCGATATATCGGTAGCGTACCAACACGATAGCGATATAATTCGCCGATAAATTTCCCTCCGGAAAAAAAACCTTACCTAAAGTTTAAACCCATTATTTTCTGCCAATATTCATACTCATTTGTTTCTTCCTGATCTATTAGTAGAAAGGCCTCAGGAGGTCCGACGATTCACCCCTGCTGCCACCTACAACTTTTTTTAACACCAAATATGGGCATAGAGTCCCTAGGGAGAACACGTGGTTTATGGTTTTCTCACTGAGAATGAAAAAACAGAATTTTTCTCATTTGAAAAAACAGGAATTTTCTCACTTTGATGGATGTTTTCTTGGACGGTTATGTGTGTTGGTCAATTTATTTGATGTTTTTCATGGATGTCAACAACAATTTATGTCTGTTTTATGGTTTATGTTAGTGAGAATGAAGAAACAGGAACTTTCTCACTTTAATGGATGTCAACAGCAATTTATGTATGTTTTATGGTTTTTGTCAGTGAGAATGAAAAAACAGAAACTTTCTCACTTTAATGGATGTCATCAGCAATTTATGTATGTTTTATGGTTTTTGTCAGTGAGAATGGAAAAACAGGAACTTTCTCACTTTGATGGATTATTGAGTCTAATGGGGAACCGGGTCAATGACACTTCCTTCAAGATCTTGTTGTTGTTTTGGTCATGTGCACGCAATACCTAATGGAATCCTGGAAACAGTTAGATCACGTGTTTCCTTCTCAGCCAATCAGCGAGTCGGTTACATATTAGCGGCGGAGGGAATATGAGGAAAGGATTTTTGCTATAGTTTTATTAGTCTGTGAATAGAATTCAAAGGATTGAGAACAGTTTTGACTTTACTCATTTGGATATATATTTGTGTGTTGATGATGACGAGTGGAATGTTCACCCTCTTAGAAGTTGATAGTGGAGTTGCTGGTAATAATACAAGAGCACCAAACATTGCGGTGGAAATCACGAGAGGATCACGGCTTTGTCTGGAATGGGATGAAGTATATGCAAGATATGTGATATCCTTGAGCAAATTTAAAATGGAGGATCAATTATGTTTCGCTGCAAAAGTTGATATAGCACATGTGTATAGACTTCAATGTGCTTTAAGTGCATTAGTGAAACATATCGAAGACAATAAACTGTATCGCTAATTGTACATGCTCTGTATTATTGTTGTTGTTGTAATTATTCAATAAAATTGTTTCGAAATCGAAAATGTTCCCTTGCTTTTCTGGTTAGGTTATGGGGCTAACGAATCAGGGTCAGTCTAGAGCCAGCAGTCAGAGTGAAAGGATTGAAAAATGAATAGATTTGAGAAAGAGAGAATTAGATCAAATCTAGTGTTTTATGGAAAAACATTTGATTTTGGATGATGATTTTCTCGAGCTATCTCTTCAACGCAGGATATTCTCTCGTCAGGGAACACTTGACAATATGATGAGGAGTGATTCTCCCCAATTGGACTATTGTATGAAACTTTTAAAATGTGATTCAAATGTTTATAGTCAATTTATTGATATATTAATTGGAACAAAGCAGAATCATATCGTGGATATACTTTTGAAAACATTGCCAATGGATTCAATGTAGATGGCTCCCCGTCATTCGAAAGAGGTAACGTCACAGAGTTACTCCTCTTCCCCATTCCTCCACCTTGAATTTATCCATCGGCAGGAACGATCAGTTTCGTTTTAGCTGTGAGTGAGTCAAGTGACACTGGAAACCAAAAAAAAAAATGTTCTATACATGTCCATTGTGCATGTACACTCTTGGCAGTTGGACAAAATGTGAGAATTGTACAATTATTGATGACTATAGTGAAAAGTGTAAATTATGTAATCCTTTGAAATTACATAGAGGCTATGCAGTACAAATTAAAGGATGTAATTCATGTCTTGAGGAGGTGTGTGACTCTCACCCTAGAGGGCACCTGTGCTCCAATTGTCACTATGATAAATGTGACCAGTGGGAGAATACTTACCCCGCTATGATTGGAAAGAATCCTAAACGTGATTTTAGTTTATTTCTACGAGATTGGTATCGTCGTGGATTTAAATTATTCTGGGAAGAGGAATCTGGTCTACAATTCAACTGTTGGGGTAACAAGACAATTTGGTTTCTACGTCATCGTTGTGACGACACTGCCTACTATGACTATAAACCAAGTGATTTTTATTTGGCAGTTACCGAATGTGATTCACCATTTGAAAACACTGTATGTGATATTGCTTCAAATAGACAGATTGAAACTCATGAATTTCATAATATGAATGCAAATAGTATCATTGACTATACAAAGAGATATGACAAGAGTGAAGTTACACTGTACTGTAGAAAATGTGACCCTGACTTTGCAGTCAATCAAGATCAATATACAGTGAATCCAAAAGATTTACCGGCATTAGTGGTTCACGACAGTTGCCTATACATCGAAGAAGAAGAAATCTAAAGTGAAGATTTAAAGACATTGTTGTATATATATACATTCATTTTATTAATAAACAAATTCACAAACATTTTTTAAGCACTTTACTCTTAGGGCACTGAAATCAATACTATATAGGTCTGAGAGGATATTTTCCACTAGAAAGTCGTTCAGACGAGGATTGTCGCTATAAATGTGGAGAAACTGCTTGTAAGTATAGCCACGACATCGGAACACAAAATATAGTAGTGCATGGAAGCCGCAGCTTTTAGTCGATAGATCCTGCACCCTCTTCCGATTTTGAATAATAGTTTTCCCACTGCTCTCAATATAGTTGCTGATGTGAGGTGTGTAGAATGTATAGGGTAGACCAAGAGGATCAAAAAATTCAATCGTCTTCATTGTTTGAAAGATGCACAGCCAATGACCCGTCAGCACAGTCGACGGACTGCTATTAACAATAATCAAGGTATTGTTGACACTTTGAATTTTTCCAAGAAAGTCCGAGGGTAGACAATAGGATTTGTACTGGGACATGTAGGGGTCCATATTAAATACATTGATTATTTGACTGGTGTTCATGGCGCCAAGTCTAGTAGAACACTGCCTTCGGGAGTGATTTCCCAATAGGTTTCATATTGATTTAGTGAGATTAGTGCAATACTCTCAGCCAATGGGTCGGCAAATGTACACTCTAAACGCACACTCCCCGTACGTACTATACTCATATCCTGTGTGCCAGACAAATCCAGAACAATGATACCATGTGTTTTTAGCAAACATTTCTTCGGTTATACCATTTTCAAATAGTTGCGAATCATGATCTAGGGTTTGCATGGTCAACTCATACAATGTTCTATAGGATTTATCAAAAGATAGATTGTAGAGTGGGATGCCGTTTACTTTGCACACAAGAGATGAAAGTCCAAACATCTCGAATTTATGTGGGCATTCAGTCCACGATCCTATTGCACTGGCGCTTTTTACAAATGCCAAAGCGAGTTTTGATGGAATTTCGCCATTGATAAAGGATGAATCGGTGAAGGTGCGTGAGCCCATAGCAATATGACGTTGATTGGTGATTGTATGAGGAACAAGTAGTTTAATATTATTTCCATTGGCTCTCAGTTTTTCCACTGCCAAAGCAACAGAACTCATGACCTGTTGTTTGCGTACATGAAGTATTGCCAGAGGTGAGGGAGAGACTTACATCAGGATTGGCAGCAAGTTCTTTTCTCAATATGAAATTGGAGGGTGCAAGCGTCAGTTTTATATCCACTTTAACATTGGGCGGCAGCCATTGGGGTATATTAAATATTTCATGATATATTTTTCCAACTAGATGTAATTCACTAGTTGTAGCATTTTTAAGTGCATCTGTACTATCAGTATTAGTAATATATTCATATCCATTGGAGATGCCTCTCAATTCCTTGTATGACTTGGGTGTCATCAGCATGAATTGCATATAGCTAGTATAATTTGAGAGATTGTTGCTTAGTGCTCACCAGCGTGCCATTGATGTAGACACTAATTTGACGAAATAAATTATGTAATATACAATTTTCATAGGATATTCCATCGGCCCGAATTGGCATTGTATTATCGGATTTCCGGACTTTCATTTGCAAATCTATAAATGTTGAAGACATGTCCATAAAGTAGTCTTCATTGGAATAAATTTGAAAGTGGATATTATCGGAGAGGGGTTGTTGGGGATAAAATCGTTCACAGTATCCATGCTTGACACTCACATCATTATTTTCTGCATTGAATAGATTCAATGAGGCGGTGATTGAAGGTTGAGAATCCTTATGCGGCAGGTAGGACATCTTAAGAGAAGAAATCTAGTTTCGATCTAACAATTTTCTTCCTGGGGCTTCTTCTTCTGTTTACACTACGTGTCGGCTTTTTCCTTCTTTTCTTTGACAAGAGGGGTGATGTCTTTCGTTTCCGACCTGAGTGGAGACTGATGAGTGATGCATTGTTTCTAGACCTTTTTAAGCCTTTACCATTTTGTTTTAGTTGCTCACCAAGGGTTTCGCGCACTGGACCTAAGATTTTCCGAAGCACTTTTTTTAAAATCCTTGCCAGAGCCCCCAATCGTATAGTGTAGAGGTTGCAAAATCTGTCGCAGCCGGTACAAGATATTTTCTAGCCAGTGGTAGTGAAGAGCGAAAGAGCTTAGCAAACCAACTGCCAAGACCGTAGCCAGACATTGACGAGCGACCTTTATAATAGTCCATTCCATTGCCCTGTTGTCTTGGGCCAAGAGTATTAACATAGCAGTCAATATCAGGACAAGTGAATACCACTTTTCTATTAGACATCTTGCTGTTGAACGATGGGACGAAAATGGCATGTAATCACAGCCAAACCTTTTGAAATTGCTATGGGATCACCCAATTCGGTTCTTAGTGTTAACTGACAGAGTTCCAAATAGGAAGTGTTTACGGGAATATACTGAAGATGCTTTATATTGTAGTGGTGAATATGTTCTTGATTGGTTTTTCGTTCAAGAACTCGTAGGAGGGGAACATTTGAATTACCAACCCGAGATGTTTCCACAAATGAAGCGTAGAGAAATATACAAGTGTCTGTGGAGAAGGCAGGCGGGTAGTCAGCAAAAATGAAATTAGTGTTTCCGGCACTTTTACCATTGATTATATTGAGCTTATAGCCAAGAACATCCTTTAGATTATCATTGAGAATAACCTTTTCGTTGGCAATAGGTGAACTAATGTAGATCTTGCCCTCCTCCTTTGAATAGTTGAAATGAAAAGCTCCTTTTTACGAGCGGAAATTCTTTTATTAATAGAACGACATAAATCATTCATACAGGCGAGTTCCTCGTAGGGTAATTCAATATATGGATAATCCATCCAATTGATTTTTTGAATTTGTTCTTGTTCACCTGGGTGGTGGCGGCCAATCATAGGGTCTAATTTTTATATCATATTTACGATCTTTTCTCAGGATGTCGTAGGTATTTTTTGAGAATACAGTCGACAAGAGCCACTTCATACTTTACATTGTCGTCGAATTTGATGGTGGGGGAGAGTTTCGTCCAAAAATCACTTGTTCTATTCAAGTCATTGTAGAGAGGATCGGAAACATTGGACATGAAAGTCACATAGAAATCATTGGGCATTGTCAATATCTTCAGCACTGATCCAAGAATCAAAATCTGAGTTGTATCCTAGCCAGTGAACAAGCAACTGTCTCTTGCCACTGCGTGTACGACTCTTTAATATCTTTTCAATTTGATAAATTTCACTAGTGTTTCTAACATTTTGCAGTTCATATTCATAAAAACCACCGAGAATCTCATCATCTTTGGTGTCTCGCAGTCGATATGTCGTGGGTTCGGTGTCCAGGATTTTGGACACTTTAAAAAGTTCAGTGCTCCATAAATAATTCCCCTTTTCAAAAATATTGGTGGTTCTATTAATTCGAACAGTATCACCAACATTGAATTTCTTCTTCACATTTTTTTTTCTTTTTCACCATTGGAATATTGCTTTAGAAAAGCATCAAATGTATTTTCATTGTAGTGAACATCCCGAGGGCTTGAGTTGGACAGAGATCGATGAGGTCGATGGTTGTATATCTGCATGATTTTATCTAAATCATGAATAAAAGCCGGTGTATTTTTCAGCGTACAATATCTTGAAATTAATAGACGAATCGTTCTTATTAATCGTTCAGCCAATGCAGCCTTTATTGGGCTGTGACTATGATAAAGTGTTGTATTATATTTCAATAGAACCTTTTGCACATGGGGATTAACAAATTCACTGCCACGATCCGATTGAATTTTTCTATATGAATCCTGTTCAAGAATACTTTCAATGGCCTGAGCAACTTCAACACCTCTCTTTGATCGCAGTGGAATGGCATAGGCATAGCGACTAAAGACACTGATTGCCACCAGAATATATTTGTAGGGTGCATTGTGACGCCGTTGAACTGCGTCTAAAGTTAAAAGATCCATTTGCATTATATGCAGAGGGAAAAAAGGCTTTAGTTTGTCGATATTGTTTGCTGCGAAGCCTGTGATTCCGATGCAGTGTGTAACTCGATTCATTCTCTAGATACTCTTTTGCTTTTTTCAATGTGGTGGTGCCGGAGACAGCTTTAGAAAGCGTTTTGGGAGAACTTAAACTTCCCGCTTTACCAATATTTTCATAGACACCTTTCAGAACTTCATCTATTTTGAATGCAAGCACGTAGTGTAATGTCCACTCCCCTTTTACACACTGGAGGGTGAATCAATTCGTCTTCGCTTTTGACTAGCATCCACAGGTATTGTAAAATCATTGCTGCTGCTGCTGATAGTATTTTCAAATATTGAATCTTCTTCTTCTTTTTTTAAATGGTGTTGGTGTGGTGTTGTTGGAGGACTATATTCTCTTAGTTTCTTTAGAATTTGCTTATTGCCAATAAGACTTTTGGGAAAGTTTGATACATTTAGAAAGGTGTATAGATTATTGTCAAAGGATAAAAGTCCTTTACGATTCGTCACCATATCACAAATTAAATCAACTAGATTATAACTTTTTCCCTGAATTATAATTCGTTTCCCTGTGCTATCGACTTGAACTTGATGATCATCACCAGTTTCCAACATGAGATAAGATAATACTCTTTTACTCTGTTCTCGATGGTCAGTGGCAATAGGTTTCCAATTTTCGATACAATTGAATTCAATTCCTTCTCCTTTGATTGCAGTGCTGCTGAATCTTGAGGAGATGTTTTCCTGTTTAGAGGGATCAGTGGCGGCGGTGACGGTGGGTCTCTCACGATAGGGTTTGTGTTTGTCCACACGTCACAATGCATCTTGAAGTAAAAGCAATTTTTTGTCATCGGCAATATTCTCATCATTAATGAATTTGTTTAGATTGTCTTCAAAATGTTCGACGGGCGAGAGGACAAGTTCAAATGGTGTCAATTTATAGGGTTTATCCATTCTCTCTCTCTAGAGAAAAACTGTTTACAAGTCCTGCAATTATTAGCAGTAAAAGTGTGAAAAAGCTACCGCCCGCTTGAAGGAGCCGTTTTCTTTTAAAAATTTTTCCCTTGTTTTTACAAGCCAAGGCGCGTACAGTGGAACGATGTTGCTTTGTCTGTTGTCTAACACCTTCTGGCAGTTGAAACATTGCCCTCAGTTAAATTTAAACAAAGTTCAGATATTAGATTAATGAAATCATTGTCAACACCATGTTTGAGTATGGCCTTCCTAAGCAATGGTTTTGAAGTGCTTTAAAACGGAAAATAAATGCCGTTGTTCGTGTAGTTTCTTCAGTGTCATAATGGCAACTAATAGCCTTTTCTACTGTTCACCGGAAGATATACTATAATTTCATTGTTGAAAATGTCGGTGACTACACGTAGATCCTCGGGTGTGCTCTGATTAAGATCCAGCAAAATGTAACCGTAGGGTTTGTTAGTCGCCTGAGTGTACGCTGACAACAGAAATTTAGGGGCGCCGGGGTATATCTGTTTATTGAGAGTTATGAGCGAGCTAGAATCACGAACAACTCGATAGATAATATAGATAGTGCAATTCAAAGCAAGGGTTCGCATACATTTGCTCTGATGAAACAGATTGTGTAGAACTAGGGTTATGGAAATGTGTTCATGGTGGGAGCGAACGGTGAACAGTTGTAGCATTTCCTGTGAGAACTGTTCAATGAATTCAGCCAAATCATCAATAATCAGCCACGAGTTCGATTCAATGCTATTGAAAACATCAAGTCTCCGTATGAATTGTATTGGTATGGTTGTGGCAATTGCTTTTATTTGATCGTAGGACTCCTGCCAAATACTATAGCAAAAGTAGATTTTTTTCGGTTTTTCCAAAAACTTTTTATCGCAATTTTGAATTATTTTAGTTAAGAGTGTTGTTTTCCCAAACATTGAGGGCCCACACAGAAACGATCTGAAGGGTGTTTTTAAATTGATACATGCTGCTGCTGCTGCTGCTGTTGGACTATAACTAACTATAAATCATACGTGTCCAAGGAATAAGTAGCAATAATTTTCCCATAGATCTATCTAGTACTGGTTAACAACAACCAAAAAAACAATATTTCATGGCAGCATTTATTTCGGTAACATGAAAACAAATATTTGTTCAACATGAACTGCAACGATATGAATAACACTTGTTCAACAAGAACAACAACAATATTTTATGGCAGCATTTATTTCGGCACTGCATGAAAACTCTATTTGTTCCTGACATGAACAATTGACATTGATAAAAATGACACTTTATGTAAAACATAAATAAAAACACTTTTTGTCCATCAACAGCAATAACACTGCACTTCGATTGTCAACTTAAACACTTTTCTGTATAACAACAACACTTTATATCTGTACACTGAGCTGAGCAAACACAGACACTTTTCTATACAAACAAAAAAAAAACACTTGAAAAAACACACTTGGAACATGAACTAGCACAGTTGAACATTACAGTGAATTTAAAGGTGGGGCCCCCCCAGGGCCGCGGGGCCGAAGGCCGGCCCGGTCGCGGGCGGGACCTCCCAGCCCCCGGGAGCCGGCCGCGGGAAGGGCCCCCCCACCCCCCGGGAACCGCGAGGGTGAAAAAACAGTACAATAGTTGTCGTCACTGCTACAGGTTAGTTGAGGTTGGGTTAGTTAGATTAGTTAATTTATGAAAGGGTTGGAGTGGTGATGGTTAGTTAATTTATGAATTGGTTGGTGATGGTGGTTAGTTAATTTATGAATGGGTTGGTGGTGGTGGTTAGTTGTTTAGTCAGGTTAGGTTAATTTATCTAGACCAAGTTGATTGCGATAGTCTATGCATTCAACTCGGTCTGAAATACGGTAGTGGCCATGAGGCAGGACACTCACACCATCCTCGAGCACATAGACTTTGTCGGATATACACGACATTGCATTCTTTTCCACTCTCACAGTATAATTTGTATACTGTAGAGAGCGAATTGCAAGCACTTGTGCTCTCGGCACTAGGCTACTTTCTACACAGTCTCTGTACCCGCTCATGTTGAAATTGCTCTTTACAAAGTGTGTAGGCATCCCTTTACACGCCTTCTTTTCATCCCCACTATGAGTTTTAACGCAATAAACTTTAGGGCCCGGGAACACCCCCCTGGATATCAAATCACTCCCTGTCTCTGATTTTAACATTAATAGTTGGTTGGGGTCTTGACGTTTCACCAACTCGGGGTAGAGTGATGGATTCCAGTTGGTGAAATCCATCCGCGAGCTGATGTGTTCCCCCTTTTCTAAATCCCCCAATAAATCTTCGGTCCCCATTTACCTTTAACAGCAGAGAATCTGTATCCCCATAGTAAACTTGAACCTCCCCCTCCCGTGGCCATTGCACCTTGCACACATTGTAAAAGAACGACAACATGAGCTTTTTGGAAATTTCTAGTACTGAACGGGCGCCCTGCTATATTCTTGTTCAGTACCACATTTCTCTTTCGCCTGTGTAGAAGAACCATGCCAGTCTCTACGCTCGTGAACGATGTAAAATTGGGGTCGGCAATAATTCGTGCACACTCTAGAGGGTCAGTTACAACGTCGCAGCGAGATCTGTTACGTACGCTTTCACACATTTTGCCAAACGCTGAATTTAGGATGAGTTTATACATTTCCTTCTCCACCTTTGAGTTTGCCCTAGAGCGTTTATCGACAAAAGTATCGATAAACGTTTTCAAGTATGGTCGCTGATTGAACTGCAGGACCCTGTGTATTTTGGTGATTTTGAAACCATTGTTCACCATCCAGTGCAAAAGCATATGGTGAACAACGATATTCTCCTTAGGGTTCAAATCAGCAATCAGTTTCTGTTTAGAGGGAGTCCAGTGCATCCCCATATCCTCAACCAATGATCGATTGTAGGGGCTCAGAGAGTCCCTACTCACGGGTCGATTGATACAGGGAAAGACAAAATCTTTGACTGAGTCGTGAAGTGCCAGCGGAATGTGACCGTCAATTTCAAAGAACCATCCTTGTGGCCCATTGTCCTCGACGGTGGTAATGTCGGGGAACTCACAAGGATTCTCAAGCCATTGATAGTTCCCACACGGGAAAGAGTAGTGAGACATTGCCGAGGGGTACAATGAGTTCATGTCCAAGAACACTGCATTTGACTTTGCACTGGTGCTTTGTCCACTCGGATCGGTTGATAAGACGCGGTCTCCATGAAAAAGATACCCTCCCCTCATTGAACGCTCTACAAAAAGGTGCTGATCTACGTCGGTGATTAGGCCTATTTCCTCCCTACTAATTTTTAAAATCAAATCCATCACTAAATGGGGTGTGGAAAAAATAACAGCCTATATCTAACCCGAACTCTGAATAGATTTGGTCTGTGTTTCTTACAGACTATATCCAACAGAGTTAGAACGTCACTGGCCAAGTACAGTCTACAATAATCCCACCCATTTTTACAATCCCCCTTAGACCACACCTTCTTGGCAAACTCATACTCCTCGGCTGTGCATTCACTGCTGGTCAGTGAATTGTAAAAAACTTCAATTGGAGGTAGTTTCACCTCGCTTAAGCGAGCGCCAGAACAGTAATAATCGTATGCGTATACACCTTTGCAGATCAACAGATCATACATTTCACTGTCTGGAAAGTGCTGTTTAAGCAAGGGAAAGCTATCAAAATTGTCGCTTTTCTGCACTTGAATCAATTGACTCAATGCCTCGGGAAAAAAACTAAAGGAATCTAAAAACCTGATTTTATTCCAACACGTATTCCCATTATCCACTGCCTGCCATTTCAGCTCGAGAAGCAACAACTTCTCGGCCAATTTGGGAATAATGTTATAGGTAAATGAACTGTTTACCCATGGACTGTCTACTCCCCCTTCCTCTCTGTGCATACGTGCCAGTGCCGGTAAAATAAATTTTAAGTCATAATTAGAGTTATGAATAAAAACAGGGATAAAAAACTGCTGGCTAACATTTAAGTTACACGATTGATGCGCTACCCCTCTAAAATTACTACCCCCAGATGATATTTCCTGCCACAAGTGATTATGATCTCTGACTTTCCCCCTCCCCCCTCTTTTCCCTTTCGTCCCCTTAACCCCCTCTACAAACTCCCCCTTACAAACCCAACATATTTTTTGATTTTTAATCGCGAGACGATCCTCTGCAGACAGCACCATTGGGTAATGGGTATTTCTCAAACGAGAAATAGCACCATTAGCCGTGCCAATTAGTTTAGTCAGTGCCTTGACCATGCACTCGTCCTCATCCAATGTTTCTACTATTTCTAACAACCGCATGGTGTTAGAACTGTCTCTTTTCGCGTGAGCATAGGACACTGCAATAGCCTGGTGTTCTTTGACTCGGTTTGGAAATTGGGGATCGTTCACCTCCACCAGCTTAGCTTCACAGTCTAAAGATATTTTGTTGCACTGGAGGAGGGTGTTCTGGAAATTTTTAAAGCGTAAAATGGCCCTATCCCCTGAAACCGTTTCCACTGTCTGGTAGCCATGCCGGCTACAATGCCTCATATGATTTTGCAACTTTAATTCAGTCCGAAATCTAGAGAGGCATGTTGGACAGTAGAAACGTACCCCCTTATTCTTACCCTCCCCCAGAACTCTACTGATGTCTGTGATAGGGTTAAAATGGCCAATTGCTTTCGGTTCACTAGGTGGTGTGTATAACAACCAAACCCAGTGTCTGACCAAATCAATTGACGGGCCCCTTACAGGGAAGACCACCCCCTTCTTTTTTAAACGAACCCCATCTTCAAATTCAGTTTCATACTGAACCACAGTAACGCCAATATTTAAGTGGGCATTAGCCTTTTCAAAAATATCAATAGATCGTAGCGTTACTGGGTATTTTCCTTCTAAACAAGAGAAATCTACAATGGGGAAATTGGACCCTTCCTTCCCATGTACAGCCCAATCGTCTAAATTCGTCTTGGAAGCGTCATCTGCTAGAGGCTGAAATGCTGATATGAGGAAAGCATACCTGAAACATTTTTGACCTGTTTCAAAACAGATCCGCTGGACACCTTGACAACCTACTAGATCTGGATTATATTTTAAAACTGTATCCCTTTCATACCCACCTGCCCCCCTCTTAAAATAAAATCTTTCTTAAATTTACAAATATTTACACTTAAATTTTCAACAAAAAGAACTAGAGACCCACTACCGTTTTCGTTAAAGTTCTCAAGATGCGCTATAATTTGACCTACCCAATCCATGAAAGCACCCTCAAAATTTTCTAAATTCGAATAAATCACGCGCATCTCGGAATGTACAAAATGATAATAAACTTCACTTTTCCCCTCATTTAAATAGAATACCTTTAAAACAATTGAAACCTTAATTGAATCCCTACCCCCCCCCCCCCCCCACAACTGAATTTGGTTCTCCAGTAGTGCACGAATTTATCTACATAGACATGCACAATTTCTACAGGGTCAAACACAAAATTTCCCCCCATTATAGAATTAAACGGGTCACCAAAAGTCGCAGTGTAAACAACTATGGCACTTAAAATTGTGTTGGACAGCTGAAAAGTCTGGAAAAGTTGTACCCGCCTCTCTCTCTTGTATAGTATCCCTCCCCCTCCCCCAAGTTGTTCAACAATATCTGGGATATGCTCCACTTCAGTTGTTTGAAGTGGACTCATTAGGGTATCGGAGGCTGGAGGAGAAGGGTTCCCAGTTAATTCATGTGTAAAATCGTCTAAAATTTGCAAGGTATTTGGGCTCAAGTCCCCCTGCTCAACTGTGCTATTATCTACATTTAAAATTTTTTCTATAAACTCATCAATATTATCAGGTATTTCATTGGAATTAACAATACCATCCCATGGTGAATTGCTCTGTAAGTCCACCGATGCGTCCTCTCCTTCACCAGCTGATGAGGACGATGGTGATAATGAATAAGGGACCAATGCAACCTATAAATGAAAAATAGCTTATTTTCAAAGTGTTCAAATCATCCCTACTGTTTTTAAAATTTGGATTATTATTTAAAGTCAACGCTTAGTAGTAGTAGTAGTAGTAGTATGTGCATAGTAGCATTTTGGTTAATTCAAGTGAAAGCAGTCAATTTCCAACTTAATATAAGATATTTACAATCTAAAACACCGCTTTACATAGAAGGCGACAATTTGATTGTGTTCAAAAAATAGCTTATTTTCAAAGTGTTCAAATCAGCCCTACTTTTTTTTCTGCGGCGCTTTTCGGGCCCGCAGCGCTTCCCGCGGCGCTTCTCGGGCCCGCCGCGCTTCCCGCGGCGCTTCCGGCAGCGCTTCCCGGGGCCCACCAGCGCTTCCCGGGCTCCGTGGCTCCCGGCCGTTTACATAATGTCCTAAAAACCGTATTGTTAGACGGCATAAGTCGTTTCGCCTACTTCCCGTACAGGTTGTCTAGGACTCCAAATGAGCCTAGATTATTTGTAATCACGTGTCTGTTCTGTTTCCAAGACAGAACTTCAATAGGCAGGAAAATAGGCAATTAAATGCCGGGAAACCGTTAACTCAGACATTGTCAGAATGTTTCCCCTCGCTAAATCTTGGCAAAAGGGTTTTGTAAGATTGAAAGCTATTTTAAAAATATCCTTGCACAAATTACGGGATTCATATGTGACAGATAGATAAATGGGAATAATCTCTCAGTTCCTTCTTCTCTTAAAACTATGGAATATTCAATTGTGAACGGAATAGCATTCACAGAGTTTCAAATGGTGAGCATTAGCAGTAATTGACTGCACTTTTTGAGTGACCAAAAAAAATGGAGGGCAACTAGGCCCCCCCCCCTTTCAGCAATGTCATAAATAGCAATTATTACTTTGGGAATATAACTTGTTTCGCTCTTACATAGAATTCCAATTTCCTAAATATCTAACGCTAATTTTGCAAACAATTCCGCTATTTTCAGAAATAAACACAGAATTATGTAAAAGAATTGAAATCCTAGACTTGGCGGCCTAACCGCTAATGATAGAACAAGACAGGAAAAGTGGTGAAACAGATTTATTTATATGCTTGTGCGGAGCTTTAAGCCAAAGATTAAAACTAGACAATATTCAATTGTGAAAAATAGCATTTTGAGTTACATAGTGGTGAGAGATAGCAGTAAAAACTAGAAAATTACCTAAAAATATTCGCTTATGAGATATCGAAGCAATAGTAAGAGAGAAAATATCAAAGATTAGAAAAAAAGAGCGGTTTCTTTGCAAAAAATACATTATATTTAGATATCTCTCAGGGAGGGGGGAGCAGAGAAATTTAAAACAAGGGGTGTGAGATTATAGAGAAAATAATATTTTAATATCCCGTTGAGATAAGTTTATATTGGGTTGAAAAACAGTGAAAAGAAAAGACTAAAAAACATTGGAAGAAATAGATATATATTTCTATAATATAGGTAGGAAAAAAATGCTCACATTTGCAAATCCTGGCTGCACTTGGGTGCCAGATGGTCCGGGTAGTGCGTGTTGGAGGGCGGACGGGCCGACGTCGTTAATTTCTTGTGCAGATTGGGCTGCGGCTTGTACAGTAGGACCTGTGATGGTATGGACTTGTGCAGTCGAGCCAGTGATGTCACGGGCTTGCACAGATGGCTGCACTTGGGCAGGCAGTGTGGAGCTGGGGGGTTTCGGCCAACGGCCATATTGAACAACTGTTGAGGAGGTTTTACCTTGACCCCGTGCTTTCTTACTGGGAGGTGGGGCACATTCTTCACCATTGTCCTTAAAGAAGAGAAAAAATTTAGTAAAGAAAATAATTTCATCCTTTTTTACAGAAAGAAAATTAGTACTCTCATCCATATAATTTTGTCTAGAAAAGCATTTATCACTAAGAAAGCGCAACGTAAAAAAATTTCGTGAAATATACTAATTGCATCCTTTTGAATCTGAGAAAGAAGAATTACGGCTCACTGAGCCGTTCAAAATTCAGCCTATAAAAGTCGGCCTAGTTTGTTTCTAAACTGTTTGAAGAATTTCTTATTTTTAGGCGTTTCTGTTCTTTTCTGGTTTTAATCTGCATTGAGCATGCCTTGTTTGATGCATTTAAAGTATTAGCGGTATTTTTTATCTTTCCTTATCCTTTTTTGGTAGCTGGTATTTACCCCATCCCCAGAAAAAACAGGCCCGAGGAAAATAATCCCCACTGAAAATATCCCTGAGAAAAGACATGGAAAAATACCCCCTCCCCCCCGAAAGATATCGCATCCTTTTGAATCTGAGAATTACGGCTCACTGAGCCGTTCAAATTCAGCCTATAAAAGTCGGCCTAGTTTGTTTCTAAGGTGTTTGAAGAAAATCCCCCCTAATACTAAACGTTGAAAATGTGAATATTTAGTCAAACATCGATGCAATGATCTAAGCTATGGTTCTTTTTCAGTTATCCAATAAATAAAAACATGTTTTTAGTCGCATCCTTTTGAATCTCTGAAACCATTGGAAACTAAACTGCTAACGCTAATGAACAGGAAGTGCTTTAAAAAAGGGTCAGAGCTAATTATAGGCCTTGCGCTGGAGCCTTGTGTCAAACCAGAGCGGTTAATACAAACAGTGACGGATGTCTCAGTTAGAGAAAAGATTACAATAGGGAAAAGCTAAATTTAACGAAAAGATAATTATTTCT
Organism: Artemia sinica; assembly: GCA_027921565.1. NCBI lineage: Eukaryota > Metazoa > Arthropoda > Branchiopoda > Anostraca > Artemiidae > Artemia > Artemia sinica. The sequence continues at coordinate 23,330,541 of CM051263.1, read as the reverse complement.
TTTTGCGAGAATTTGGTTGTAAAAAACAATGGGGGATGGGGTTAGGTTTTGAGGGTAAAAAGAACATATTTTATGTTTTCTATCGAGTATAAAGATTGCATAGTGATGTTTGTATTAGAGTGGGAGGGGTGGGGGGAGGGGATTTACCTGAATATACTGGAGGGTGACCAAGGAAAATAATTTTATTTTGAAAATAAAAAATGTACTCACATTGCTAATTGTGGCTGTCAAGGCTTCTAAAGAGTCAAATTTATCCATTGTTGTATCAACTGTGTCAAAATACTTTCTGATAATTTAATCACATTGCATGCCCGTTATATACGAAATCTCAAGGGTGAATTGTTATGTAACGGGGAAAATCATATGTAAGCAAGTCTCTGATTGGCTGAGAAAGGATATGTATCCGACTCGCTGATTGGCTGATAAGGAAACACGTGATCTAACTGCTTCCAGGATTCCATTAGGTCTTGCGTGCACATGACCAAAACAACAACAAGATCTTGAAGGAAGTGTCATTGACCCGGTTCCCCATCAGACTCAATAATCCATCAAAGTGAGAAGGTTCCTGTTTTTTCCATTCTCACTGACAAAAACCATAAAACATACATAAATTGCTGTTGACATCCATTAAAGTAAGACAGTTCCTGTTTTTTCCATTCTCACTGACAAAAACCATAAAACATACATAAATTGCTGTTGACATCCATTAAAGTAAGACAGTTCCTGTTTTTCCATTCTCACTGACAAAAACCATAAAACAGACATAAATTACTGTTGACATCCGAGAAAAACATCAAATAAATTGACCAACACACATAACCGTCCAAGAAAACATCCATCAAAGTGAGAAAATTCCTGTTTTTTCAAGTGAGAAAAATTCTGTTTTTTCATTCTCAGTGAGAAAACCATACACCACGTGTTCTCCCTAGGGACTCTATGCCCATATTTGGTGTTAAAAAAAGTTGTAGGCGGCAGCAGGGGTGAATCGTCGGACCTCCTGAGGCCTTTCTACTTCTATTACACAACAAAGAACAGTCTCAATAATTCACTGTGGATTCCAAAAATTAGTGCATTTACGAGAACATTTTGATTTTCTTTACGTTTTCCGATCAAGAGCTTCTGCGCACAAAACCAAATGGCGGATATTATCAAAAGTGACAAATAAGAACAAAAAAAATAACCAAAGAGGTTGGTTTAGTTACATAAATACAAATAATTGAAAATCTGATTAAAAGAAGCGTAAGATATTTATTCAAATTGATTATTCAAAACCCAAATTTCAATAGCGGGACTTTGAGCTTTAATCATTCACATATTAATGTAAAAATTTTACTTTACGTTCATTTGATATGATCTCTTGCTAAGGAATCCATGCTAGAGGCACAGCGGACACAGGGGAGCAGCTGTTTTAAGTTTGGAGGAGGGATTTCAAGAATGTGTCGACAAAATCGTCCGCTATGCAGACAAATGGGGAATGCGGACATACAACCTAAATTTCTAAGATAAATTTTCCAAGGTGTTGACACGCGGCGGCGGCGCCTTGGAACTCCCCCTCCCCAACTTAAAACACTCCCTCTCCTCCTTAGCTGCGCCCCTGACTGAAAATCATGGTTTTAACCGATTGAATCTTGGATCTTTCACCCACACAAGTGAACATTCATTAAACAAAAATGTCTGATTTATTGTATTCTTTTTAGATGTTTTTGCAGAGGATGTGCGTCCTCGTAGTCGCCATACATTTAGAATATCGCTGCACCGGGTTTGTATTGACAACAAATATACTTTGATTTCATTTGACTCGCCTGTGCTTCTTTCTCCATCATGGTCAGACTTAGCTGGTGGATCCGCACTCAAAGAGTGGGCAATCAAAAATTACCATATTAGGAAATATGGTGCCACCTCCTGGACAAGCTGCGCCAAAAAATATCGGTAGATAAGCGATATTTTTTTTCGATATCTGATAATAAGACTGAGACCATCATATCAAACCGATAATTTCGTCCGAACGATATATCGGTCGGGCCCTAAATAAAATATCCAAATGCCCCCCCCCCCATTGAAAAAACGGTCTTCTTGCGTTTTCTTGTTCTTGTCCGTCGACTGAGAACTGAACACATGACTTATGACACACAAAGACTTATTGGACTCAACGCGTTTTCGTTGACAGCAAAGTCAACATTATAGGTACCCAAGGCCGTACCCAGGATTTTTTTTCGGAGGGGGTTTTACTAAATTTTTTTTTTTTTTTTGGGGGGGGGAAGGATTTACACAAAAAAAACTCAAAAACCGCATACAAAATTTATCCATATCTATTTTTGTAACGTTTTTTACGAGTCAAACAAACATTTCGGGGAGGGGGAGGGGTTCAAACTTCCCTACCCCCCCCCCTACCCCCCATGCGTACGGCCTTGTAGGTACCTAACGTCGGATTTGTCTACTTTTGTTGACATTATGTCGATAGAGAAACACAAATCAAATGCCGAGTTTTTGCACGAATTTTAAATTATATATGATCCCATTTACTTCAATATTTGTGGGGCTTCTTAGGGTAAAAGGATGACTATTTTCTACTTATTGAGGTAGTTGTGGCTTGTGATGGTGGTGGTAGGTAGCACAAGGTGGTAGTCGTTGCTTGTTTTCAATGAATGCTTTATTTTAAAGTTGTGGCAACAACTATTTCTCGAAATGTTTGATACTTAAAGAAAAGAAAATTTTGAGTATTTCTTCAGTTTAGGGTCTAGCAAAATGCTTGAGTTATATTTCAAATATTCCAATAAAGGTGAAGTCTAAGGACTTTTTGGAATTGGATGATCAGTTTTCTGTACATTTTGGTTTCTAAAATAAAGTCGGTTTTTAACTGTTTTAAATACCTATAGTATTTACATTAATTATCAAACAGTTAGTGGTAACAAACTGTAAGTAAGGAGCGACCCGACTCAATGGTAACTGAAACTGTAGAAAACGAAATTTTGATACCAATAGATACATCAAAAGAATCAGATTTTAATGCTGATTTCAAATATATAAGTTTCATCGAGTTTAGTACCTATCAAAAGTTACGCGCCTGAGAAAATTTGGCTGATTAACAACTCTTATTTTTTTTTAAACAATAAAAAACTTTAGCGTAAAGAGCGAGGCGTTGAGGAGGGGACAGCCACTTTCATATACGGAATAATTTCTGTTCGTTTTAAGTTTTAACGTCGTTCCTTACTTTCAGTTAAAAAAAACTTATTTTTTTATTTAATTTACATTTAATCAAGAAGGAGTTTCTTCAGTTTTAAGGTCAAGTTCAGTTTTAAGGTCAGTTTTAAGGTTAGTATCATTTCAATTACGTTTTCCCAATAAAACGTAAAACGTTTTCCCAGTAAATCCCAGTAAAAACGAATTCAAAGGACTTTATCACGCACTCAAATAAGGTTTTTGTTTCTAATTGTTTTATTTTAATGTAACAGCAATAGCTACCACTAGAATCATCAATTCTCGAAAAAGAGAGAATTAAAGAGTAATTCTTCAGTTTTGAGTTCAAGTAAGATATTATTCTCAAATTATTTATATAGTCTCAAATTACATTAGTTTATATTACATAAAGGAAAAAACCTTCATTAATTTTAAGGTTAGGCAAAATATTCCAGTTGCGGTGATTCATAATATTGACCTTAGGGTTTTAAAAGTCTGGCCCAAACGTGACTTTTTTCAGTCCACCCAAAAGAGAATACAATCTTTTTAAACGCGGTCAAAAGACAATTTTTGGGGCGATAGAGATAAACCAGACGCTTCTACCAGCGAAATAAATCCATATTGGACGCGAAATGTCTCTGTTCTGTCGGCAGGACTTATAAATCGAACGAGGTCCAATTAGGCCTGCACCTTTCTATTGTACTTCTTGTGAGTCATCAAACGAGTTCAATTAGGCCTGCACCTTTCCATTACACTTCTTGTGGGTCATAAAATAGATAATATCTAAATATAAATCTAAGAAAATAGTACACTTTCTAAAAAACAGAGAAACAAAAAACATAAATAAAAAACATAAACAGATAAATAAAAAGCAGAAACAGTACTATTTCCTATTCTGTTGCCTGAAAGCGGTTTTGCCGAAAATAATAATTTCTGTCGAAGCTGAGTTACAAACGCTATCTACGTAAAGAAAAGAAAATTTCTTTCGAATGGTCTATTTGACATTGCTGTAAGACATCTTTAACTGCCTGTAATACGCAGTTCTCCTTTGCCGAATCCGATATTCTTTAAAGCGGTTTTGCCGAACCACATACAGCAAGATCCGTTTTGCCGAAAGTTACTGATTTGCTGAAAGAAAGCAGGTTACATGATCAGAAAACCAACGCTCTAGCAATAACCGATTCTGAGATACACACGTCAAAAATTTTAAACCTCATTTTTCTCGGGTTTTCAAAAACAGATTCGGCAAAACCGCTTTCAGGCGACGATTGGCTAGTTTCTTAATGCTTTCCTATTTCAAACAGAAATTAAAATGCATCCAAATTAAATGAAATATCACTCAAACTTGGACTAACTATCAAACATCTACTAAATAAATTTTAAAACTTTGCTCTTTTATAATTACAATCTGAAAAATCAACTATATTAATATATCATCAAATTTAATTTAATATAATATTTCAATGTGGCGTACCTGCGGACCTCTAACACAAAGCTCTCCTTGTTGACCAGGAGGTAAGCTGACGCCATCTTCTATGTCTATAACTTTAACTTCTGTACTAGGGAACGGCATTCCACATGACCCAATTTTTCCACCTTTTACAGGGGACACACTTATGACGGAGGTAGTTTCAGTTAATCCGTAGCCTAGAAATTTAAGATACAGTTAAATAACCCGTAATTTAATGTTTTTAGGTATATTTCCTTATTTTGTCACCAGGTTATGACAGTTATTTTACTTTATATTTTATTTACTGACATACTTTTATTCACTTGCTTTAATATTTTAATCACTTACTAGTCCCCACTTTTTAAAGGTTCTTTTATTGACCTTATATTAAGAACTCCTATCAGGAACTGTCTTTTCGTATCTATTAATAAACAGTTCATTGGCCCCCGCTTTTTTATTTTCTTACTAATTTTTTGAATAAAGGGATCGTACATAGCTTTTTTAAAGAAATTTACCTTGTTTCTCCAAAGTTATCTTTTTAAGTAACTGCAAGTAGTGTTGTAACTGGTAAAATTGGTCATGGTAAAATTGGGTATTTTACCGGTATCTTACACATTTTACGACGCCTTGCAATTTTCACAGCACAAAAGCGCAAAAAGATAGACAGAAAAAGGTTTGGATATGACTTATTGATTTTGTTTTGTGAATAGCTGTATTACGTCAGCTGCATTGAAAGGTCGTCTTGTTTGACTTGAATCTCTTATTATAAGAACGATGAGGTGTATTATAGTACAGGTAATTATTATTTTGAAATGGTGAAATATTAGCTGAAATTAAATTATATTGGTTCTGTGAGCTGTTGAAGACAGAAAGGGCTACAAGTAGGATAGACATATGACAAACAAAAAAAAAAATAATACAATTAAATAGCCGTGAAAAAAATAGGGTAATGTCAGCTAGTGGACAGAAAAAAAGCGAAAATGACAGAAGCAGATATTTCGTCAGGGACTTCCGCCCAGCCATCTTC